>CM036251.1:823954-858954 GCA_020698575.1 Bostrychus sinensis | reverse complement strand
GGCCGTCGATCACTCCGCCCACTTCCTGTTCTCTGACGCCGGCCCCGCCCACAAAGGAGGCTACGCCTGCGTTTACCGCCTTCATGTTTTCTCCCATAACTTCTCCTCTCAGAGCCACACCCTCTATCTCTCTCTCGGAGGTAAGTTCAGGGCCCTGCTCCCTCACACACTTCCAATTCAATTCAATTCAGGTTTATTTGTGTGTCCCAGTATCACAACAAAAGTCTCCTCAAAGGCTTCACAAACAGTTGATCAAACATAAACACACAATCAGCACAAACAATAACTACACTAAACTAAACAGACCCAGGACACTCCTGTCCTTAGACCCTCCTTCTCGGTAAGGAAAAACTCCTAAAAAAACCCAGCTACGGGAAAAAAGAAGAAACCTTATGGAGCCCATATTGAAGGAGAGATCCTCTCCCAGGACGGACAGGCAATGCATCAGGAGTTAGTTCATTAGTTCATCTACAGGATCATAGATCACTCTGTAAGGATTCATCCAGACGAGAGTGGGTGAGGTAGGTTGAGGAAGTCCATAGGATGCAGCAGGTGGCCTCATCCAGACAGGTGAGTGGGCGAGATAGGTCCAGGAAATCCTTAGAGGTGAGGTTGAGGGCCCACAGGTCAGGACAGGAGCACAGATGGGGTCAGCTAAGATCCAATCATCACTGGGACATCTGCCAGCAGCCAGGCATCTGAAACAGTCCCCACTCCCCCAGAGGGGAGCGGGAGAGAGGGACAACCTGTGAACAGCTATGAACTGATTGGAGATATAGAGTATTTCATTATATTAATGACAGTGATAGAAGAGGAGCAGCAGATGAAACCAGAGGTCAGAGGTCAGTGCACCATACTTCCCCCAGCTTCTAGCTCCTAGAGCAGCTTCAGGTGTGGAGTTAACCCTGTTCCTGGCCTGACCATAAGCTTTCTCACAGAGGAACGTTTTAACCTAACCTTAAATGTAGAGACTGTGTCTGCCTCTAACATGAGCTGGAAGCTGATTCCATAAAACAGGAGCTTGGTAACTAAAGGCTCTACCTCCAACTGTACTTTTAGAAACCCTGGGAACCACTAATAGCCCTGCATTTTGTGAGCGCAGTACTCTGTAGTACTCTGTAGTACTCTGTAGTACTCTGCTTGGTTGGTATGGCTCTATAACATCAGTAATGTAGGATGGAGCCTTGTAAGTCAGGAGAAGGATTTTAAACCTAATTCTGAATCCAACTGGAAGCCAGTGAAGTGAAGCTAGCACAGGAGTAATATGTTCTCTCTGTTAGTTCCTGTTAATAATCTTGCTGCTGCGTTTTGAACAAGCTGAAAACATTTTAATGAGTTTTTAGGGCACGCTGCCAGCAGAGAGTTACAGTAATCCAACCTAGATGTAACAAACGCATGGACAAGTTTTTCAGCATCATTTTTAGATAAAATATTTCTGATTTTGGCGATGTTACGTAAGTGAAAGAATGCTGTTTTACAGGCTTGGTTTATATGAGCCTTAAATGATAAATCTTGGTCAAATAAAACTCCTAAGTTTGTCACAGTAGAACTTGAGGCTACACTGACACCGTCCAGGGAGACTCTGGTCAGACAGAGCTCAGCTTTTTGGGGCCCAGTATAATGACCTCTGTTTTTTCTGGGTTTAGGAGGAGATAATTAATTGTCATCCAGGTCTTTATGTCTCTCACACAGGAGCTAAGTTTCTCAATGCGGTCGTTCTGGTCAGGTTTAATTGATAAATACAACTGTGTATCGTCTGCAGTGAAAATTAATGCCATGTTTTCTGATTCTGTTTCCTAAAGGCAGCATGTAAAGCATGAACAGAATGGGTCCAAGCACTGAGCCTTGTGGCACTCCATAGCTAACTTTACTGCACTGTGAGGAATGTTCATTTACACTGACAAACTGGTACCTATCAGATAAGTAGGATTTAAACCAGCAGGGGGCGCTCCTCTGACCCCTATGTCACAGTCTAATCTCTGGAGTAAGATGCTGTGGTCAATGGTGTCAAAGGCTGCACTGAGATCTAACAGAACCAGGACTGAGACCAGGCCATTGTCTGAACTTAATAACAAGTCATTTGTGACTCTGACTAATGCAGTTTCTGTGCTATGGTGGGGTCTAAACCCTGACTGAAAATCTGCAAATAAGCTATTGTCCTGTAGGTGGCGCCATAACTGTTTAACTACAGCTCTTTCTAGGATTTTTGAAATAAAAGGGAGATTTGATATTGGTCTGTAGTTGGCTAAAATGTCAGGATCTAGACTGGGTTTTTTCAGAAGCGGTTTAATAACTGCATATTTAAAAGACTGTGGCACATAACCTGTTTCTAGGGAGGTGTTTATTATGTTCAGTATAGGTTCATTAATTAGGGGAAGAGTTTCTTTAAAAAGTTTGGTAGGAATTGGGTCTAAAAGACAAGTTGAAGTTTTGGAGACATAATGACTGATGTTATCTCAGTTTGATCTACAGCGATGAAGCAGTCTAACGTTACAGATGGTTTTATAGTGGCCTCCATTTTTACAGCTTTGGCTCTGAGCTGATCGTAGGGAGAATATTATTTAATTTGTCTCTGATACTTGTGATTTTGTTGTTAAAAATGTAAGAAAGTGTTGCCAGCTGAGAGTAACAGGGATACAGGGTTCTACTGAGCTGTGACTGGTGTCAGCCTGGCTACAGCGCTCAACACAAACCTAGGGTTGTTCCTGTTTTCTTCTATTAAAGTTGAATAGTATCTGGTTTTGGCCTCACGCAGAGATTTTTTATAATTTAAAAGACTATATTTCCAGGCATTCAGAGACTGCTCTGAGCTGCAGTGACAGAGCCATAGCCTTTCTAATTTACAGGTTGCTTGTTTAAGGGAACGTGTTTCAGCATTAAACCATGGTGCTACTCGATTCGGCCTAACAACCTTTTGTTTTAATGGAGCTACATTGTCTAGAGCTGTCTTTAAAGACTGCATGGCGCTGTCAACAAACTGATCACTTTTACTGGGACTCGAGCTATGGGAGCTGTTCTCAACAAACTCACTCAACATTGTACTAAATATTGGCTTTATTATGTGTTTAAACTTTGACACAGATTGGTCTGATAATGTTCTTCTAATCTGGGTTTTGTTCATTGGAACAGTAAAGTGTTTGAGTATAAACTGAAAGGTAATTAGAAAGTGATGTGAGAGTATGGGGTTATGAGGAAGGACAGTGAGCTCACTAATCTCTATACCAGAGGTTAAAACAAGGTCCAGGCTGTGACAATGAGTGGTTCATTTATGTTCTGAGTAAAACCTACGCTGTCTAATAAGACTGCAAATGCATTTCCTCGACAGTCGCTGCTGTCGTCAACATGAATATTAAAGTCCCCTACAATTACAATCTTATCTGAGTCTAACACTATACTGGATAGAAAGTCAGAGAACACAATTAAAAATTCGGAATAGTGACCAGGAGCAGGTAGATGATTATAAACATAACTGGTTTTTGTTTCCTACAGTTTGGGTGATTTATAGTTAGTATGAGGCTTTCAAAGGAACTATATGTGTGTTTAGATTTGGGGCTAAGAAGTAAACTCGACTGTGATATTACTGCCTACTCCCCCGCCTCCGCCTGTGCTCCTCGCTGTCTGAAAGTTTACATGACTTGGGGGCGGAGCTTCATTAAGTCTCACATAATCATCCTGTTGTAGCCAGGTTTCTGTTAAGGCCAGTAGGTTAAGTTTATTATCATTCATTCATTCATTAACTAACAGAGATTTAGAGGAAATGGACCTAATGTTTAGTAATCCACATTTAATTATGTCATTGTTTTGATTATTATTAATATTATTAATAGGTCTACAAGTTATTTTTATTAAATTCATGGCTCTCACTCCTCTTATTTGTCTTTTGCTGTTGGAGTTAGTGTTTAGGTGGGGGCAGTCTCTATTTGCTCTGCTAAAATACCTTTATACTGGGTTTGTCCCAGCTCTGAGGAAGCTCAGAGAAGTGTTTTAAACTCCTGCTCTGTGCCCGGGTCCCACCTCTGGTTCCTCAGGTTGGACGACTAATGCTATCAGCCATATTTCTACTCAGCAACGTAGCTCCATCCAACGTGGGATGAATGCCGTCTCTCTGTAAGAGACCGGGCTTTCCCCAAACGCTCGCCAATTATCAATAAAACCTATCCGGTTTTCTGGGCACCATCTGGATAACCAGCGGTTGAATGATGAAAAGCGGCTGTACATTTCATCATTGGTCAAATTTGGCAGGGGACCAGAGAATATTACGGTGTCCGACATCGACTTAGCAAGTTTGCACCGACCCTACGTTCAACCTGAGCAGCTCTGATTGTCTCTGCCGGGCGTCGTTAACGCCAACGTGAATCACGATTCGACGGAACCTGGTCCTACTCTGGGCTAAAAGCGTAAGGTTTCCTTCGATGTCACCCACTCTGGCCCCCGGAAAACACCGAACTGTAGCCGCTGGCAGCTTCACGTCTCTAACTATCGAGCTCCCAATCACAGAGTCGATGGTTCAGAGGTGTGTCGCTGAGGGGAGAAAACCTATTCTAGACGGGTGGTCTAAGTCAAATCAAATCAAATCAAAGTTTATTTCTATAGCACTTTACAACAACACAAGGAAGATCAAAGTGCTTTACATAAAAAACATAATAAAATAAAATTACAAACGTTTAATCAAAACTATAAAATGCATAAAACAATAAGACAGCACACAGTAACAGAGTGAACCAAAGACTTAAAGCCTAAGTGTTAAAAGCCGGTCTAAACAAGTGAGTCTTTAGCCTGGACTGAAACAGAGACAGCTCAGTGATCACTCGCAGATCCAGAGGCAGTGTGTTCCAGAGTTTAGGAGCAGCCACTGCAAACCAACGATCGCCCCACTGTTTGTCCCGGGACCTGGGGACGTCCAGAACCATCTGAGCAGACGACCGGAGGCTCTGCTGGGGCGGTGGATGGTTCAAATCTCTGAAAAATAGGAAGGGGCAAGACCGTTAAGAGCTTTAAAAACAAAAATTAAAATTTTAAAATCAATGCAATAGCGGACCGGGAGCCAATGGAGAGAAGAGAGAATCGGGGTGATGTGGCTGTGTCTGGAGGAGTTTGTTAAAAGTCGGGCGGCTGCATTTTGTACCAGTTGCAAACGGTGCAGTGATGACTGTGTGATACTGAAATATAGCGCATTACAGAAGTCAATACGTGAACTGATAAAAGCATGAATAGCTTTTTCCAGATCGCTGCGAGACAGAGAGGGCTTGACTTTGGCGAGAAAACGCAGCTGGAAAAAACTTGCTTTAACAACAGCACTAATCTGTTTATCAAACTTCAATTCACTGTCAAAAATCACTCCTAAACTCTTGACGGCCTGACTGACATGAGACATGAGGAAATTAGAGCTGGACAGTACATTTCCGTGCCACTCAGAGGGACCAAAAAGAATATATTCAGTCTTACTTTCATTCAAGTGAAGAAAGTTCTGGGCCAGCCACAGTGCTGCATTGTGTAAGTGTTTGCGTTTAGTGCTATGCTTCCTTCTTACTGTTACAAAGCCGTCCTGCTGTCCCCCGGCTGCTGGGGAGGCGCTGGGGAGCTAGTCTGGCTAGCGCTCCTGCTACTGCTAGCACGGTCCGCGGTCCCTATAGCTACCTAGCTAGCTGGCTTCGCCTCAGCCTCCACTGTGCGGAGCCGTGCTTCTAACTTCTCTAACCTGGCTCCAAAACTAAAAACAAACTACACTTCACACACCTGCTGCTATCATCACTAAAGGAGGCAGGATTCTCACTGAACATATGGCACTGAGCAGAACACAGGGGTGAAGGCGGAGGACGGAGACGCCATGCTAATGCTAGGCTAAGATACGCTAAAGGCTAACAGAAGCTAGTAAACTATTACTGAAAGTGGCTTGGACACGAAGGGATTATATACGATACTAGATTTCTCACAGAGTAACGAAGTTAAACTGCTAGAAGATATGTCTTAAATAATTCAATTTGGTCAAATGACAAAGAACAGTTGTGTATGCAACAAAACAGCAACGGAGTGAACTCACCGGGAAGTGACGTCAGATGTGGTCGTGATAGCTCTGATAATTCCAGTGTCTGTAGGTACTCTCTGTGGTCTGTAGGTACTCTCTGTGGTCTGTAGGTACTCTCAGCATCTTACTCCAGAGATTAGACTGTGACATAGGGGTCAGAGGAGCGCCCCCTGCTGGTTTAAATCATACTTATCTGATAGGTACCAGTTTGTCAGTGTAAATGAACATTCTTCACAGTGCAGTAAAGTTAGCTATGGAGTGCCACAAGGCTCAGTGCTTGGACCCATTCTGTTCATGCTTTACATGCTGCCTTTAGGAAACATAATCAGAAAACATGGCATTAATTTTCACTGCAGACGATACACAGTTGTATTTATCAATTAAACCTGATCAGAACGACCGCGTTGAGAAACTTAGCTCCTGTGTGAGAGACATAAAGACCTGGATGACAATTAATTATCTCCTCCTGAACCCAGAAAAAACAGAGGTCATTATACTAGGCCCCAAAAAGCTGAGCTCTGTCTGACCAGAGTCTCCCTGGACGGTGTCAGTGTAGCCTCAAGTTCTACTGTGACAAACTTAGGAGTTTTATTTGACCAAGATTTATCATTTAAGGCTCATATAAACCAAGCCTGTAAAACAGCATTCTTTCACTTACGTAACATCGCCAAAATCAGAAATATTTTATCTAAAAATGATGCTGAAAAACTTGTCCATGCGTTTGTTACATCTAGGTTGGATTACTGTAACTCTCTGCTGCAGCGTGCACTAAAAACTCATTAAAATGTTTTCAGCTTGTTCAAAACGCAGCAGCAAGATTATTAACAGGAACTAACAGAGAGAACATATTACTCCTGTGCTAGCTTCACTTCACTGGCTTCCAGTTGGATTCAGAATTAGGTTTAAAATCCTTCTCCTGACTTACAAGGCTCCATCCTACATTAATGATGTTATAGAGCCATACCAACCAAGCAGAGTACTACAGAGTACTACAGAGTACTGCAGAGTACTACAGAGTACTGCAGAGTTTCTAAAAGTACAGTTGGAGGTAGAGCCTTTAGTTACCAAGCTCCTGTTTTATGGAATCAGCTTCCAGCTCATGTTAGAGGCAGACACAGTCTCTACATTTAAGGTTAGGTTAAAACGTTCCTCTGTGAGAAAGCTTATGGTCAGGCCAGGAACAGGGTTAACTCCACAGCTGAAGCTGCTCTAGGAGCTAGAAGCTGGGGGAAGTATGGTGCACTGACCTCTGACCTCTGGTTTCATCTGCTGCTCCTCTTCTATCACTCTCAATAATATAATGAAATACTCTATATCTCCAATCAGTTCATTGCTGTTCACAGGTTGTCCCTCTCTCCCGCTCCCCTCTGGGGGAGTGGGGACTGTTTCAGATGCCTGGCTGCTGGCAGATGTCCCAGTGATGATTGGATCTTAGCTGACCCCATCTGTGCTCCTGTCCCGACCTGTGGGCCCTCAACCTCACCTCTAAGGATTTCCCGGACCTATCTCGCCCACTCACCTGTCTGGATGAGGCCCTGCTGCATCCTCTGGACTTCCTCAACCTACCTCACCCACTCTCGTCTGGATGAATCCTTACAGAGTGATCTATGATCCTGTAGATGAACTAATGAACTAACTCCTGACACACTGCCTGTCCGTCCTGGGAGAGGATCTCTCCTTCAGTTGGGCTCCATAAGGTTTCTTCTTTTTTCCCGTAGCTGGTTTTTTTTTAGGAGTTTTTCCTTACCGAGAAGGAGGGTCTAAGGACAGGAGTGTCCTGGGTCTGTTTAGTTTAGTGTAGTTATTGTTTGTGCTGATTGTGTGTTTATGTTTGATCAACTGTTTGTGAAGCCTTTGAGGAGACTTTTGTTGTGATACTGGGACACACAAATAAACCTGAATTGAATTGAATTGTAGGTACTCTCTGTGGTCTGTAGGTACTCTCTGTGGTCTGTAGGTACTCTCTGTGTCTGTAGGTACTCTCTGTGGTCTGTAGGTACTCTCTGTGGTCTGTAGGTACTCTCTGTGGTCTGTAGGTACTCTCTGTGTCTGTAGGTACTCTCTGTGTCTGTAGGTACTCTCTGTGGTCTGTAGGTACTCTCTGTGTCTGTAGGTACTCTCTGTGTCTGTAGGTACTCTCTGTGGTCTGTAGGTACTCTCTGTGGTCTGTAGGTACTCTCTGTGTCTGTAGGTACTCTCTGTGGTCTGTAGGTACTCTCTGTGTCTGTAGGTACTCTCTGTGTCTGTAGGTACTCTCTGTGTCTGTAGGTACTCTCTGTGTCTGTAGGTACTCTCTGTGTCTGTAGGTACTCTCTGTGGTCTGTAGGTACTCTCTGTGGTCTGTAGGTACTCTCTGTGGTCTGTAGGTACTCTCTGTGGTCTGTAGGTACTCTCTGTGTCTGTAGGTACTCTCTGTGGTCTGTAGGTACTCTCTGTGGTCTGTAGGTACTCTCTGTGTCTGTAGGTACTCTCTGTGTCTGTAGGTACTCTCTGTGGTCTGTAGGTACTCTCTGTGTCTGTAGGTACTCTCTGTGGTCTGTAGGTACTCTCTGTGGTCTGTAGGTACTCTCTGTGGTCTGTAGGTACTCTCTGTGTCTGTAGGTACTCTCTGTGGTCTGTAGGTACTCTCTGTGGTCTGTAGGTACTCTCTGTGTCTGTAGGTACTCTCTGTGGTCTGTAGGTACTCTCTGTGGTCTGTAGGTACTCTCTGTGGTCTGTAGGTACTCTCTGTGGTCTGTAGGTACTCTCTGTGTCTGTAGGTACTCTCTGTGTCTGTAGGTACTCTCTGTGGTCTGTAGGTACTCTCTGTGGTCTGTAGGTACTCTCTGTGGTCTGTAGGTACTCTCTGTGTCTGTAGGTACTCTCTGTGGTCTGTAGGTACTCTCTGTGGTCTGTAGGTACTCTCTGTGGTCTGTAGGTACTCTCTGTGTCTGTAGGTACTCTCTGTGGTCTGTAGGTACTCTCTGTGGTCTGTAGGTACTCTCTGTGGTCTGTAGGTACTCTCTGTGGTCTGTAGGTACTCTCTGTTTTATGCCAGTGTCTGTGACAGCATCTTCTGTAAAAAACACACAAAAAAGGAAATATTTTTAATTTTCTCAAAGCAAAGAGGATTTTTAGGAGGTTATTCCAGCCTTGGTTTGTCACAGATCAACAACAGTTATTTATTTAGACAGAGTTATGATTTTATTTTCAGTAAAAACAAAGTTATAGCCAGTTTTAATGGGAGTTGGTGTTAGATTCTACAGAGCACAGGAAAAATGATTCCTAAAAATAAAAGATGTTGTTGATCTGTGACAGAGCTGAGGCTGGAATAACCTCCTGAAAACAGAACAGGAGCAACATAACTTTTTAAAACTGTGAGGTTAAAAAGGCCTCATGTCTCTGTCTCTCTGTGTTCCAGCCTTGGACTCTGAGCTGATCACCAGAGCCCTGCTCATTCTGCTGCTGACGCTCATCTCTACCCCTGCTCTGTACTTCTGCTGGAAGGTACTGGCCCCTGGAGACGCATGAGGGCCCCTCAGGGTCAGGGACATTACACTAGGGCCCCTCAGGGTCAGGGACATTACACTAGGGCCCCTCAGGGTCAGGGACATTACACTAGGGCCCTTCAGGGTCAGGGACATTACACTAGGGCCCCTCAGGGTCAGGCACATTACACTAGGGCCCCTCAGGGTCAGGGTCATTACACTAGGGCCCCTCAGGGTCAGGGACATTACACTAGGGCCCTTCAGGGTCAGGGACATTACACTAGGGCCCCTCAGGGTCAGGCACATTACACTAGGGCCCCTCAGGGTCAGGGACATTACACTAGGGCCCCTCAGGGTCAGGGACATTACACTAGGGCCCTTCAGGGTCAGGGACATTACACTAGGGCCCCTCAGGGTCAGGGACATTACACTAGGGCCCCTCAGGGTCAGGGTCATTACACTAGGGCCCCTCAGGGTCAGAAACATTACACTAGGGCCCCTCAGGGTCAAGGTCATTACACTAGGGCCCCTCAAGGTCAGAAACATTACACTAGGGCCCCTCAGGGTCAGAAACATTACACTAGGGCCCCTCAGGGTCAGGGTCATTACACTAGGGCCCCTCAAGGTCAGAAACATTACACTAGGGCCCCTCAGGGTCAGAAACATTACACTAGGGCCCCTCAGGGTCAGGGTCATTACACCAGGGCCCCTCAAGGTCAGAAACATTACACTAGGGCCCCTCAGGGTCAGAAACATTACACTAGGGCCCCTCAGGGTCAGGGTCATTACACTAGGGCCCCCTCAAGGTCAGAAACATTACACTAGGGCCCCTCAGGGTCAGAAACATTACACTAGGGCCCCTCAGGGTCAGGGTCATTACACTAGGGCCCCTCAAGGTCAGAAACATTACACTAGGGCCCCTCAGGGTCAGGGTCATTACACTAGGGCCCCCTCAAGGTCAGAAACATTACACTAGGGCCCCTCAGGGTCAGAAACATTACACTAGGGCCCCTCAGGGTCAGAAACATTACACTAGGGCCCCTCAGGGTCAGGGTCATTACACCAGGGCCCCTCAAGGTCAGAAACATTACACTAGGGCCCCTCAGGGTCAGAAACATTACACTAGGGCCCCTCAGGGTCAGGGTCATTACACTAGGGCCCCCTCAAGGTCAGAAACATTACACTAGGGCCCCTCAGGGTCAGAAACATTACACTAGGGCCCCTCAGGGTCAGGGTCATTACACTAGGGCCCCTCAAGGTCAGAAACATTACGCTAGGGCCCCTCAGGGTCAGGGTCATTACACTAGGGCCCCTCAGGGTCAGGGACATTACACTAGGGCCCCTCAGGGTCAGAAACATTACACCAGGGCCCCTCAGGGTCAGGGACATTACACTAGGGCCCCTCAGGGTCAGGAACATTACGCTAGGGCCCTTCAGGGTCAGAAACATTACACCAAGGGCCCCTCAGGGTCAGGGACATTACACTAGGGCCCCTCAGGGTCAGGGTCATTACACTAGGGCCCCTCAGGGTCAGGGACATTACACTAGGGCCCCTCAGGGTCAGGGACATTACACTAGGGCCCCTCAGGGTCAGGGACATTACACTAGGGCCCTTCAGGGTCAGGGACATTACACTAGGGCCCCTCAGGGTCAGGGACATTACACTAGGGCCCCTCAGGGTCAGGGTCATTACACTAGGGCCCCTCAGGGTCAGAAACATTACACTAGGGCCCCTCAGGGTCAGGGTCATTACACCAGGGCCCCTCAAGGTCAGAAACATTACACTAGGGCCCCTCAGGGTCAGAAACATTACACTAGGGCCCCTCAGGGTCAGGGTCATTACACCAGGGCCCCTCAAGGTCAGAAACATTACACTAGGGCCCCTCAGGGTCAGAAACATTACACTAGGGCCCCTCAGGGTCAGGGTCATTACACTAGGGCCCCTCAAGGTCAGAAACATTACACTAGGGCCCCTCAGGGTCAGAAACATTACACTAGGGCCCCTCAGGGTCAGAAACATTACACTAGGGCCCCTCAGGGTCAGGGTCATTACACTAGGGCCCCTCAAGGTCAGAAACATTACGCTAGGGCCCCTCAGGGTCAGGGTCATTACACTAGGGCCCCTCAGGGTCAGGGACATTACACTAGGGCCCCTCAGGGTCAGAAACATTACACCAGGGCCCCTCAGGGTTAGGGACATTACACTAGGGCCCCTCAGGGTCAGGAACATTATGCTAGGGCCCTTCAGGGTCAGAAACATTACACCAAGGGCCCCTCAGGGTCAGGGACATTACACTAGGGCCCCTCAGGGTCAGAAACATTACACTAGGGCCCCTCAGGGTCAGGGACATTACACTAGGGCCCCTCAGGGTCAGAAACATTACATTAGGGCCCCTCAGGGTCAGGGACATTACACTAGGGCCCCTCAGGGTCAGAAACATTACACCAAGGGCCCCTCAGGGTCAGGGACATTACACTAGGGCCCCTCAGGGTCAGAAACATTACACTAGGGCCCCTCAGGGTCAGGGACATTACACTAGGGCCCCTCAGGGTCAGGGACATTACACTCGGGGCCCCTCAGGATATATTACTTATTTTCTTTGTGTCCTGCAGTTTGGGGCCACCAGGGGTCGCCAGAGGAGACGTCAGAGGGCCCCTCCTGAAGACGGCTCTGTGAGAGAAGAAATCCCTCTGGATTCAGTGTCGCCAACTTAGCGACTTTGTTGCTATATTTAGCGACTTTAGCGACCTCCTTTGCGACTTATTTTCAAAAAAGCGACAAATCTAACGACTTTTTCTGGTGTTGCTCGCGACTTTAGCGACTCATGAAAAACATGAAAGTATTTCTCACTGCTCTCCTCTTGGAGCTGCCCGCTGTCGCCGTGAGCTCCTCCTCCGTCTCTTAGCTCCGCCTCTTTCCCTCTGCCACTGACCAATCAGCACACAGCAGCTGCTGCTGTTGTGCTCTTAGCTCCGCCTCTTTCCCTCTGCCACTGACCAATCAGCACTCAGGCCTGTCAGCTGCAGCCAACTCAGAGCAGGAACTTTTTATTTTTTACATTTATTCAACAAATTTGTGCACAATACCGATATTTTATATTTATATTTTTAAATGATCTGCAGTTACCTGTGGAGCGCAGGCTGACAGTTTACCTGCAGAGCTCTGACATATTTGGTGCCAGCAGCAGCGTCACCAGGCAGCCACGAGCCATGTGACCAATTATGCAAATTAGGTGATGACGTCATCTGGCGACTTCTAGCGACTTTTAGGACAGCCAACAGCGACTTTTCTTACTGAGGACTTGGTCTGGATTAGTCCTGGTCTGGTCCTGGTCTGGTCCAGGTCTGGTCCTGGTCTGGAGCTGAGTTTTTGTAAAAAGCTCTGTTTCCTCTGATTCCTCTCAGTAGTACATTAGTAGTATCAGTAGTACATTAGTAGTATCAGTAGTACAGTAGTAGTATCAGTAGTACAGTAGTAGTATCAGTAGTACAGTAGTAGTATCAGTAGTACAGTAGTAGTATCAGTAGTACAGTAGTAATATCATGTGATGTTGGGTTGAATTTTTCATTTATAAATAAAATCTAAAATATGTAAATAATAACTGGGTTTTATGGCTCACACGTCTCTGTTACAAACAAAAGACAAAAAGGTTTTAAAAGTTTGTAAAATGTAAATATAAAGTTAAATATGTTTTCTGTGCAGTCAATAAACTGGAATTTCTTTAAAAATAAAATAATTTAATTGGTTAATAACTGTAATTTAAATTCTAAAAGTAAAAAAGTCAGTATTTAAATAGGATTTATTTCAGAAGTAATGTTTGTGTAATATTAGCTCCAAACCAAATCAGAAACTGAGTTTGTTTTTTACTGTGAGCCATAAACATCACATTCAAATAAATATCTTCTCGTTTACTGAGCTGTTCCTGAAGATTCTTCTGTTTCTGTTTCTGATTTAAACCAAAACATAAATAAAATCCTTCTGAAAACTAACACTGCAATGTTTTATCATTACTTTAAATATGTACAGAGGAGGAACAGTGAGG
Organism: Bostrychus sinensis; assembly: GCA_020698575.1. NCBI lineage: Eukaryota > Metazoa > Chordata > Actinopteri > Gobiiformes > Eleotridae > Bostrychus > Bostrychus sinensis. Next base: position 845,419 of record CM036251.1, on the reverse strand, counting down.
TACAGAGGAGGACAGTGAGGTACAGAGGAGGACAGTGAGGTACAGAGGAGGACAGTGAGGTACAGAGGAGGGACAGTGAGGTACTGAGGAGGAACAGTGAGGTACAGAGGAGGACAGTGAGGTACAGAGGAGGGACAGTGAGGTACTGAGGAGGGACAGTGAGGTACAGAGGAGGAACAGTGAGGTACAGAGGAGGACAGTGAGGTACAGAGGAGGGACAGTGAGGTACAGAGGAGGGAGAGTGAGGTACAGAGGAGGGACAGTGAGGTACTGAGGAGGACAGTGAGGTACAGAGGAGGACAGTGAGGTACAGAGGAGGGACAGTGAGGTACTGAGGAGGAACAGTGAGGTACAGAGGAGGACAGTGAGGTACAGAGGAGGGACAGTGAGGTACTGAGGAGGGACAGTGAGGTACAGAGGAGGAACAGTGAGGTACAGAGGAGGACAGTGAGGTACAGAGGAGGGACAGTGAGGTACAGAGGAGGGACAGTGAAGGTACAGAGGAGGGACAGTGAGGTACAGAGGAGGGAGAGTGAGGTACAGAGGAGGGACAGTGAAGGTACAGAGGAGGGACAGTGAGGTACAGAGGCGGGAGAGTGAGGTACAGAGGAGGGACAGTGAAGGTACAGAGGAGGGACAGTGAGGTACAGAGGAGGACAGTGAAGGTACAGAGGAGGGACAGTGAGGTACTGAGGAGGGACAGTGAGGTACAGAGGAGGGAGAGTGAGGTACAGAGGAGGGACAGTGAAGGTACAGAGGAGGGACAGTGAGGTACAGAGGAGGGAGAGTGAGGTACAGAGGAGGGACAGTGAAGGTACAGAGGAGGGACAGTGAGGTACAGAGGAGGACAGTGAAGGTACAGAGGAGGGACAGTGAGGTACTGAGGAGGGACAGTGAGGTACAGAGGAGGGACAGTGAGGTACAGAGGAGGACAGTGAAGGTACAGAGGAGGAACAGTGAGATACAGAGGAGGAACAGTGAAGGTACAGAGGAGGGACAGTGAGGTACAGAGGAGGGACAGTGAGGTACAGAGGAGGAACAGTGAGGTAAAGAGGAGGGACAGTGAGGTACAGAGGAGGAACAGTGAGGTACAGAGGAGGAACAGTGAAGTGCAGAGGAGGGACAGTGAGGTACAGAGGAGGGACAGTGAGGTACAGAGGAGGACAGTGAGGTACAGAGGAGGGACAGTGAGGTACAGAGGAGGGACAGTGAGGTACAGAGGAGGAACAGTGAGGTACAGAGGAGAACAGTGAGGTAGAGAGGAGGGACAGTGAGGTGCAGAGGAGGGACAGTGAGGGTACAGAGGAGGGACAGTGAGGTACAGAGGAGGGACAGTGAGGTACAGAGGAGGGCCAGTGAGGTGCAGAGGAGAGACAGTGAGGTACAGAGGAGGGACAGTGAGGTACAGAGGAGGGACAGTGAGGTACAGAGGAGGGACAGTGAGGGTACAGAGGAGGGACAGTGAGGTACAGAGGAGGGACAGTGAGGTACAGAGGAGGGCCAGTGAGGTGCAGAGGAGAGACAGTGAGGTACAGAGGAGGGACAGTGAGGTACAGAGGAGGGACAGTGAGGTACAGAGGAGGGACAGTGAGGTGCAGAAGAGGAACAGTGAGGTACAGAGGAGGGACAGTGAGGTACAGAGGAGGGCCAGTGAGGTGCAGAGGAGGGACAGTGAGGTACAGAGGAGGGACAGTGAGGTACAGAGGAGGGACAGTGAGGGTACAGAGGAGGGACAGTGAGGTACAGAGGAGGAACAGTGAGGTACAGAGGAGGGACAGTGAGGGTACAGAGGAGGGACAGTGAGGTACAGTGGAGGGACAGTGAGGGTACAGAGGAGGGACAGTGAGGTACAGAGGAGGGACAGTGAGGTACAGAGGAGGAACAGTGAGGTACAGAGGAGGGACAGTGAGGTACAGAGGAGGGACAGTGAGGTACAGTGGAGGGACAGTGAGGGTACAGAGGAGGGACAGTGAGGTACAGAGGAGGAACAGTGAGGTACAGAGGAGGGACAGTGAGGTACAGAGGAGGGACAGTGAGGTACAGTGGAGGGACAGTGAGGGTACAGAGGAGGGACAGTGAGGTACAGAGGAGGGACAGTGAGGTACAGAGGAGGGACAGTGAGGTACAGAGGAGGGACAGTGAGGGTACAGAGGAGGGACAGTGAGGTACAGAGGAGGGACAGTGAGGTACAGAGGAGGAACAGTGAGATACAGAGGAACAGTGAGATACAGAGGAGGAACAGTGAGGGTACAGAGGAGGGACAGTGAAATACAGAGGAACAGTGAGATACAGAGGAGGAACAGTGAGGGTACAGAGGAGGGACAGTGAGGGTACAGAGGAGGGACAGTGAGGGAACAGATGAGGAACAGTGAGGGGACAGAGGAGGAACAGTGAGGGTACAGAGGAGGGACAGTGAGGTACAGAGGAGGAACAGTGAGGTACAGAGAGGGACAGTGAGGGTACAGAAAAGGGACGGTGAGGTACAGAGGAGGGACAGTGAGGTACAGAGGAGGAACAGTGAGATACAGAGGAGGGACAGTGAGGTACAGAGGAGGAACAGTGAGGTACAGAGGAGGGACAGTGAGGGAACAGAGGAGGGACAGTGAGGTACAGAGGAGGAACAGTGAGGTACAGAGGAGGGACAGTGATGGAACAGAGGAGGGACAGTGAGGGGACAGAGGAGGGACAGTGAGGGTACAGAGGAGGGACAGTGAGGTACAGAGGAGGAACAGTGAGGTACAGAGAGGGACAGTGAGGGTACAGAGGAGGGACGGTGAGGTACAGAGGAGGGACAGTGAGGGTACAGAGGAGGGACAGTGAGGTACAGAGGAGGGACAGTGAGGTACAGAAGAGGGACAGTGAGGTACAGAGGAGGGACAGTGAGGGTACAGAGGAGGGACAGTGAGGTACAGAGGAGGAACAGTGAGGTACAGAGAGGGACAGTGAGGGTACAGAGGAAGGACAGTGAGGTACAGAGGAGGGACAGTGAGGTACAGAGGAGGAACAGTGAGATACAGAGGAGGAACAGTGAGGGTACAGAGGAGGGACAGTGAGGTACAGAGGAGGGACAGTGAGGGAACAGAGGAGGGACAGTGAGGGGACAGAGGAGGAATAGTGAGGGTACAGAGGAGGGACAGTGAGGTACAGAGGAGGAACAGTGAGGTACAGAGAGGGACAGTGAGGGTACAGAAAAGGGACAGTGAGGTACAGAGGAGGGACAGTGATGGTACAGAGGAGGGACAGTGAGGGAACAGAGGAGGGACAGTGAGGGGACAGAGGAGGAACAGTGAGGGTACAGAGGAGGGACAGTGAGGTACAGAGGAGGAACAGTGAGATACAGAGGAGGAACAGTGAGGGTACAGAGGAGGGACAGTGAGGTACAGAGGAGGGACAGTGAGGGTACAGAAAAGGGACAGTGAGGTACAGAGGAGGGACAGTGATGGTACAGAGGAGGGACAGTGAGGGAACAGAGGAGGGACAGTGAGGGGACAGAGGAGGAACAGTGAGGTACAGAGGAGGAACAGTGAGGTACAGAGAGGAACAGTGAGGGTACAGAGGAGGGACAGTGAGGTACAGAGGAGGAACAGTGAGGTACAGAGAGGAACAGTGAGGGTACAGAGGAGGGACAGTGAGGTACAGAGGAGGAACAGTGAGGTACAGAGGAGGGACAGTGAGGTACAGAGGTGGGACAGTGAGGTACAGAGGAGGAACAGTGAGATACAGAGGAGGGACAGTGAGGTACAGAGGAGGAACAGTGATGGTACAGAGGAGGGACAGTGAGGTACAGAGGAGGGACAGTGAGGTACAGAGGAGGGACAGTGAGGTACAGAGGAGGAACAGTGAGGTACAGAGAGTGACAGTGAGGGTACAGAGGAGGGACGGTGAGGTACAGAGGAGGGACAGTGAGGGTACAGAGGAGGGACAGTGAGGTACAGAGGAGGGACAGTGAGGTACAGAGGAGGAACAGTGAGATACAGAGGAAGGACAGTGAGATACAGAGGAGGGACAGTGAGGTACAGAGGAGGGACAGTGAGGTACAGAGGAGGAACAGTGAGGTACAGAGGAAGGACAGTGAGATACAGAGAGGGACAGTGAGGGGACAGAGGAGGAACAGTGAGGTACAGAGGAGGGACAGTGAGGGTACAGAGGAGGGACAGTGAGGTACAGAGGAGAGACAGTGAGGTACAGAGGAGGGACAGTGAGGTACAGAGGAGGGACAGTGAGGTACAGAGGAGAGACAGTGAGGTACAGAGGAGGGACAGTGAGGTACAGAGGAGGGACAGTGAGGGTACAGAGGAGGGACAGTGAGGTACAGAGGAGGGACAGTGAGGGTACAGAGGAGGGACAGTGAGGTACAGAGGAGGAACAGTGAGGTACAGAGGAGGGACAGTGAGGTACAGAGGAGGGACAGTGAGGTACAGTGGAGGGACAGTGAGGTACAGAGGAGGGACAGTGAGGTACAGAGGAGGGACAGTGAGGTACAGAGGAGGACAGTGAGGTACAGAGGAGGAACAGTGAGGTACAGAGGAGGGACAGTGAGGTACAGAGGAGGGACAGTGAGGTTCAGAGAGGGACAGTGAGGGTACAGAGGAGGGACAGTGAGGTACAGAGGAGGAACAGTGAGGTTCAGAGGAGGGACAGTGAGGTACAGAGGAGGAACAGTGAGGTACAGAGGAGGAACAGTGAGGTTCAGAGGAGGGACAGTGAGGTACAGAGGAGGAACAGTGAGGTACAGAGGAGGGACAGTAAGGTACAGAGGAGGAACAGTGAGGTTCAGAGGAGGGACAGTGAGGTACAGAGGAGGAACAGTGAGGTACAGAGGAGGGACAGTGAGGTACAGAGGAGGGACAGTGAGGGTACAGAGGAGGGACAGTGAGGTACAGAGGAGGGACAGTGAGGTACAGAGGAGGGACAGTTAGGGGACAGAGGAGGGACAGTGAGGTACAGAGGAGGAACAGTGAAGATATAACGCTTGGAATTATGGGAAATGAGAACAATTACTGCCGTCATTATCAGAACAGATGTTTTTACAGAAACTATTTAGGACCCGGGTCAGGACCAGGTCTGAGCCAGGACCAGGTCTGAGCCAGGACCAGGTCTGAGCCAGGACCAGGTCTGAGCCGGGACCCAGGTCTGAGCCAGGACCAGGTCTGAGCCGGGACCCAGGTCTGAGCCGGGACCAGGTCTGAACCAGGACCAGGTCTGAGCCAGGACCAGGTCTGAGCCAGGACCAGGTCTGAACCAGGACCAGGTCTGAGCCAGGACCAGGTCTGAGCCGGGACCCAGGTCTGAGCCGGGACCAGGTCTGAGCCGGGACCCAGGTCTGAGCCAGGACCAGGTCTGAGCCGGGACCCAGGTCTGAGCCGGGACCAGGTCTGAACCAGGACCAGGTCTGAGCCAGGACCAGGTCTGAGCCAGGACCAGGTCTGAACCAGGACCAGGTCTGAGCCAGGACCCAGGTCTGAGCCAGGACCCAGGTCTGAGCCGGGACCAGGTCTGAGCCAGGACCCAGGTCAGGTCTGAGCTGGAGCAGGTCTCAGGCTGATGGAGGAACCTCAGGGAGAACATGAGAACTCTACAGAGAGGCTCCACACGTCCAGATGATCCCAGTGCTGTGGGTAGCAGCGTTAACCACTCTGCCACTGTGCCGGCGTTAACCACTCTGCCACTGTGCCGGCGTTAACCACTCTGCCACTGTGCCGGCATTAACCACTCTGCCACTGTGCCGGCGTTAACCACTCTGCCACTGTGCCGGCGTTAACCACTCTGCCACTGTGCCGGCGTTAACCACTCTGCCACTGTGCCGGCGTTAACCACTCTGCCACTGTGCCGGCGTTAACCACTCTGCCACTGTGCCGGCGTTAACCACTCTGCCACTGTGCCGGCGTTAACCACTCTGCCACTGTGCCGGCGTTAACCACTCTGCCACTGTGCCGGCGTTAACCACTCTGCCACTGTGCCGGCGTTAACCACTCTGCCACTGTGCCGGCGTTAACCACTCTGCCACTGTGCCGGCGTTAACCACTCTGCCACTGTGCCGGCGTTAACCACTCTGCCACTGTGCCGGCGTTAACCACTCTGCCACTGTGCCGGCGTTAACCACTCTGCCACTGTGCCGGCGTTAACCACTCTGCCAGCTGTCTGGACTGTGGACTGAACTTCACACCGTTTTAAAGTAAATTCTTATTTTTGCTTTTGGTTTTCACTCCTGGAGTGTCCTCTGCTCCTGAGGCAGATTCCAGTTTTTAACTTCGGTCCTCTCTGGTTTTTGTGAAGCACTCATTAAATAAAAGTTGATTAAAATCAGAGTTAAGCCCAGGTGATGGGAAACTGCTCCCTCTGGTGGACAAACTGAACATTACAGGACTAAACAAACATTTCCTTTGACCAAACCCAGATCAAACTCAGCTCAGCTTCTGTTTCCCAGGCAGGGTCTGAAGGATTAGGATCAGGACTAACCCACAACAGGGACAGAGGAGCGAACATCTGGAGGAGATCTGTGAGAGGACAGAGGAGTGAACATCTGGAGGAGATCTGTGAGAGGACAGAGGAGCGAACATCTGGAGGAGATCTGTGAGAGGACAGAGGAGCGAACATCTGGAGGAGATCTGTGAGAGGACAGAGGAGCGAACATCTGGAGGAGATCTGTGAGAGGACAGAGGAGCGAACATCTGGAGGAGATCTGTGAGAGGACAGAGGAGCGAACATCTGGAGGAGATCTGTGAGAGGACAGAGGAGTGGCATGTGAGGAATTTACAGCCTGCCTCTGTCCCTGATGCCCCGGCTGACACTCGGCAGGACGAGTTTGGGACAGAACCTCAGAGGAGGCTCCTGATGTTTCTGTGTTCACAAAGACAACATCAGTTCATTATTATCCAGCTGTTGTTGGTTTATTACCTGCAGGAGAAAGTTCATAACTGAGTCCTGGTGATTCTGCTGAGAGTTATTCAGGATCAAACTTCTGTTCATTTACCAAATTTAGATTTGTCCATCTTATATTTTTTACAAATTTTATTTTGCTTGTTTATTATCTTCTGTTCTTTGTTTTATGCTTTGTGTTTGTGCCAAAAGCAAATTTCTTGTGATGTGAAACCTTTTCAGTGAACACGATTCTGATTCTGAACAGGGATTGAACCACCAACCTTCCAGTTTCTGCATTGTGTATTCTGTTGAGTATCGCTACCAGATGACTCTTACAAGAAAATCATTTTTACTGCAAGATGGAGATTTGTGAATACTTCAAATACCACCTCAGAAAATACTTTACAGAAACCAGGACTAAACCAGGACTAAACCAGGACTAAACCAGGTCTAACGCTGTCCAGCCAGACTAAGTCTGGTCTACTCAAATACTCCTCATGTATGTGTATATTTATGTGCTTGTGTATATGTATGTGTACATGTACGTGTATATGTATATGTATGTGTATATGTATATGTACGTGTATATGTATATGTATGTGTATGTGTATATGTATGTGTATGTGTATATGTATGTGTATGTGTATATGTATGTGTATGTGTATATGTATGTGCATGCGTATATGTATGTGTATGTGTATGTGTATATGTGTGTATGTGTATATGTATGTGTATATGTATATGTATGTGTATGTGTATATGTATGCGTATATGTATGTGTATGCCTATATGTATGTGTATATGTATGTGTATGTGTATATGTATGTGTATATGTATGTGTGTATGTGTATATGTATGTGTATGTGTATATGTATGCGTATATGTATGTGTATGCCTATATGTATGTGTATATGTATATGTATGTGTATATGTATGTGTATATGTATGTGTATGTGTATATGTGTGTATATGTATGTGTGTGTATATGTATGTGTATATGTGTGTATATGTATGTGTATGCGTATATGTATGTGTATGTGTATATGTATATGTATGTGTATGTGTATATGTATGTGTATATGTATGTGTATGTATGTGTATATGTATGTGTATATGTATGTATGTGTATATGTATGTGTATATGTATGTGTATATGTATGTGTATGTATGTGTATATGTATGTGTATATGTATGTGTATGTATGTGTATATGTATGTGTATGTATGTGTATATGTATGTGTATATGTATGTGTATATGTATGTGTATGTGTATATGTATATGTATGTGTATGTGTATATGTATGTGTATATGTATGTGTATGTGTATATGTATGTGTATATGTATATGTATGTGTATATGTATGTGTGTATATGTATGTGTATATGTATGTGTATATGTATATGTATGTGTATATGTATATGTATGCGTATGTATGTGTATATGTATGTGTATATGTATGTGTATGTGTATATGTATGTGTATATGTATGTGTGTGTATATGTATGTGTATGTGTGTGTATATGTATGTGTGTATATGTATGTGTATGTATGTGTATATGTATGTGTATATGTATATGTATGTGTATATGTATGTGTATATGTATGTGTATATGTATGTGTATATATATGTGTATGTATGTGTATATGAATGTGTATATGTATGTATGTGTATATGTATGGGTATATGTATGTGTATGTATGTGTATATGTATGTGTATGTATGTGTATATGTATGTGTATATGTATGTATGTGTATATGTATGGGTATATGTATGTGTATATGTATGTGTATATGTATGTGTATGTATGTGTATATGTATGTGTATATGTATGTGTATATGTATGTGTATGTATGTGTATATGTATGTGTATGTATGTGTATATGTATGTGTATATGTATGTGTATATGTATGTGTATGTATGTGTATATGTATGTGTATGTATGTGTATATGTATGTGTATATGTATGTGTATGTATGTGTATATGTATGTGTATATGTATGTGTATGTATGTGTATATGTATGTGTATATGTATGTGTATATGTATGTGTATGTATGTGTATATGTATGTGTATGTGTATGTATGTGTATATGTATATGTATGTGTATATGTATATGTATATGTATGTGTATATGTATGTGTATATGTATGTGTATGTATATGTATGTGTATATGTATGTGTATATGTATGGGTATATGTATGTGTATGTATGTGTATATGTATGTGTATGTATGTGTATATGAATGTGTATATGTATGTATGTGTATATGTATGGGTATATGTATGTGTATGTATGTGTATATGTATGTGTATGTATGTGTATATGTATGTGTATGTATGTGTATATGTATGTGTATATGTATGTGTATGTGTATATGTATGTGTATATGTATGTGTATATGTATGTGTATATGTATGTGTATGTATGTGTATATGTATGTGTATGTATGTGTATATGTATGTGTATATGTATGTATGTGTATATGTATGTGTATATGTATGTGTATGTGTATATGTATGTGTATATGTATGTGTATATGTATGTGTATATGTATATGTATGTGTATATGTATGTGTATGTATATGTATGTGTATATGTATGTGTATATGTATGGGTATATGTATGTGTATGTATGTGTATATGTATGTGTATGTATGTGTATATGTATGTGTATATGTATGTATGTGTATATGTATGGGTATATGTATGTGTATATGTATGTGTATATGTATGTGTATGTATGTGTATATGTATGTGTATATGTATGTGTATATGTATGTGTATGTATGTGTATATGTATGTGTATGTATGTGTATATGTATGTGTATATGTATGTGTATATGTATGTGTATGTATGTGTATATGTATGTGTATGTATGTGTATATGTATGTGTATATGTATGTGTATATGTATGTGTATGTATGTGTATATGTATGTGTATGTATGTGTATATGTATGTGTATATGTATGTGTATGTATGTGTATATGTATGTGTATATGTATGTGTATGTATGTGTATATGTATGTGTATGTATGTGTATATGTATGTGTATGTATGTGTATATGTATGTGTATGTATGTGTATATGTATGTGTATATGTATGTGTATGTGTATATGTATGTGTATATGTATGTGTATATGTATGTGTATATGTATATGTATGTGTATATGTATGTGTATGTATATGTATGTGTATATGTATGTGTATATGTATGGGTATATGTATGTGTATGTATGTGTATATGTATGTGTATGTATGTGTATATGTATGTGTATATGTATGTATGTGTATATGTATGGGTATATGTATGTGTATATGTATGTGTATATGTATGTGTATGTATGTGTATATGTATGTGTATATGTATGTGTATATGTATGTGTATGTATGTGTATATGTATGTGTATGTATGTGTATATGTATGTGTATATGTATGTGTATGTATGTGTATATGTATGTGTATGTATGTGTATATGTATGTGTATATGTATGTGTATGTATGTGTATATGTATGTGTATATGTATGTGTATGTATGTGTATATGTATGTGTATATATATGTGTATATGTATGTGTATGTATGTGTATATGTATGTGTATGTATGTGTATATGTATGGGTATATGTATGTGTATGTATGTGTATATGTATGTGTATGTATGTGTATATGTATGTGTATATGTATGTGTATGTATGTGTATATGTATGTGTATATGTATGTGTATGTATGTGTATATGTATGTGTATATATATGTGTATATGTATGTGTATGTATGTGTATATGTATGTGTATATATATGTGTATATGTATGTGTATGTATGTGTATATGTATGTGTATATGTATGTGTATGTATGTGTATATGTATGGGTATATGTATGTATGTGTATATGTATGTGTATGTACATGTATATGTATGTGTATGTATGTGTATATGTATGTGTATATGTATGTGTATATGTATGTGTATGTATGTGTATATGTATGTGTATATGTATGTGTATATGTAGCTCTGTGCCACCTGGGAACCTTCAGAGTCTAAAAGCATCAGTGTAGGCCACAGTGAGTCTATGGAGACTTCTGTTATAATTCCACCAGAGATGAGCTGTGTACAGAAAGCTCAGACCAAAGAAAACTTCACAGGAATCGAGCACAAACTAAATTTAGGCATCAACACTGTCTGTGGATCTGTCATCACGCCAGTCATCAGTTACAAAATGTCCAGGGTATATGCAATAAAACACAGGAAAGTTTAAATTTTTATGTTACTCTAAGAGGGGTTGTATTTAATGTCAGACTCGACCTTTAGCACCTGCTGTCCCAGCTCTGTGTGGGCCGATAACCAGGTCATCAGCAAACATGGGACGGTTAACAACAGCACTGCCTTTATTACCACAGTTTAGTTCTCTGGATAACTGATCACTGTAAACGTTAAAACCGGGGAGAGAATTCCACTTCGAGTCAAACACCATTACTGACCTGACACTGTCCCATTAACTTACAGCAAATGATTTGAATACCAGAAGATTCAATTCTAGGGACAGAGACAGAGAGGACAGGACAGAGAGAGGACAGAGAGCTCCCTGTGTCTCTCTGTGTTATTTGTATGTTTGTGTCTCTGATTAAATTAAGCTTTTTAAACACACAACAAACAGAGAGCCTTAGATTCGATGGAAGCACTTTTACAGAAGTGTTCAAAGATGTTTTTACCCAACTCATTATTCAAATCAAATAATGTTGTTTTAATCATGTTTAAATGTAATAACACTGATGTTGTTTTATTCCTGAGCCACAAACACACTAAGACTTCATCTGGAGTTTTTGTGTTAAATTTTTGGCTGACTGATGGTTTTTGTGCCTGATGCGTGTCTGAGCTCGATTCGTGACACGTCCCCTTATGGCCCCCCCTCGGACCGGGCCCCCCCTGAACTCAGAGGAATGTGAGTAAATATGAAACACAAGTGTCTCCGCAGCTCCGAGAGTTTACAACATGAAGTCATTTCATCGCAGTCCGACCACGCGAGCTCAGGGTTTTTCTCCTCCACAGAGTTAGAAACGTGATGTCGGCAGAACAAGGAGCAGTAAACAACACGACAAAAGACAAATAAAACTCACCTGACACAAACTCAGCAGATTCAGATTGGTTTGGTTTTGTTACAGTTAGGGAATAATATCAGAAAGGAAGTTTTTCTGTTGCTGTCCGGGTCTGTCCTGCTCTGTCAGAGATGTAAAGCTGCATAGATGAAAAAACTTTAATAACAAAATAAAGAAAAAGCCCAGAGAGACGAAAAAACTCACAAGACCAATAAAATGGAGGAATAACGAAAATGCCAAATGAAACCAACGAAGAACCAACGAAGAACCAACGATAAACCAACAAAGAACCAATGATAAACCAACAAAGAACCAACGAAGAACCAATGATAAACCAACAAAGAACCAATGATAAACCAACAAAGAACCAATGATAAACCAACAAAGAACCAACGATAAACCAACAAAGAACCAACGAAGAACCAATGATAAACCAACAAAGAACCAACGATAAACCAACAAAGAACCAACGATAAACCAACAAAGAACCAACGAAGAACCAATGATAAACCAACAAAGAACCAACGATAAACCAACAAAGAACCAATGATAAACCAACAAAGAACCAATGATAAACCAACAAAGAACCAACGATAAACCAACAAAGAACCAACAAAGAACCAATGATAAACCAACAAAGAACCAACGAAGAACCAACGATAAACCAACAAAGAACCAACGAACAACCAACGAACAACCAACGAAGAACCAACGATAAACCAACGAAGACCCAACGATAAACCAATGAAGAACCAACGAAGAACCAACAAAGAACCAACGATAAACCAACGAAGAACCAACAAAGAACCAACGAAGAACCAACGATAAACCAACGAAGAACCAACGATAAACCAACGAAGAACCAACAAAGAACCAACGAAGAACCAACGATAAACCAACGAAGAACCAACGATAAACCAACGAAGAACCAACGAAGAACCAACGAAGAACCAAGGAGAACAAGAAGAATGAGGCACAGGTGGAACACGGCCAGGCAGGAAAACAGAAAAACACCAGGACGTCAAAATAAAACACAAGGGAAACAAGACACAGACAAAGATCATAAGAGAATTAAAATAAACAAACAAACCCGAGATCTGCAGCGCTGACTGAACAATGGCCGTTTGCTTTGACTGAAACTAAACTTTTGTTTTTGGGACACGTACAAATATTGGGCCAACTATTATTAAAGTAAAAGCCTCAAATGACCCAGGACCTACTGCGTTCAGAGTCCTACAACAACAACATCTACAACATCTACAACATCTACAACATCTACATCTGTATGATCCACACAGGCCTGGGTTCTAACCTGAAGCATTATTTCTCTGAACCTGGGGTCTCTACACCGCTCCCTACAGAATAAAACCAAACGTCCTGAGAGTGTTTAGTTGGTCAGAAGTTAGCGTGAGCCTAACCCTAACCACAGTTGGTACAAAGATTCCTTGCGTTCTCAGATAAAAGTCTTGGCTCCGTGCGTTGGTGCTGATGTGGTGAGGACTGCATCCACACAGGAATTCAATGGGACGCGATGTCACTGCTGCCGCATCAATGGCCCGTAACGTTTTTTATTAACCGTCCATGTGTGAAGACGTTATATTATAGTTTCATTTATCCACATGTAACATACTGGAATATGCAATAAAAACTGTTTATTTTTTAGGAAAGGACCATGTACAGTTTTTAACATAAATGTTGCATTGTACCAGCGTTAGCCCAAGGCTAATTTCCATCTGCAGTCCCAAGGCAGGGCACAGTACAACCCAACATGACATTTAACAAACAAACAAACAAACAAACAAACAACATGGGTTGAAACACAGTAATCACACACAATATTCACACATAATAAAAACAACCCCGATATACAACACACACAGACATTAGTGGTGATTACATTGCTGATTATTTTTTTTTAAAGTTTCTTGACTTCTGCTTTAAAGTTTCTGATAAGTGCATGTCTTTACAGCATCTAGTGTTGACTGGGACAGACTCGACACAACTGGGAATCGTTATAAAATCGGGCAAAAAAATCATGTAGTGTGTCCCCAGCTTAATTCAGCCGGACACTGTAAAGACTTTTCATCTCCCATTTTGTAGAATTTGAATAAACCAACTCAAATATCAGGGGCCTTCTCTTTGGAACAGCTCAGCTTCCACGTCCATGCTTCTGACTTTTAAAAGCAGGCAATAACTATGTTCATTCTTATAAATGTATAATAATACTGATGGTAAACCTGATGTTCCTTGGCCAAGTGATGACAGCGGAGGTTCTGTAAGATCTTCTTAAACTACTTATTATTGTTGTTAATATTGTTTGTATGTGCAAATAAAATCTAATCTAAAAGCTTCAGTACATTTTAGAACAGTTATTATTGGTTATTATTTTTAACCCAGAATGACTGCTGTGTCTGTAGTAAGAGCGTGACCTGGCCATGTGTTTGGATTAATAAAAGTCTAAATATTATCTCTTCCTTTGCCCTGACATGAGATTCCTGTAAGCATTTGTAAATCTCTGTAAACATCTGTAAACATCTGTACTGTGGCCCGTTGTGAGCGGCTCTGGTTGTGTTTTTCTGTCACACGCAGCGATAATCCTCTCCATACGCCTCTCTGGAGCGGGATATTATTAGACCCAGGACTATTTATAGGCCCGGGTCTGGTTCTGATCTGATGCAGCGGAGTGACGCAGCGCTCCGAGCTCGAGCGGCATTCCTGGACTTCCCGAATCCAGCGCAGCCCGGCTCTTCTGTGGAAGAGAGGAGCAGGTGGAAAACATCAACATGTGGCCTTCAGGGACCAACAAACTGTTGAGAAACCAGAACATCGGCTGTTTCAGAATGATAGATGGACGGAGAAAGGACAGCGGCCAGAGCTATTTCTGGTATTTTTAACGCATCTCTCCGCCTCCTCCTCATCGTTCCTGAAAGTTTGTGTCAGAGGAATGTGCAGAGGTCTGTGAGGTCGATGGATGAGCGGCTGACAGTGGACTTTATGGTGGAGTTTATTGTGTTCTCTTTTTGGTATTTAAAAACCACCTTTATTACTTTTCAAATTACTTGTCTACTGAAAAACTGCTGGAGTCTGAAGGTTACAAAAGTTTTTCCAGGTGCTCTTCAGGTTTGGCATCACACAGGAAACAAACAGAGACTGAGGCGCTCAATGGGATTTTAAAATACTGCCCATGAAATAAAAAAGCTTTTTAATATTTTTGAAATCCCATTGAGTGCCTCGGTCTCTGGTCGCACCTTTCTACCCCTGACCCTAACTCTTTATAATTACTTAGCATTGTTTCTGTGAGCTGTAGTAAGTGCAGCAGTAGGAGGCGTAGTGGCCTCTTGCTGCCAGTGAGAGGCGCCAGTGAGCAGGTTATAAAAGGCCGTCCCACCTGTGTGCGCTCTGCCTCTGTGGTCGCTGAAGGCTACGTTATCCTCTACGTTAGATACGCATTTGGATACAGAGTGTTCTGTCTGTTTTCTGCGTTCATTTTTTAAAAATTTGAGTTTATTTCGGCAACAACAAAAGAATCTCATAGAATATTGCACAAGAGTAGCACGAAGTACAAACTTACAGACTCCCACCCCGAGTCTCCCCACAGCCACCAACAACTGTGTAATGTAACGCATACTGTACACAGTAATCACAACAACATAAATGATTACTTATTTGTGGAAACACACCCAGCCGTGCACACTTATGCATCAGTTATCATTTATTATATCAGAGTGAATATTACATGTAAGCACACACACGAGGAGCGTCCACACTCACAACAAAACATTAATCAATGATCTCTTTTTGTTTCTTCCCATTACTTAAATGCACTCAAAATATTCTTCCTCATAGATAACACGTGCACGCACTCATGCATTCTGTCGTTCAGAGGTCATAGACACAGACCAATGGAGCAGTACATGCACTGACTGTTGGGGGCGCTAGTGAACACAGCTCAACAGTCACAGAAGAAGAAATGGCCAAACTTTTTAAGGATGAGAGGTAAAGTTAGGCTTGGTTTATTTAAAGACAAGTTTTGGTTCTTTTTCAGTAACTGGAGTAAAAACCTCTTCCAGCGCCGCCATGTTTGTTGTGGTCATTGCTTTTATTCTGATCGCCCTCTACTGGTTATTTAATTTATTATTGTTATTTTTACATTTAGTGTGTAGAGCGTAGTGCGTAGCTGCGCAGCAGCAGTCCTGGTTTAGTCCTGGTTTAGTCCTGGTTTAGTCCTGGTTTAGTCCTGGTTTAGTCCTGGTTTAGTCCTGGTTTAGACCTGGTTTAGTCCTGGTTTAGTCCTGGTTTAGTCCTGGTTTAGGCCTGGTTTAGGCCTGGTTTAGTCCTGGTTTAGTCCTGGTTTAGGCCTGGTTTAGTCCTGGTTTAGGCCTGGTTTAGTCCTGGTTTAGTCCTGGTTTAGACCTGGTTTAGACCTGGTTTAGGCCTGGTTTAGTCCTGGTTTAGTCCTGGTTTAGTCCTGGTTTAGACCTGGTTTAGGCCTGGTTTAGGCCTGGTTTAGGCCTGGTTTAGTCCTGGTTTAGACCTGGTTTAGTCCTGGTTTAGACCTGGTTTAGTCCTGGTTTAGTCCTGGTTTAGACCTGGTTTAGACCTGGTTTAGGCCTGGTTTAGTCCTGGTTTAGACCTGGTTTAGTCCTGGTTTAGTCCTGGTTTAGTCCTGGTTTAGGCCTGGTTTAGTCCTGGTTTAGTCCTGGTTTAGTCCTGGTTTAGTCCTGGTTTAGTCCTGGTTTAGACCTGGTTTAGTCCTGGTTTAGTCCTGGTTTAGTCCTGGTTTAGGCCTGGTTTAGTCCTGGTTTAGGCCTGGTTTAGTCCTGGTTTAGTCCTGGTTTAGACCTGGTTTAGTCCTGGTTTAGTCCTGGTTTAGTCCTGGTTTAGGCCTGGTTTAGGCCTGGTTTAGTCCTGGTTTAGTCCTGGTTTAGGCCTGGTTTAGTCCTGGTTTAGTCCTGGTTTAGACCTGGTTTAGTCCTGGTTTAGTCCTGGTTTAGTCCTGGTTTAGTCCTGGTTTAGACCTGGTTTAGTCCTGGTTTAGTCCTGGTTTAGTCCTGGTTTAGTCCTGGTTTAGACCTGGTTTAGTCCTGGTTTAGTCCTGGTTTAGTCCTGGTTTAGGCCTGGTTTAGGCCTGGTTTAGTCCTGGTTTAGTCCTGGTTTAGGCCTGGTTTAGTCCTGGTTTAGGCCTGGTTTAGTCCTGGTTTAGACCTGGTTTAGTCCTGGTTTAGACCTGGTTTAGTCCTGGTTTAGTCCTGGTTTAGACCTGGTTTAGTCCTGGTTTAGTCCTGGTTTAGTCCTGGTTTAGTCCTGGTTTAGTCCTGGTTTAGACCTGGTTTAGTCCTGGTTTAGTCCTGGTTTAGTCCTGGTTTAGGCCTGGTTTAGGCCTGGTTTAGTCCTGGTTTAGTCCTGGTTTAGGCCTGGTTTAGTCCTGGTTTAGTCCTGGTTTAGTCCTGGTTTAGACCTGGTTTAGACCTGGTTTAGCCCTGGTTTAGTCCTGGTTTAGTCCTGGTTTAGTCCTGGTTTAGACCTGGTTTAGGCCTGGTTTAGGCCTGGTTTAGGCCTGGTTTAGTCCTTGTTTAGACCTGGTTTAGTCCTGGTTTAGACCTGGTTTAGTCCTGGTTTAGTCCTGGTTTAGACCTGGTTTAGACCTGGTTTAGGCCTGGTTTAGTCCTGGTTTAGACCTGGTTTAGTCCTGGTTTAGTCCTGGTTTAGTCCTGGTTTAGTCCTGGTTTAGACCTGGTTTAGACCTGGTTTAGGCCTGGTTTAGTCCTGGTTTAGACCTGGTTTAGTCCTGGTTTAGTCCTGGTTTAGTCCTGGTTTAGTCCTGGTTTAGACCTGGTTTAGTCCTGGTTTAGTCCTGGTTTAGTCCTGGTTTAGGCCTGGTTTAGGCCTGGTTTAGTCCTGGTTTAGTCCTGGTTTAGGCCTGGTTTAGTCCTGGTTTAGGCCTGGTTTAGTCCTGGTTTAGTCCTGGTTTAGACCTGGTTTAGACCTGGTTTAGGCCTGGTTTAGTCCTGGTTTAGTCCTGGTTTAGTCCTGGTTTAGTCCTGGTTTAGACCTGGTTTAGTCCTGGTTTAGGCCTGGTTTAGGCCTGGTTTAGTCCTGGTTTAGTCCTGGTTTAGACCTGGTTTAGTCCTGGTTTAGACCTGGTTTAGTCCTGGTTTAGTCCTGGTTTAGACCTGGTTTAGACCTGGTTTAGGCCTGGTTTAGTCCTGGTTTAGACCTGGTTTAGTCCTGGTTTAGTCCTGGTTTAGTCCTGGTTTAGACCTGGTTTAGACCTGGTTTAGGCCTGGTTTAGTCCTGGTTTAGACCTGGTTTAGTCCTGGTTTAGTCCTGGTTTAGGCCTGGTTTAGGCCTGGTTTAGTCCTGGTTTAGTCCTGGTTTAGACCTGGTTTAGTCCTGGTTTAGTCCTGGTTTAGGCCTGGTTTAGGCCTGGTTTAGTCCTGGTTTAGTCCTGGTTTAGACCTGGTTTAGACCTGGTTTAGACCTGGTTTAGTCCTGGTTTAGACCTGGTTTAGTTTAGTGTTCTGCAGCTCAGTCCAGTCTTGGGGGACTGTAATCCTCAGTGTGTATTTTTAACTCTGACTCTGTTTCCATTCGTTAGCGTTAGCCGTTCGTGCTGTTTCCATGGCGACAGATGCACTAAAATTTAACGAACCAGGTAACTCTGTCCCAACACGTTCAAAGAGCGTTCACCTGGACTCACCTCCAACAGAACCAGGACAAAACTCAGACCTGGGATTCTCAAAAGGAGGCTGAGTTCAGATTGAAGATTGAGCTTAATTAAACCTGACTATAGTAAACCTGGCCTGGCTAAAAGCTGGAAGTACTCAGGAACAGTAACGACTCCACCAGCGCTGCTTGGTTTTATTCTGTTTTACTCCGTTTTACTGGGTTTGGGTGGTTTTCCATGATTATATAGTAGAGCCCGACCAATATGGGTTTTTTGAGGCCGATGCCGATAACGATATTAGGTAACAAAAAAATACTGATATCTGATACATCGGCCGATACAATTCTACATTAGGAAAAAGTATTTTAAAGCATTTTTCTTTATGTTCTTGTTTACATGAATATGGTGAGTCCCAGGCCACTTTATTAAACTAAACTTATTTTTAAAATGTTGTAGAAAGCTGCTTATTGTTCTTTATGCTGAGTGTTCTGTAGGCTGTAGTCGGTACTGGTGTGGGGAGTATTATTATGTATTATATTTATTTATTTTATTTAGTTTTAACTAAATTTGTTTAGAGCATGGGGAGAACTACAAAATGCATTTAGAATGTTTGTTCTATGAGGTTTTATGGCAGAGAAATGAGTAAAATATTTTTATTGCCTTTTTGAGCTTTTCAGGCCATGAGAAGGTTTGGGGAGTTTCCTATGAACTGCAGAGTAAGAGCCCAACTGGAAACACCAGCGCCCTCTGCTGGACAAACAGCAGAAGGCCATCATTTGCAAGTAAACAGGTCTTATTCCAGCACACATTAAAATGAACTGTTTATATCGGCGAATATCGGCCAGATTTCGGCTGATACCCCATAATTTTCTAATGGGCTATATCAGCCGATATTATTCATCGGCCGATATTATCCACTGGCCGATATTATCTGCCGGCTGTTATATATCAGTCGGGGACAGTGTGAGCAGGGACAGTGGCCCCTCACTGATGGGACGTTCTGTAAACACCACATAAACAACAACAATGGAGGACACAGAGGCAATGTTGTACTTTGTTCTGGATTTGTTTTTTTTTTCACCCACAAAGTCAAAGAAAATTGCCGGAAAAGGCTACAAGCAGAACAGAAGCCACACAGCGACACCAGGAACGAGGACGAGAAGCTGTGAGCTGCTCAGAGACAACCTCCCCCACCAGGCAGAGAAGCGTACTGCAGCTCCACTGCAGCCTTTGGTCTCTGCAGTGGTCGGGACTTTTAAAAATGGCGGGTTGTTTTTGTGACTGACATCATTCTCTCTCTCAGTCAGCGCCCAGCGATCTGTCAGCGTCACATTTCAGTCCTGGCTCGGCGAGAAGCTCGGCGAGAAGCTCGGCGAGAAGCTCGGCGAGAAGCTCGGCTCGTCCCCGGCGCTGGTAACGGCTGCAGATGTTAACGCTGAAGACGCTAAAACTGAGGAGGATAAAACCAAGTAGAGCTGCAGGAAAACGGCCATAAGTTTCTAAATCTCATCATGAAATTCACAGAGAGCTGTCTCCTCTGCTCCTCTGCTCCTCTGCTCCTCTGCTCCCTTC
Organism: Bostrychus sinensis; assembly: GCA_020698575.1. Taxonomy (NCBI): domain Eukaryota; kingdom Metazoa; phylum Chordata; class Actinopteri; order Gobiiformes; family Eleotridae; genus Bostrychus; species Bostrychus sinensis. Next base: position 825,220 of record CM036251.1, on the reverse strand, counting down.
AGAGGAGTCCACAGTGAATCCTCTGCTCCTCTGCTCCTCTGCTCCCTTCAGAGGAGTCCACAGTGAATCCTCTGCTCCTCTGCTCCTCTGCTCCTCTGCTCCCTTCAGAGGAGTCCACAGTGAATCCTCTGCTCCTCTGCTCCTCTGCTCCCTTCAGAGGAGTCCACAGTGAATCCTCTGCTCCTCTGCTCCTCTGCTCCCTTCAGAGGAGTCCACAGTGAATCCTCTGCTCCTCTGCTCCTCTGCTCCCTTCAGAGGAGTCCACAGTGAATCCTCTGCTCCTCTGCTCCTCTGCTTCCTTCAGAGGAGTCCACAGTGAATCCTCTGCTCCTCTGCTCCTCTGCTCCCTTCAGAGGAGTCCACAGTGAATCCTCTGCTCCTCTGCTCCTCTGCTCCCTTCAGAGGAGTCCACAGTGAATCCTCTGCTCCCTCTGACCCTCTCCTCTGCATCCTCTTCTTCTCACACAGACCTCATGTCCTCGTCTGTAGCAACCGATAACGTGACAATGGCCGATAGCAAAATCATTTTGGTCATTTTAAACGTAATAAAGCCAATAATGTAATAACTTATTAGCATTAGAAAATCCTTTTTTTAGTTTTGTGCCGTTTGTTCGTCAGAAACAGGTTCAGTGGATGCAGAGTAAATGATGGCAGAGCCAGTTTGAGTTTTTTCTTGTACAAAATGTTGTTTTTAAAATATTATTAATTTGTTTGTTTTTTCTGTGAAGACTCTGTCATCCAGGCTACATCACAACAAAATTTTTTTAAAATAAATAAGCTGGACTTTTTAAGGTTTTAGATGTTTTGTCTCTTATCCAGGAGACTTTTTATGTTTTGTCAGTGTCAGGTTCATCGTCAGCGTTATTACCTTAATACAAAGTAATCTCATTATTAGCAAGGTATTACATTTAAAATGATGATGTTATTAGCAGGGGTTACATTATCGGTCGTTACACTCGTCCCCTCTCGTTCACACTGAGACTGATGACTGGGATTTTGTTAAAACTCGCTCTGATCTGAATCCTGTCAGTCCTTGTTTTAGTTTCAGCTTCCTCTCAGTGCTTCACATGGAAACTGAGCAGTGATGAAATATTAACTTTTACAAATTACATCGCAAATATCTAAATCAGCTCTGGAGTGAAGATAATAAAAGCTGTATCTGAGCTGAGAGCTGGGAGGAGGTGCAGGAGGTGAAGGGGGACGGTATGATGGAGGGGGGACATAAAAAAAGTAAAAGTAATGGTAAAGGTAATGGTTAAAGATATA
>CM036251.1:692147-823929 GCA_020698575.1 Bostrychus sinensis | reverse complement strand
AGTCATCTCCATGGAGAAGGGAGGCAACATGAAGAGAGTGTTCGACAGGTTCTGCAGAGGCCTGAAGGAGGTACTGCTACTGCTACTGCTACTGCTACTGCTACTACTGTTACTGATACTACTGTTACTGATACTACTGCTACTACTGTTACTGATACTACTGTTACTGATACTACTGCTACTACTGTTACTGCTACTACTACTACTACTGTTACTGTTACTACTGTTACTGATACTACTGTTACTGATACTACTGCTACTACTGTTACTGCTACTACTACTACTACTGTTACTGTTACTACTGTTACTGATACTACTACTACTACTGTTACTGCTACTGCTACTGCTACTGCTACTACTGTTACTGATACTACTGCTACTACTGTTACTGCTACTACTACTACTACTACTACTACTGCTACTGCTACTGCTACTGCTACTGCTACTACTGTTACTGATACTACTGTTACTGATACTACTGTTACTGATACTACTGTTACTGATACTACTGTTACTGATACTACTGTTACTGATACTACTGCTACTACTGTTACTGCTACTACTACTACTACTACTACTACTACTACTGCTACTGCTACTGCTACTACTGTTACTGCTACTGCTACTACTGTTACTGCTACTGCTACTACTGTTACTGCTACTACTGTTACTGCTACTACTGTTACTGCTACTACTACTACTACTATACTAATACTAATACTTGGTTGTATAAAAGAGGAACAGAATAAAAATAATCAAATATATCATCAGTCGTAAAACAGAACAAAATAATATAAATACCATTTATGGAGCACACACCTGCACTGAGAGGAGAGTCCTGCCTTAGTCTGGGTTTAGACCTGGTTTAGTCCTGGTTCAGACCTGGTTCAGACCTGGTTCAGACCTGGTTTAGTCCTGGTTCAGACCTGGTTCAGACCTGGTTCAGACCTGGTTTAGTCCTGGTTTAGACCTGGTTTAGACCTGTTTTTTCTGTTCTCAGGTGGAGCGTCTGATCCAGGAGCGTGGATGGGAGTTTATGTGGAACGAGAGGCTGGGTTACATCCTCACCTGTCCCTCAAACCTGGGCACAGGGCTGAGAGCGGGGGTCCACGTCAAACTACCGCTGCTCAGCAAGGTAACTACACAAACTACCGCTGCTCAGCAAGGTAACTACACAAACTACCGCTGCTCAGCAAGGTAACTACACAAACTACCGCTGCTCAGCAAGGTAACTACACAAACTACCGCTGCTCAGCAAGGTAACTACACAAACTACCGCTGCTCAGCAAGGTAACTACACAAACTACCGCTGCTCAGCAAGGTAACTACACAAACTACCGCCGCTCAGCAAGGTAACTACACAAACTACCACTGCTCAGCAAGGTAACTACACAAACTACCACTGCTCAGCAAGGTAACTACACAAACTACCACTGCTCAGCAAGGTAACTACACAAACTACCACTGCTCAGCAAGGTAACTACACAAACTACCGCTGCTCAGCAAGGTAACTACACAAACTACCACTGCTCAGCAAGGTAACTACACAAACTACCGCTGCTCAGCAAGGTAACTACACAAACTACCGCTGCTCAGCAAGGTAACTACACAAACTACCGCCGCTCAGCAAGGTAACTACACAAACTACCACTGCTCAGCAAGGTAACTACACAAACTACCACTGCTCAGCAAGGTAACTACACAAACTACCACTGCTCAGCAAGGTAACTACACAAACTACCACTGCTCAGCAAGGTAACTACACAAACTACCACTGCTCAGCAAGGTAACTACACAAACTACCACTGCCACACAGTGAACAGTGAGGATTTCTCGACAGAAGCTTTACAACAGTCACTGAGCAGCCTTTCTGTAATAATAATAATAATAATAATAATAATAATAATAATAGTAATATTATTATTATTATTATTATATGTTTCTGATGTGTTTGAGCTGAGCTCCATGACTCTGACACACACAGTTTAATGAGGGCACTGTTCACTTTGTAAATGATAGAGTTGCTCTGATGCTGCAGCAGTGGCGTCTGTGATAAATTACATTAAAACATTCAAAAGAATTGGAGTTGTTATTCTAGGCCAGAATAATCTGAAGAGGCCTAACAAAGCTGGGCGAACCAGTGACACCTGTAAAAGTTCATTTCAGTTCTGAGTCTAAAGTGAAAGTCAAAATTGTTGTTTGGTGCTCCTACATTTTTGACAGTGCTCCTAACCTTCCAAAGTTAGGAGCACCAGTCCTACCATGGAAAAAGTCCATTTTGAGCCCTGGCTGCAGTAACGCTCTGTCTCCTGCAGGACCCGCGTTTCAGTAAAATCCTGGATAACCTTCGTCTACAGAAGAGAGGCACCGGGGGAGTGGACACTGCTGCTGTGGGCGGGACCTTCGACATCTCCAACCTGGACCGGCTCGGACAGTCTGAGGTACGGACTGAGGTTAGGCTCAGACAGTCTGAGGTACGGACTGAGGTTAGAGTCGGACAGTCTGAGGTACGGACTGAGGTCAGGCTCGGACAGTCTGAGGTACGGACTGAGGTTAGAGTCGGACAGTCTGAGGTACGGACTGAGGTTAGAGTCGGACAGTCTGAGGTACGGACTGAGGTTAGAGTCGGACAGTCTGAGGTACGGACTGAGGTTAGGCTCAGACAGTCTGAGGTACGGACTGAGGTTAGAGTCGGACAGTCTGAGGTACGGACTGAGGTTAGAGTCGGACAGTCTGAGGTACGGACTGAGGTTAGGCTCAGACAGTCTGAGGTACGGACTGAGGTTAGGCTCGGACAGTCTGAGGTACGGACTGAGGTTAGGCTCAGACAGTCTGAGGTACGGACTGAGGTTAGGCTCAGACAGTCTGAGGTACGGACTGAGGTTAGGCTCGGACAGTCTGAGGTACGGACTGAGGTTAGAGTCGGACAGTCTGAGGTACGGACTGAGGTTAGGCTCAGACAGTCTGAGGTACGGACTGAGGTTAGAGTCGGACAGTCTGAGGTACAGACTGAGGTTAGGCTCAGACAGTCTGAGGTACGGACTGAGGTTAGGCTCGGACAGTCTGAGGTACGGACTGAGGTTAGAGTCGGACAGTCTGAGGTACGGACTGAGGTTAGAGTCGGACAGTCTGAGGTACGGACTGAGGTTAGAGTCGGACAGTCTGAGGTACGGACTGAGGTTAGAGTCGGACAGTCTGAGGTACGGACTGAGGTTAGGCTCAGACAGTCTGAGGTACGGACTGAGGTTAGGCTCAGACAGTCTGAGGTACGGACTGAGGTTAGGCTCGGACAGTCTGAGGTACGGACTGAGGTTAGGCTCGGACAGTCTGAGGTACGGACTGAGGTTAGGCTCGGACAGTCTGAGGTACAGACTGAGGTTAGGCTCAGACAGTCTGAGGTACGGACTGAGGTTAGGCTCAGACAGTCTGAGGTACGGACTGAGGTTAGAGTCGGACAGTCTGAGGTACGGACTGAGGTTAGGCTCAGACAGTCTGAGGTACAGACTGAGGTTAGGCTCGGACAGTCTGAGGTACGGACTGAGGTTAGAGTCGGACAGTCTGAGGTACGGACTGAGGTTAGAGTCGGACAGTCTGAGGTACGGACTGAGGTTAGAGTCGGACAGTCTGAGGTACAGACTGAGGTTAGGCTCAGACAGTCTGAGGTACGGACTGAGGTTAGGCTCGGACAGTCTGAGGTACGGACCAAGGTTAGGCTCGGACAGTCTGAGGTACGGACTGAGGTTAGAGTCGGACATTCTGAGGTACGGACCGAGGTTAGAGTCGGACAGTCTGAGGTACAGACTGAGGTTAGGCTCGGACAGTCTGAGGTACGGACTGAGGTTAGAGTCGGACAGTCTGAGGTACGGACTGAGGTTAGAGTCAGACAGTCTGAGGTACGGACTGAGGTTAGGCTCGGACAGTCTGAGGTACGGACTGAGGTTAGAGTCGGACAGTCTGAGGTACGGACTGAGGTTAGGCTCGGACAGTCTGAGGTACGGACTGAGGTTAGAGTCGGACAGTCTGAGGTACGGACTGAGGTTAGGCTCAGACAGTCTGAGGTACGGACTGAGGTTAGAGTCGGACAGTCTGAGGTACGGACTGAGGTTAGAGTCGGACAGTCTGAGGTACGGACTGAGGTTAGAGTCAGACAGTCTGAGGTACGGACTGAGGTTAGGCTCGGACAGTCTGAGGTACGGACTGAGGTTAGAGTCGGACAGTCTGAGGTACGGACTGAGGTTAGAGTCGGACAGTCTGAGGTACGGACTGAGGTTAGAGTCGGACAGTCTGAGGTACGGACCGAGGTTAGGCTCGGAGAGTCTGAGGTACGGACCTAGGTTAGAGTCGGACAGTCTGAGGTACGGACTGAGGTTAGAGTCGGACAGTCTGAGGTACGGACTGAGGTTAGAGTCGGACAGTCTGAGGTACGGACTGAGGTTAGAGTCGGACAGTCTGAGGTACGGACTGAGGTTAGGCTCGGACAGTCTGAGGTACGGACTCAGGTTAGGCTCGAACAGTCTGAGGTACGGACTGAGGTTAGAGTCGGACAGTCTGAGGTACGGACTGAGGTTAGAGTCGGACAGTCTGAGGTACGGACTGAGGTTAGGCTCGGACAGTCTGAGGTACGGACTGAGGTTAGAGTCGGACAGTCTGAGGTACGGACTGAGGTTAGAGTCGGACAGTCTGAGGTACGGACTGAGGTTAGAGTCGGACAGTCTGAGGTACGGACTGAGGTTAGGCTCAGACAGTCTGAGGTACGGACTGAGGTTAGAGTCGGACAGTCTGAGGTACGGACTGAGGTTAGGCTCGGACAGTCTGAGGTACGGACTCAGGTTAGAGTCGGACAGTCTGAGGTACGGACTGAGGTTAGGCTCGGACAGTCTGAGGTACGGACTGAGGTTAGAGTCGGACAGTCTGAGGTACGGACTGAGGTTAGGCTCGAACAGTCTGAGGTACGGACTGAGGTTAGAGTCGGACAGTCTGAGGTACGGACTGAGGTTAGGCTCAGACAGTCTGAGGTACGGACTGAGGTTAGGCTCAGACAGTCTGAGGTACGGACTGAGGTTAGGCTCGGACAGTCTGAGGTACGGACTGAGGTTAGGCTCGGACAGTCTGAGGTACGGACTGAGGTTAGAGTCGGACAGTCTGAGGTACGGACTGAGGTTAGAGTCGGACAGTCTGAGGTACGGACTGAGGTTAGGCTCGGACAGTCTGAGGTACGGACTGAGGTTAGAGTCGGACAGTCTGAGGTACGGACTGAGGTTAGGCTCGAACAGTCTGAGGTACGGACTGAGGTTAGAGTCGGACAGTCTGAGGTACGGACTGAGGTTAGAGTCGGACAGTCTGAGGTACGGACTGAGGTTAGGCTCGGACAGTCTGAGGTACGGACTGAGGTTAGAGTCGGACAGTCTGAGGTACGGACTGAGGTTAGGCTCAGACAGTCTGAGGTACGGACTGAGGTTAGGCTCGGACAGTCTGAGGTACGGACTGAGGTTAGAGTCGGACAGTCTGAGGTACGGACTGAGGTTAGGCTCAGACAGTCTGAGGTACGGACTGAGGTTAGAGTCGGACAGTCTGAGGTACGGACTGAGGTTAGGCTCGGACAGTCTGAGGTACGGACTGAGGTTAGAGTCGGACAGTCTGAGGTACGGACTGAGGTTAGAGTCGGACAGTCTGAGGTACGGACTGAGGTTAGAGTCAGACAGTCTGAGGTACGGACTGAGGTTAGAGTCGGACAGTCTGAGGTACGGACTGAGGTTAGAGGGACACTCACAGACTGAGAGCCGTTAATGAGAAAACCACAGGGCAAAGTCAAAGCAGTTTGGGCCTATTATCGGTCTTATTATCGGTTGAATTTTTAATTATTGGAATTATCATCTGTATGACGTCTTCAGTGCCAGTTATCGGCCCGATAATTATCAGGTCTGATATTATCGTGCCCTAGATGGGAGATGACTGAGTGGATCCAAGCTCCTTCCTCTCTGCTCCACACTTTTTACCTCACACTGGTCCCTGAGAAACAATCCAGGACTAACCCAGGACTAACCCAGGACTAACCCAGGACTAACCCAGGTCTAGTCCAGGTCTAAACCAGGACTAACCCAGGTCTAACCCAGGACTAACCCAGGACTAACCCAGGACTAACCCAGGTCTAACCCAGGACTAACCCAGGTCTAACCCAGGACTAACCCAGGACTAACCCAGGACTAACCCAGGTCTAACCCAGGACTAACCCAGGACTAACCCAGGACTAACCCAGGTCTAACCCAGGACTAACCCAGGTCTAGTCCAGGTCTAAACCAGGACTAACCCAGGACTAACCCAGGTCTAACCCAGGACTAACCCAGGTCTAACCCAGGACTAACCCAGGACTAACCCAGGTCTAACCCAGGACTAACCCAGGTCTAGTCCAGGTCTAAACCAGGACTAACCCAGGACTAACCCAGGTCTAAACCAGGACTAACCCAGGACTAACCCAGGTCTAGTCCAGGTCTAAACCAGGACTAACCCAGGACTAACCCAGGTCTAACCCAGGTCTACTCCAGGTCTAAACCAGGACTAACCCAGGACTAACCCAGGTCTAGTCCAGGTCTAAACCAGGACTAACCCAGGACTAACCCAGGTCTAACCCAGGTCTACTCCAGGTCTAAACCAGGACTAACCCAGGACTAACCCAGGTCTAACCCAGGTCTAGTCCAGGTCTAAACCAGGACTAACCCAGGTCTAACCCAGGTCTAACCCAGGACTAACCCAGGACTAACCCAGGTCTAAACCAGGACTAACCCAGGACTAACCCAGGTCTAACCCAGGTCTAACCCAGGTCTAACCCAGGACTAACCCAGGTCTAACCCAGGTCTAAACCAGGACTAACCCAGGTCTAGTCCAGGTCTAACCCAGGTCTAACCCAGGTCTAGTCCAGGTCTAAACCAGGACTAACCCAGGACTAACCCAGGTCTAACCCAGGTCTAACCCAGGTCTAGTCCAGGTCTAGTCCAGGTCTAACCCAGGTCTAACCCAGGACTAACCCAGGACTAACCCAGGTCTAGTCCAGGTCTAGTCCAGGTCCAGTCCAGGTCCAGTCCAGGTCTAACCCAGGACTAACCCAGGACTAACCCAGGTCTAGTCCAGGTCTAGTCCAGGTCTAGTCCAGGTCTAACCCAGGTCTAACCCAGGACTAACCCAGGACTAACCCAGGTCTAGTCCAGGTCTAGTCCAGGTCTAGTCCAGGTCTAACCCAGGTCTAACCCAGGACTAACCCAGGTCTAAACCAGGACTAACCCAGGACTAACCCAGGTCTAACCCAGGTCTAACCCAGGTCTAACCCAGGACTAACCCAGGTCTAACCCAGGTCTAAACCAGGACTAACCCAGGTCTAGTCCAGGTCTAAACCAGGACTAACCCAGGTCTAGTCCAGGTCTAAACCAGGACTAACCCAGGACTAACCCAGGTCTAACCCAGGTCTAGTCCAGGTCTAAACCAGGACTAACCCAGGACTAACCCAGGTCTAACCCAGGTCTAACCCAGGTCTAGTCCAGGTCTAGTCCAGGTCTAACCCAGGTCTAACCCAGGACTAACCCAGGACTAACCCAGGTCTAGTCCAGGTCTAGTCCAGGTCCAGTCCAGGTCCAGTCCAGGTCTAACCCAGGTCTAACCCAGGACTAACCCAGGTCTAACCCAGGTCTAAACCAGGTCTAACCCAGGTCTAACCCAGGACTAACCCAGGTCTAACCCAGGTCTAAACCAGGACTAACCCAGGTCTAGTCCAGGTCTAAACCAGGACTAACCCAGGTCTAGTCCAGGTCTAAACCAGGACTAACCCAGGACTAACCCAGGTCTAACCCAGGTCTAGTCCAGGTCTAAACCAGGACTAACCCAGGACTAACCCAGGTCTAACCCAGGTCTAACCCAGGTCTAGTCCAGGTCTAGTCCAGGTCTAACCCAGGTCTAACCCAGGACTAACCCAGGACTAACCCAGGTCTAGTCCAGGTCTAGTCCAGGTCTAGTCCAGGTCTAACCCAGGTCTAACCCAGGACTAACCCAGGTCTAACCCAGGTCTAAACCAGGACTAACCCAGGACTAACCCAGGTCTAACCCAGGTCTAACCCAGGTCTAACCCAGGACTAACCCAGGTCTAACCCAGGTCTAAACCAGGACTAACCCAGGTCTAGTCCAGGTCTAAACCAGGACTAACCCAGGTCTAGTCCAGGTCTAAACCAGGACTAACCCAGGACTAACCCAGGTCTAGTCCAGGTCTAAACCAGGACTAACCCAGGACTAACCCAGGTCTAACCCAGGTCTAAACCAGGTCTAAACCAGGACTAACCCAGGTCTAGTCCAGGTCTAAACCAGGACTAACCCAGGACTAACCCAGGACTAACCCAGGTCCAGTCCAGGTCTAACCCGGTCTCTCTGTCCCAGGTCCAGTTGGTGCAGACGGTGGTGGATGGAGTGAATTTTCTGATCGAGTGTGAGAAGCGTCTGGAGAAAGGCCAAGACATCAAGGTCCCTCCTCCACTCAAGACCTTCAAATAGAGAGAGAGCGCCCCCTACTGCTGCAGTACACAGCCCTCCTCCCAGCAGCGCCCCCTACTGCTGCAGTACCAATAATCTATAACCTATAATCCTGACCTGACCCTGGCTCCACAGCTCACACGAAACCATCCAGAAGCCATTTTACATTCAACTGTGAACATAGGAAAACATTAAGGAAGAGTTTAAAATTTTATGAATGTATTGAGGAAAAGTTTGTTTTGTTTTTTTTGTGGAGGTTTACAGGTTTAACAAAAGCACCGTCTGAAGCACAGAGACACAAAGTGTATCTAAAGTGTTTAAATGTTGAAGTGAAAGTTGAAAGTTAGTTAATTCTGTGTTTAAACTGTTGGCAATAAACAAATGATAGTTATATTTTATTTAAGTCTGATTTTAGGAGAACCAATAGAACTACTGTAGAAATTCAAAATGGGGTTTGAATAAAAGGAAAAAAAAAACAAAAAACAAACATCTGTTCTTCCACAATTAGAGACGAGAAACTCTGAATAATTGCACTCTGCTTTAAAATAAGTTCACTAAGATTCTGGCCATTTATTATTTAAGTTACCAATAAAAATAAAGCAGTGAAGTGGGCAGATGTACAGATTTATTTAGTTTATTTAGAGTAAAATGTCGTGTTCCATGGGAGTTGTAGTTCAGTGACTGAGCTGCTGATGAACCATTCCAGTCGCGTTGAAAAGGCACACGTTTAATAATTCTGATAAATATATAAATGTACATAACTTAAAAATATGTCATTGTGTTTAAATTGAAATGGTCTCAGTTTGGGAACATTGTAAATCTTTCCTGGAGATTTGTTTTGAGGCAGGAAGGAAGGATGTAGGAAAGGTAATAAGGGATGAAGGAGAGGGTTGTGTTGTTATTGTGTTCTTTCTTAGATTGGTGAGTGTTAAAAATCAGCTGTAATGTGTCTTCATAAACATTTATATAAAGCAAGCATCTTCAGCAAATATAATTATTAAAGTGTAGTTTTCAAAGGTGCACTACATTTCCCACAATGCATCTCAGCCTGGAGTGACATCACCTGTGTCCCCAACTGTTAGCTTCAACAACAAAGCCATATCTGAACCAGGTCTGAACCAGGTCTGAACCAGGACTAAACCAGGTCTGAACCAGGTCTGAACCAGGACTAAACCAGGTCTGAACCAGGTCTGAACCAGGTCTAAACCAGGTCTGAACCAGGACTAAACCAGGTCTAAACCAGGACTAAACCAGGTCTAAACCAGGTCTAAACCAGGTCTAAACCAGGTCTGAACCAGGTCTGAACCAGGTCTGAACCAGGTCTGAACCAGGTCTGAACCAGGTCTGAACCAGGTCTGAACCAGGTCTAAACCAGGTCTAAACCAGGACTAAACCAGGTCTAAACCAGGTCTAAACCAGGTCTAAACCAGGTCTAACCCAGGTCTAACCCAGGTCTAAACCAGGTCTAAACCAGGTCTAAACCAGGTCTAACCCAGGTCTGAACCAGGTCTGAACCAGGTCTGAACCAGGTCTGAACCAGGTCTGAACCAGGTCTAAACCAGGTCTAAACCAGGTCTAAACCAGGTCTGAACCAGGTCTGAACCAGGTCTGAACCAGGTCTGAACCAGGTCTAAACCAGGACTAAACCAGGTCTAAACCAGGTCTAAACCAGGTCTGAACCAGGTCTAAACCAGGACTAAACCAGGTCTAAACCAGGTCTAACCCAGGTCTAACCCAGGTCTAAACCAGGTCTAAACCAGGTCTAACCCAGGTCTAACCCAGGTCTAAACCAGGTCTAAACCAGGTCTAACCCAGGTCTAAACCAGGTCTTCATTACAGTTTTCTGAAACCTTCAGTGTGTCTGTGTCTGTGTCTGAGGAAGAGAGCTCTGTGAATGTCTCATGTTTTAATAAAGTTCATCTTTAACAAACTCAGACATTTTTACTCTGTTTCCTTCACAACATGCCCACGACCCACCGCAGGGACCTCACCCACCACTTTAGAACCAGGGAAAAAAATGAACTTAATCTGGGGCACGGTGTTACTTCTACTGCTATCACTACTGCTGCTCATGATACTACTAGTACTTTACTACTGTTACTACTCCTCCTCCTCACAAAGATGGCTCCAGGAGAACCCAGGCTCTGACCACGGTCCACTGTTTCCTTCTGAACAAACGTCACCATCTGAACTGGGAACATACTTCACCACAACATCAGCGGTCCTCACTGTCTCTGTCCTCACTGTCTCTGTCCTCACTGTCTCTGTCCTCACTGTCTCTGTCCTCACTGTCTCTGTCCTCACTGTCTCTGTCCTCACTGTGTCTCTGTCCTCACTGTCCTCACTGTGTCTCTGTCCTCACTGTGTCTCTGTCCTCACTGTCTCTGTCCTCACTGTCTCTGTCCTCACTGTGTCTCTGTCCTCACTGTGTCTCTGTCCTCACTGTGTCTCTGTCCTCACTGTCCTCACTGTGTCTCTGTCCTCACTGTGTCTCTGTCCTCACTGTCCTCACTGTGTCTCTGTCCTCACTGTCTCTGTCCTCACTGTGTCTCTGTCCTCACTGTGTCTGTCCTCACTGTCTCTGTCCTCACTGTCTCTGTCCTCACTGTCTCTGTCCTCACTGTCTCTGTCCTCACTGTGTCTCTGTCCTCACTGTGTCTCTGTCCTCACTGTGTCTCGGTCCTCACTGTGTCTCTGTCCTCACTGTCCCTCTGTCCTCACTGTGTCTCTGTCCTCACTGTGTCTCTGTCCTCACTGTGTCTCGGTCCTCACTGTGTCTCTGTCCTCACTGTGTCTCGGTCCTCACTGTGTCTCTGTCCTCACTGTGTCTCTGTCCTCACTGTCTCTGTCCTCACTGTGTCTCTGTCCTCACTGTGTCTCTGTCCTCACTGTGTCTCTGTCCCCTCACTGTGTCTCTGTCCTCACTGTGTCTCTGTCCTCACTGTCTCTGTCCTCACTGTGTCTCTGTCCTCACTGTGTCTCTGTCCTCACTGTGTCTCTGTCCTCACTGTCTCTGTCCTCACTGTGTCTCTGTCCTCACTGTGTCTCTGTCCTCACTGTGTCTCTGTCCTCACTGTGTCTCTGTCCTCACTGTCTCTGTCCTCACTGTGTCTCTGTCCTCACTGTGTCTCTGTCCTCACTGTCTCTGTCCTCACTGTCTCTGTCCTCACTGTGTCTCTGTCCTCACTGTGTCTCTGTCCTCACTGTGTCTCTGTCCTCACTGTCCTCACTGTGTCTCTGTCCTCACTGTGTCTCTGTCCTCACTGTCCTCACTGTGTCTCTGTCCTCACTGTCTCTGTCCTCACTGTGTCTCTGTCCTCACTGTGTCTCTGTCCTCACTGTGTCTCTGTCCTCACTGTGTCTCTGTCCTCACTGTCCTCACTGTGTCTCTGTCCTCACTGTGTCTCTGTCCTCACTGTCTCTGTCCTCACTGTGTCTCTGTCCTCACTGTCTCTGTCCTCACTGTCTCTGTCCTCACTGTCTCTGTCCTCACTGTGTCTCTGTCCTCACTGTGTCTCTGTCCTCACTGTGTCTCTGTCCTCACTGTCCTCACTGTGTCTCTGTCCTCACTGTGTCTCTGTCCTCACTGTCTCTGTCCTCACTGTGTCTCTGTCCTCACTGTCTCTGTCCTCACTGTGTCTCTGTCCTCACTGTGTCTCTGTCCTCACTGTGTCTGTCCTCACTGTCTCTGTCCTCACTGTCTCTGTCCTCACTGTCTCTGTCCTCACTGTGTCTCTGTCCTCACTGTCTCTGTCCTCACTGTGTCTCTGTCCTCACTGTGTCTCTGTCCTCACTGTGTCTCTGTCCTCACTGTCCTCACTGTGTCTCTGTCCTCACTGTGTCTCTGTCCTCACTGTCTCTGTCCTCACTGTGTCTCTGTCCTCACTGTCTCTGTCCTCACTGTGTCTCTGTCCTCACTGTGTCTCTGTCCTCACTGTGTCTGTCCTCACTGTCTCTGTCCTCACTGTCTCTGTCCTCACTGTCTCTGTCCTCACTGTGTCTCTGTCCTCACTGTCTCTGTCCTCACTGTGTCTCTGTCCTCACTGTGTCTCTGTCCTCACTGTGTCTCTGTCCTCACTGTGTCTGTCCTCACTGTCTCTGTCCTCACTGTCTCTGTCCTCACTGTCTCTGTCCTCACTGTCTCTGTCCTCACTGTGTCTCTGTCCTCACTGTCCCTCTGTCCTCACTGTGTCTCTGTCCTCACTGTGTCTCTGTCCTCACTGTCTCTGTCCTCACTGTGTCTCTGTCCTCACTGTCCCTCTGTCCTCACTGTGTCTCTGTCCTCACTGTGTCTCTGTCCTCACTGTCTCTGTCCTCACTGTGTCTCTGTCCTCACTGTCCCTCTGTCCTCACTGTGTCTCTGTCCTCACTGTCTCTGTCCTCACTGTGTCTCTGTCCTCACTGTCTCTGTCCTCACTGTGTCTCTGTCCTCACTGTGTCTCTGTCCTCACTGTGTCTCTGTCCTCACTGTGTCTCTGTCCTCACTGTCCCTCTGTCCTCACTGTCTCTGTCCTCACTGTCTCTGTCCTCACTGTCTCTGTCCTCACTGTCTCTGTCCTCACTGTGTCTCTGTCCTCACTGTGTCTCTGTCCTCACTGTCCCTCTGTCCTCACTGTGTCTCTGTCCTCACTGTCTCTGTCCTCACTGTCTCTGTCCTCACTGTCCCTCTGTCCTCACTGTGTCTCTGTCCTCACTGTCCCTCTGTCCTCACTGTGTCTCTGTCCTCACTGTCCCTCTGTCCTCACTGTGTCTCTGTCCTCACTGTGTCTCTGTCCTCACTGTCCTCACTGTGTCTCTGTCCTCACTGTCCTCACTGTGTCTCTGTCCTCACTGTGTCTCTGTCCTCACTGTCTCTGTCCTCACTGTGTCTCTGTCCTCACTGTGTCTCTGTCCTCACTGTCCCTCTGTCCTCACTGTCCCTCTGTCCTCACTGTCCTCTGTCCTCACTGTGTCTCTGTCCTCACTGTCCTCTGAGTCCTGTCTCTGTCCTCACTGTCCTCTGTCCTCACTGTGTCTCTGTCCTCACTGTGTCTCTGTCCTCACTGTGTCTCTGTCCTCACTGTGTCTCTGTCCTCACTGTCTCTGTCCTCACTGTGTCTCTGTCCTCACTGTGTCTCTGTCCTCACTGTCTCTGTCCTCACTGTGTCTCTGTCCTCACTGTGTCTCTGTCCTCACTGTGTCTCTGTCCTCACTGTGTCTCTGTCCTCACTGTCTCTGTCCTCACTGTGTCTCTGTCCTCACTGTGTCTCTGTCCTCACTGTGTCTCTGTCCTCACTGTGTCTCTGTCCTCACTGTGTCTCTGTCCTCACTGTGTCTCTGTCCTCACTGTGTCTCTGTCCTCACTGTGTCTCTGTCCTCACTGTGTCTCTGTCCTCACTGTGTCTCTGTCCTCACTGTGTCTCTGTCCTCACTGTGTCTCTGTCCTCACTGTGTCTCTGTCCCCTCACTGTGTCTCTGTCCTCACTGTGTCTCTGTCCTCACTGTGTCTCTGTCCTCACTGTGTCTCTGTCCTCACTGTGTCTCTGTCCTCACTGTGTCTCTGTCCTCACTGTGTCTCTGTCCTCACTGTGTCTCTGTCCTCACTGTGTCTCTGTCCTCACTGTCTCTGTCCTCACTGTCCCTCTGTCCTCACTGTGTCTCTGTCCTCACTGTGTCTCTGTCCTCACTGTGTCTCTGTCCTCACTGTCCTCACTGTGTCTCTGTCCTCACTGTCCTCACTGTCCCTCTGTCCTCACTGTGTCTCTGTCCTCACTGTCCCTCTGTCCTCACTGTGTCTCTGTCCTCACTGTCCTCACTGTGTCTCTGTCCTCACTGTCCCTCTGTCCTCACTGTGTCTCTGTCCTCACTGTCCTCACTGTCCCTCTGTCCTCACTGTGTCTCTGTCCTCACTGTCCTCACTGTGTCTCTGTCCTCACTGTCCTCACTGTCCCTCTGTCCTCACTGTGTCTCTGTCCTCACTGTCCTCACTGTGTCTCTGTCCTCACTGTGTCTCTGTCCTCACTGTGTCTCTGTCCTCACTGTCCTCACTGTGTCTCTGTCCTCACTGTCCTCACTGTGTCTCTGTCCTCACTGTGTCTCTGTCCTCACTGTCCCTCTGTCCTCACTGTCCTCACTGTCCTCACTGTCCTCACTGTGTCTCTGTCCTCACTGTCCCTCTGTCCTCACTGTCCTCACTGTCCTCACTGTCCTCACTGTCCTCACTGTGTCTCTGTCCTCACTGTGTCTCTGTCCTCACTGTCCTCACTGTGTCTCTGTCCTCACTGTGTCTCTGTCCTCACTGTCCCTCTGTCCTCACTGTCCTCACTGTCCTCACTGTGTCTCTGTCCTCACTGTGTCTCTGTCCTCACTGTGTCTCTGTCCTCACTGTCCTCACTGTGTCTCTGTCCTCACTGTGTCTCTGTCCTCACTGTGTCTCTGTCCTCACTGTCCCTCTGTCCTCACTGTCCCTCTGTCCTCACTGTCCTCACTGTCCTCACTGTGTCTCTGTCCTCACTGTCCCTCTGTCCTCACTGTGTCTCTGTCCTCACTGTCCCTCTGTCCTCACTGTGTCTCTGTCCTCACTGTCCCTCTGTCCTCACTGTGTCTCTGTCCTCACTGTCCTCACTGTGTCTCTGTCCTCACTGTCCTCACTGTCCTCACTGTGTCTCTGTCCTCACTGTCCTCACTGTCCTCACTGTCCTCACTGTGTCTCTGTCCTCACTGTCCTCACTGTCCTCACTGTCCTCACTGTCCTCACTGTCCCTCTGTCCTCACTGTGTCTCTGTCCTCACTGTCCTCACTGTGTCTCTGTCCTCACTGTCCTCACTGTCCTCACTGTCTCTCTGACCTCACTGTGTCTCTGTCCCCTCACTGTCCTCTCTGTCCTCACTGTCCTCACTGTCCTCACTGTCCCCACTGTCCTCACTGTCCTCACTGTCTCTCTGTCCTCACTGTGTCTCTGTCCCCTCACTGTCCTCACTGTCCTCACTGTCTCTCTGTCCTCACTGTCCTCACTGTCCTCACTGTCCTCACTGTCCCCACTGTCCCCACTGTCCTCACTGTCCTCACTGTCCTCACTGTCCTCACTGTCCTAACTGTCTCTCTGTCCTCACTGTCCTCACTGTCCTCACTGTCCCCACTGTCCCCACTGTCCTCACTGTCCTCACTGTCCTTACTGTCCTCACTGTCCCCACTGTCCTCACTGTCCTCACTGTCCTCACTGTCCCCACTGTCCTCACTGTGTCTCTGTCCTCACTGTCCTCACTGTCCTCACTGTGTCTCTGTCCTCACTGTCCTCACTGTCCTCACTGTCTCTCTGTCCTCACTGTGTCTCTGTCCTCACTGTGTCTCTGTCCTCACTGTCCTCACTGTGTCTCTGTCCTCACTGTCCCTCTGTCCTCACTGTGTCTCTGTCCTCACTGTCCCTCTGTCCTCACTGTGTCTCTGTCCTCACTGTCCTCACTGTGTCTCTGTCCTCACTGTCCTCACTGTCCTCACTGTGTCTCTGTCCTCACTGTCCTCACTGTCCTCACTGTCCTCACTGTGTCTCTGTCCTCACTGTCCTCACTGTCCTCACTGTCCTCACTGTCCTCACTGTCCCTCTGTCCTCACTGTGTCTCTGTCCTCACTGTCCTCACTGTCTCTCTGTCCTCACTGTCCTCACTGTCCTCACTGTCCCCACTGTCCTCACTGTCCTCACTGTCCTCACTGTCCCCACTGTCCCCACTGTCCCCACTGTCCCCACTGTCCTCACTGTCCCCACTGTCCCCACTGTCCTCACTGTCTCTCTGTCCTCACTGTCCTCACTGTCCTCACTGTCCTCACTGTCCCCACTGTCCTCACTGTCCTCACTGTCCTCACTGTCCTCACTGTCCTCACTGTCCCCACTGTCCTCACTGTCCTCACTGTCCTCACTGTGTCTCTGTCCCCTCACTGTCCTCACTGTCCTCACTGTCTCTCTGTCCTCACTGTCCTCACTGTCCTCACTGTCCTCACTGTCCCCACTGTCCTCACTGTCCTCACTGTCCCCACTGTCCTCACTGTCCTCACTGTCCTCACTGTCCTCACTGTCCTCACTGTCCCCACTGTCCTCACTGTCCTCACTGTCCTCACTGTGTCTCTGTCCCCTCACTGTCCTCACTGTCCTCACTGTCCTCACTGTCTCTCTGTCCTCACTGTCCTCACTGTCCTCACTGTCCTCACTGTCCTCACTGTCCCCACTGTCCTCACTGTCCTCACTGTCCTCACTGTGTCTCTGTCCCCTCACTGTCCTCACTGTCCTCACTGTCCTAACTGTCTCTCTGTCCTCACTGTCCTCACTGTCCTCACTGTCCCCACTGTCCCCACTGTCCTCACTGTCCCCACTGTCCCCACTGTCCCCACTGTCCCCACTGTCCCCACTGTCCTCACTGTCCTTACTGTCCTCACTGTCCCCACTGTCCTCACTGTCCTCACTGTCCTCACTGTCCTTACTGTCCTCACTGTCCCCACTGTCCCCACTGTCCCCACTGTCCCCACTGTCCTCACTGTCCTCACTGTCCCCACTGTCCTCACTGTGTCTCTGTCCTCACTGTCCTCACTGTCCTCACTGTCTCTCTGTCCTCACTGTCCCCACTGTCCCCACTGTCCCCACTGTCCCCACTGTCCTCACTGTCCTCACTGTCCTTACTGTCCTCACTGTCCCCACTGTCCTCACTGTCCTCACTGTCCTCACTGTCCCCACTGTCCTCACTGTGTCTCTGTCCTCACTGTCCTCACTGTCCTCACTGTCTCTCTGTCCCCTCACTGTTCCCACTGTCCTCTCTGTCCTCACTGTGTCTCTGTCCTCACTGTGTCTCTGTCCTCACTGTCCTCACTGTCCTCACTGTCTCTCTGTCCTCACTGTGTCTCTGTCCTCACTGTGTCTCTGTCCTCACTGTCCTCACTGTCCTCACTGTGTCTCTGTCCTCACTGTGTCTCTGTCCCCTCACTGTCCTCACTGTCCTCACTGTCTCTCTGTCCCCTCACTGTTCCCACTGTCCTCTCTGTCCTCACTGTGTCTCTGTCCTAACTGTCTCTCTGTCCTCACTGTCCTCACTGTCCTCACTGTCTCTCTGTCCTCACTGTGTCTCTGTCCCCTCACTGTCCTCACTGTCCTAACTGTCTCTCTGTCCTCACTGTCCTCACTGTCCTCACTGTCCCCACTGTCCCCACTGTCCTCACTGTCCCCACTGTCCCCACTGTCTCTCTGTCCTCACTGTCCTCACTGTCCTCACTGTCCCCACTGTCCCCACTGTCCTCACTGTCCCCACTGTCCCCACTGTCCTCACTGTCCTCACTGTCCTCACTGTCCCCACTGTCCCCACTGTCCCCACTGTCCTCACTGTCCTCACTGTCCTCACTGTCCTCACTGTCCTCACTGTGTCTCTGTCCTCACTGTCCTCACTGTCCTCACTGTCCCCACTGTCCTCACTGTCCTCACTGTCCTAACTGTCTCTCTGTCCTCACTGTCCTCACTGTCCTCACTGTCCTCACTGTCCTAACTGTCTCTCTGTCCTCACTGTCCTCACTGTCCCCACTGTCCCCACTGTCCTCACTGTCCTCACTGTCCCCACTGTCCTCACTGTCCTCACTGTCCCCACTGTCCTCACTGTCCTCACTGTCCCCACTGTCCTCACTGTCCTCACTGTCCCCACTGTCCTCACTGTCCTCACTGTCTCTCTGTCCCCTCTCTGTCCCCTCACTGTCCCCTCACTGTCCCCTCACTGTCCCCTCTCTGTCCCCTCTCTGTCCCCTCACTGTCCCCTCTCTGTCCCCTCACTGTCCCCTCTCTGTCCCCTCTCTGTCCCCTCACTGTCCCCTCTCTGTCCCCTCACTGTCCCCTCTCTGTCCCCTCTCTGTCCCCTGTGCTGCTAACTCTGGGGATGTGCTGCAGTAATGGAGTTTGACAGCGCCGTCTGCTGGTGGCGACTGAACAGTGCACTTGTTCACAGCTTCAGAATCAGAAAAGAGTTTAATGCCAACGCACAAGTCATGTGTAATAACAACCTGCGGAATAAAACAAGTCATGTGTAATAACAACCTGCGGAATAAAACAAGTCATGTGTAATAACAACCTGCAGAATAAAACAAGTGATGTGTAATAACAACCTGCGGAATAAAACAAGTCATGTGTAATAACAACCTGCAGAATAAAACAAGTCATGTGTAATAACAACCTGCGGAATAAAACAAGTCATGTGTAATAACAAACCTGCAGAATAAAACAAGTCATGTGTAATAACAACCTGCGGAATAAAACAAGTGATGTGTAATAACAACCTGCGGAATAAAACAAGTGATGTGTAATAACAACCTGCGGAATAAAACAAGTCATGTGTAATAACAACCTGCGGAATAAAACAAGTGATGTGTAATAACAACCTGCGGAATAAAACAAGTGATGTGTAATAACAACCTGCAGAATAAAACAAGTCATGTGTAATAACAAACCTGCGGAATAAAACAAGTGATGTGTAATAACAACCTGCGGAATAAAACAAGTCATGTGTAATAACAACCTGCGGAATAAAACAAGTGATGTGTAATAACAACCTGCGGAATAAAACAAGTGATGTGTAATAACAACCTGCAGAATAAAACAAGTGATGTGTAATAACAACCTGCGGAATAAAACAAGTGATGTGTAATAACAACCTGCGGAATAAAACAAGTCATGTGTAATAACAACCTGCGGAATAAAACAAGTCATGTGTAATAACAACCTGCTGAATAAAACAAGTCATGTGTAATAACAACCTGCAGAATAAAACAAGTCATGTGTAATAACAACCTGCGGAATAAAACAAGTCATGTGTAATAACAACCTGCGGAATAAAACAAGTCATGTGTAATAACAACCTGCGGAATAAAACAAGTCATGTGTAATAACAACCTGCGGAATAAAACAAGTCATGTGTAATAACAACCTGCGGAATAAAACAAGTGATGTGTAATAACAACCTGCAGAATAAAACAAGTCATGTGTAATAACAACCTGCAGAATAAAACAAGTCATGTGTAATAACAACCTGCAAAATAAAACAAGTCATGTGTAATAACAACCTGCAGAATAAAACAAGTGATGTGTAATAACAACCTGCAGAATAAAACAAGTGATGTGTAATAACAACCTGCGGAATAAAACAAGTCATGTGTAATAACAACCTGCAGAATAAAACAAGTGATGTGTAATAACAACCTGCGGAATAAAACAAGTCATGTGTAATAACAACCTGCAGAATAAAACAAGTCATGTGTAATAACAACCTGCGGAATAAAACAAGTCATGTGTAATAACAAACCTGCAGAATAAAACAAGTCATGTGTAATAACAACCTGCGGAATAAAACAAGTGATGTGTAATAACAACCTGCGGAATAAAACAAGTGATGTGTAATAACAACCTGCGGAATAAAACAAGTCATGTGTAATAACAACCTGCGGAATAAAACAAGTGATGTGTAATAACAACCTGCGGAATAAAACAAGTGATGTGTAATAACAACCTGCGGAATAAAACAAGTCATGTGTAATAACAACCTGCGGAATAAAACAAGTCATGTGTAATAACAACCTGCTGAATAAAACAAGTCATGTGTAATAACAACCTGCAGAATAAAACAAGTCATGTGTAATAACAACCTGCGGAATAAAACAAGTCATGTGTAATAACAACCTGCGGAATAAAACAAGTCATGTGTAATAACAACCTGCGGAATAAAACAAGTCATGTGTAATAACAACCTGCGGAATAAAACAAGTCATGTGTAATAACAACCTGCGGAATAAAACAAGTGATGTGTAATAACAACCTGCAGAATAAAACAAGTCATGTGTAATAACAACCTGCAGAATAAAACAAGTCATGTGTAATAACAACCTGCAAAATAAAACAAGTCATGTGTAATAACAACCTGCAGAATAAAACAAGTGATGTGTAATAACAAACCTGCAGAATAAAACAAGTGATGTGTAATAACAAACCTGCAGATTAAAACAAGTGATGTGTAATAACAACCTGCAGAATAAAACAAGTGATGTGTAATAACAAACCTGAAGAATAAAACAAGTCATGTGTAATAACAACCTGCGGAATAAAACAAGTGATGTGTAATAACAACCTGCGGAATAAAACAAGTCATGTGTAATAACAACCTGCAGAATAAAACAAGTGATGTGTAATAACAACCTGCGGAATAAAACAAGTCATGTGTAATAACAACCTGCAGAATAAAACAAGTCATGTGTAATAACAACCTGCGGAATAAAACAAGTCATGTGTAATAACAAACCTGCAGAATAAAACAAGTCATGTGTAATAACAACCTGCGGAATAAAACAAGTGATGTGTAATAACAACCTGCGGAATAAAACAAGTGATGTGTAATAACAACCTGCGGAATAAAACAAGTCATGTGTAATAACAACCTGCGGAATAAAACAAGTGATGTGTAATAACAAACCTGCGGAATAAAACAAGTCATGTGTAATAACAACCTGCGGAATAAAACAAGTGATGTGTAATAACAACCTGCAGAATAAAACAAGTCATGTGTAATAACAAACCTGCGGAATAAAACAAGTGATGTGTAATAACAACCTGCGGAATAAAACAAGTCATGTGTAATAACAACCTGCGGAATAAAACAAGTGATGTGTAATAACAACCTGCGGAATAAAACAAGTGATGTGTAATAACAACCTGCAGAATAAAACAAGTGATGTGTAATAACAACCTGCGGAATAAAACAAGTGATGTGTAATAACAACCTGCGGAATAAAACAAGTCATGTGTAATAACAACCTGCGGAATAAAACAAGTCATGTGTAATAACAACCTGCTGAATAAAACAAGTCATGTGTAATAACAACCTGCAGAATAAAACAAGTCATGTGTAATAACAACCTGCGGAATAAAACAAGTCATGTGTAATAACAACCTGCGGAATAAAACAAGTCATGTGTAATAACAACCTGCGGAATAAAACAAGTCATGTGTAATAACAACCTGCGGAATAAAACAAGTCATGTGTAATAACAACCTGCGGAATAAAACAAGTGATGTGTAATAACAACCTGCAGAATAAAACAAGTCATGTGTAATAACAACCTGCAGAATAAAACAAGTCATGTGTAATAACAACCTGCAAAATAAAACAAGTCATGTGTAATAACAACCTGCAGAATAAAACAAGTGATGTGTAATAACAACCTGCAGAATAAAACAAGTGATGTGTAATAACAACCTGCGGAATAAAACAAGTCATGTGTAATAACAACCTGCAGAATAAAACAAGTGATGTGTAATAACAACCTGCGGAATAAAACAAGTCATGTGTAATAACAACCTGCAGAATAAAACAAGTCATGTGTAATAACAACCTGCGGAATAAAACAAGTCATGTGTAATAACAAACCTGCAGAATAAAACAAGTCATGTGTAATAACAACCTGCGGAATAAAACAAGTGATGTGTAATAACAACCTGCGGAATAAAACAAGTGATGTGTAATAACAACCTGCGGAATAAAACAAGTCATGTGTAATAACAACCTGCGGAATAAAACAAGTGATGTGTAATAACAACCTGCGGAATAAAACAAGTGATGTGTAATAACAACCTGCGGAATAAAACAAGTGATGTGTAATAACAACCTGCGGAATAAAACAAGTCATGTGTAATAACAACCTGCGGAATAAAACAAGTCATGTGTAATAACAACCTGCTGAATAAAACAAGTCATGTGTAATAACAACCTGCAGAATAAAACAAGTCATGTGTAATAACAACCTGCGGAATAAAACAAGTCATGTGTAATAACAACCTGCGGAATAAAACAAGTCATGTGTAATAACAACCTGCGGAATAAAACAAGTCATGTGTAATAACAACCTGCGGAATAAAACAAGTCATGTGTAATAACAACCTGCGGAATAAAACAAGTGATGTGTAATAACAACCTGCAGAATAAAACAAGTCATGTGTAATAACAACCTGCAGAATAAAACAAGTCATGTGTAATAACAACCTGCAAAATAAAACAAGTCATGTGTAATAACAACCTGCAGAATAAAACAAGTGATGTGTAATAACAAACCTGCAGAATAAAACAAGTGATGTGTAATAACAAACCTGCAGATTAAAACAAGTGATGTGTAATAACAACCTGCAGAATAAAACAAGTGATGTGTAATAACAAACCTGAAGAATAAAACAAGTCATGTGTAATAACAACCTGCGGAATAAAACAAGTGATGTGTAATAACAACCTGCGGAATAAAACAAATGATGTGTAATAACAAACCTGAAGAATAAAACAAGTCATGTGTAATAACAACCTGCGGAATAAAACAAGTGATGTGTAATAACAACCTACAGAATAAAACAAGTGGTGTGTAATAACAAACCTGCAGATTAAAACAAGTGATGTGTAATAACAACCTGCGGAATAAAACAAGTCATGTGTAATAACAACCTGCGGAATAAAACAAGTGATGTGTAATAACAACCTACAGAATAAAACAAGTGGTGTGTAATAACAAACCTGCAGATTAAAACAAGTGATGTGTAATAACAACCTGCGGAATAAAACAAGTCATGTGTAATAACAACCTGCGGAATAAAACAAGTCATGTGTAATAACAACCTGCGGAATAAAACAAGTCATGTGTATTAACAACCTGCGAAATAAAACAAGTCATGTGTAATAACTACCTGCAGAATAAAACAAGTCATGTGTAATGACAAACCTGCAGATTAAAACAAGTCATGTGTAATAACAAACCTGCAGAATAAAACAAGTGATGTGTAATAACAACCTGCAGAATAAAACAAGTCATGTGTAATAACAACCTGCAGAATGAAACAAGTGATGTGTAATAACAAACCTGCAGAATAAAACAAGTCATGTGTAATGACAAACCTGCAGAATAAAACAAGTGATGTGTAATAACAAACCTGCGGAATAAAACAAGTGATGTGTAATAACAACCTGCAGAATGAAACAAGTCATGTGTAATGACAAACCTGCGGAATAAAACAAGTGATGTGTAATAACAACCTGCAGAATGAAACAAGTGATGTGTAATAACAAACCTGCAGAATAAAACAAGTGATGTGTAATAACAAACCTGCGGAATAAAACAAGTCATGTGTAATAACAAACCTGCAGAATAAAACAAGTGATGTGTAATAACAAACCTGCGGAATAAAACAAGTCATGTGTAATAACAACCTGCAGAATAAAACAAGTCATGTGTAATAACAAACCTGCGGAATAAAACAAGTGATGTGTAATAACAACCTGCGGAATAAAACAAATCATGTGTAATAACAAACCTGCGGAATAAAACAAGTGATGTGTAATAACAACCTGCAGAATAAAACAAGTCATGTGTAATAACAACCTGCAGAATAAAACAAGTGATGTGTAATAACAACCTGCAGAATAAAACAAGTCATGTGTAATAACAACCTGCAGAATAAAACAAGTCATGTGTAATAACAAACCTGCAGAATAAAACAAGTGATGTGTAATAACAAACCTGCGGAATAAAACAAGTGATGTGTAATAACAACCTGCGGAATAAAACAAATCATGTGTAATAACAAACCTGCGGAATAAAACAAGTGATGTGTAATAACAACCTGCAGAATAAAACAAGTCATGTGTAATAACAACCTGCAGAATAAAACAAGTGATGTGTAATAACAACCTGCAGAATAAAACAAGTCATGTGTAATAACAACCTGCAGAATAAAACAAGTCATGTGTAATAACAAACCTGCAGAATAAAACAAGTGATGTGTAATAACAAACCTGCGGAATAAAACAAGTCATGTGTAATAACAACCTGCAGAATAAAACAAGTCATGTGTAATAACAAACCTGCGGAATAAAACAAGTGATGTGTAATAACAACCTGCGGAATAAAACAAATCATGTGTAATAACAAACCTGCGGAATAAAACAAGTGATGTGTAATAACAACCTGCGGAATAAAACAAATCATGTGTAATAACAAACCTGCGGAATAAAACAAGTGATGTGTAATAACAACCTGCAGAATGAAACAAGTGATGTGTAATAACAACCTGCAGAATAAAACAAGTCATGTGTAATAACAAACCTGCGGAATAAAATAAGTGATGTGTAATAACAACCTGCAGAATAAAACAAGTCATGTGTAATAACAACCTGCAGAATAAAACAAGTCATGTGTAATAACAACCTGCAGAATAAAACAAGTCATGTGTAATGACAAACCTGCAGAATAAAACAAGTCATGTGTAATAACAAACCTGCAGAATAAAACAAGTGATGTGTAATAACAAACCTGCGGAATAAAACAAGTCATGTGTAATAACAACCTGCAGAATAAAACAAGTGATGTGTAATAACAACCTGCAGAATAAAACAAGTCATGTGTAATAACAACCTGCAGAATAAAACAAGTCATGTGTAATAACAACCTGCAGAATAAAACAAGTCATGTGTAATGACAACCTGCAGAATAAAACAAGTCATGTGTAATAACAACCTGCGGAATAAAACAAGTGATGTGTAATAACAACCTGCGGAATAAAACAAGTGATGTGTAATAACAACCTGCAGAATAAAACAAGTCATGTGTAATAACAACCTGCAGAATAAAACAAGTGATGTGTAATAACAACCTGCAGAATAAAACAAGTCATGTGTAATAACAACCTGCAGAATAAAACAAGTCATGTGTAATAACAAACCTGCAGAATTAAACAAGTGATGTGTAATAACAAACCTGCGGAATAAAACAAGTCATGTGTAATAACAACCTGCAGAATAAAACAAGTCATGTGTAATAACAAACCTGCGGAATAAAACAAGTGATGTGTAATAACAACCTGCGGAATAAAACAAATCATGTGTAATAACAAACCTGCGGAATAAAACAAGTGATGTGTAATAACAACCTGCGGAATAAAACAAATCATGTGTAATAACAAACCTGCGGAATAAAACAAGTGATGTGTAATAACAACCTGCAGAATGAAACAAGTGATGTGTAATAACAACCTGCAGAATAAAACAAGTCATGTGTAATAACAAACCTGCGGAATAAAATAAGTGATGTGTAATAACAACCTGCAGAATAAAACAAGTCATGTGTAATAACAACCTGCAGAATAAAACAAGTCATGTGTAATAACAACCTGCAGAATAAAACAAGTCATGTGTAATGACAAACCTGCAGAATAAAACAAGTCATGTGTAATAACAAACCTGCAGAATAAAACAAGTGATGTGTAATAACAAACCTGCGGAATAAAACAAGTCATGTGTAATAACAACCTGCAGAATAAAACAAGTGATGTGTAATAACAACCTGCAGAATAAAACAAGTCATGTGTAATAACAACCTGCAGAATAAAACAAGTCATGTGTAATAACAAACCTGCAGAATAAAACAAGTGATGTGTAATAACAAACCTGCGGAATAAAACAAGTCATGTGTAATAACAACCTGCAGAATGAAACAAGTGATGTGTAATAACAAACCTGCAGACTTAAACAAGTGATGTGTAATAACAAACCTGCGGAATAAAACAAGTGATGTGTAATAACAACCTGCAGAATGAAACAAGTGATGTGTAATAACAAACCTGCAGACTAAAACAAGTGATGTGTAATGACAAACCTGCAGATTAAAACAAGTCATGTGTAATAACAACCTGCAGAATAAAACAAGTGATGTGTAATAACAACCTGCAGAATAAAACAAGTCATGTGTAATAACAACCTGCAGAATAAAACAAGTCATGTGTAATGACAAACCCGCAGAATAAAACAAGTCATGTGTAATAACAAACCTGCAGAATTAAACAAGTGATGTGTAATAACAAACCTGCGGAATAAAACAAGTCATGTGTAATAACAACCTGCAGAATAAAACAAGTGATGTGTAATAACAACCTGCAGAATAAAACAAGTCATGTGTAATAACAACCTGCAGAATAAAACAAGTGATGTGTAATAACAACCTGCAGAATAAAACAAGTGATGTGTAATAACAACCTGCAGAATAAAACAAGTCATGTGTAATAACAAACCTGCAGAATAAAACAAGTGATGTGTAATAACAAACCTGCGGAATAAAACAAGTCATGTGTAATAACAACCTGCAGAATAAAACAAGTGATGTGTAATAACAACCTGCAGAATAAAACAAGTCATGTGTAATAACAACCTGCAGAATAAAACAAGTGATGTGTAATAACAACCTGCAGAATAAAACAAGTCATGTGTAATAACAACCTGCAGAATAAAACAAGTGATGTGTAATAACAACCTGCGGAATAAAACAAGTCATGTGTAATAACAAACCTGCGGAATAAAACAAGTCATGTGTAATAACAACCTGCAGATTAAAACAAGTGATGTGTAATAACAAACCTGCGGAATAAAACAAGTGATGTGTAATAACAACCTGCAGAATAAAACAAGTCATGTGTAATAACAACCTGCAGATTAAAACAAGTCATGTGTAATAACAAACCTGCAGAATAAAACAAGTCATGTGTAATAACAAACCTGCGGAATAAAACAAGTCATGTGTAATAACAACCTGCAGATTAAAACAAGTGATGTGTAATAACAAACCTGCGGAATAAAACAAGTGATGTGTAATAACAACCTGCAGAATAAAACAAGTCATGTGTAATAACAACCTGCAGATTAAAACAAGTCATGTGTAATAACAAACCTGCAGAATAAAACAAGTCATGTGTAATAACAACCTGCAGAATAAAACAAGTCATGTGTAATAACAACCTGCGGAATAAAACAAGTCATGTGTAATAACAAACCTGCAGAATAAAACAAGTGATGTGTAATAACAAACCTGCAGAATAAAACAAGTGATGTGTAATAACAAACCTGCAGAATAAAACAAGTGATGTGTAATAACAACCTGCAGAATAAAACAAGTCATGTGTAATAACAAACCTGCGGAATAAAACAAGTCATGTGTAATAACAACCTGCGGAATAAAA
This sequence comes from Bostrychus sinensis, assembly GCA_020698575.1. Lineage (NCBI taxonomy): Eukaryota > Metazoa > Chordata > Actinopteri > Gobiiformes > Eleotridae > Bostrychus > Bostrychus sinensis. The sequence continues at coordinate 796,391 of CM036251.1, read as the reverse complement.
CAAGTGATGTGTAATAACAAACCTGCAGAATAAAACAAGTGATGTGTAATAACAAACCTGCAGAATAAAACAAGTGATGTGTAATAACAACCTGCAGAATAAAACAAGTCATGTGTAATAACAACCTGCGGAATAAAACAAGTGATGTGTAATAACAAACCTGCAGAATAAAACAAGTGATGTGTAATAACAACCTGCAGAATAAAACAAGTCATGTGTAATAACAACCTGCGGAATAAAACAAGTCATGTGTAATAACAACCTGCGGAATAAAACAAGTGATGTGTAATAACAACCTGCAGAATAAAACAAGTGATGTGTAATAACAAACCTGCAGAATAAAACAAGTGATGTGTAATAACAACCTGCAGAATAAAACAAGTCATGTGTAATAACAACCTGCAGAATAAAACAAGTCATGTGTAATAACAACCTGCAGAATAAAACAAGTCATGTGTAATAACAACCTGCGGAATAAAACAAGTCATGTGTAATAACAACCTGCAGATTAAAACAAGTGATGTGTAATAACAAACCTGCGGAATAAAACAAGTGATGTGTAATAACAACCTGCAGAATAAAACAAGTCATGTGTAATAACAACCTGCAGAATAAAACAAGTGATGTGTAATAACAAACCTGCAGATTAAAACAAGTCATGTGTAATAACAAACCTGCAGAATAAAACAAGTGATGTGTAATAACAACCTGCAGAATAAAACAAGTCATGTGTAATAACAACCTGCAGAATAAAACAAGTGATGTGTAATAACAAACCTGCAGAATAAAACAAGTGATGTGTAATAACAACCTGCAGAATAAAACAAGTCATGTGTAATAACAACCTGCGGAATAAAACAAGTGATGTGTAATAACAACCTGCAGAATAAAACAAGTGATGTGTAATAACAAACCTGCAGAATAAAACAAGTGATGTGTAATAACAACCTGCAGAATAAAACAAGTCATGTGTAATGACAAACCTGCAGATTAAAACAAGTCATGTGTAATAACAAACCTGCAGAATAAAACAAGTGATGTGTAATAACAACCTGCAGAATAAAACAAGTGATGTGTAATAACAACCTGCAGAATAAAACAAGTCATGTGTAATAACAACCTGCGGAATAAAACAAGTGATGTGTAATAACAAACCTGCAGAATAAAACAAGTGATGTGTAATAACAACCTGCGGAATAAAACAAGTGATGTGTAATAACAACCTGCGGAATAAAACAAGTCATGTGTAATAACAACCTGCAGAATAAAACAAGTGATGTGTAATAACAACCTGCAGAATAAAACAAGTCATGTGTAATAACAAACCTGCAGAATAAAACAAGTGATGTGTAATAACAAACCTGCAGAATAAAACAAGTGATGTGTAATAACAACCTGCGGAATAAAACAAGTGATGTGTAATAACAACCTGCAGAATAAAACAAGTGATGTGTAATAACAAACCTGCAGAATAAAACAAGTGATGTGTAATAACAACCTGCAGAATAAAACAAGTGATGTGTAATAACAACCTGCAGAATAAAACAAGTCATGTGTAATAACAACCTGCGGAATAAAACAAGTGATGTGTAATAACAAACCTGCAGAATAAAACAAGTGATGTGTAATAACAACCTGCAGAATAAAACAAGTCATGTGTAATAACAACCTGCGGAATAAAACAAGTGATGTGTAATAACAACCTGCAGAATAAAACAAGTGATGTGTAATAACAAACCTGCAGAATAAAACAAGTGATGTGTAATAACAACCTGCAGAATAAAACAAGTGATGTGTAATAACAACCTGCAGAATAAAACAAGTCATGTGTAATGACAAACCTGCAGAATAAAACAAGTCATGTGTAATAACAACCTGCAGATTAAAACAAGTGATGTGTAATAACAAACCTGCGGAATAAAACAAGTCATGTGTAATAACAACCTGCAGAATAAAACAAGTCATGTGTAATAACAAACCTGCGGAATAAAACAAGTCATGTGTAATAACAACCTGCAGATTAAAACAAGTGATGTGTAATAACAAACCTGCGGAATAAAACAAGTCATGTGTAATAACAACCTGCAGAATAAAACAAGTCATGTGTAATAACAAACCTGCAGAATAAAACAAGTCATGTGTAATAACAACCTGCAGAATAAAACAAGTCATGTGTAATGACAAACCTGCAGATTAAAACAAGTCATGTGTAATAACAAACCTGCAGAATAAAACAAGTGATGTGTAATAACAACCTGCAGAATAAAACAAGTCATGTGTAATAACAACCTGCAGAATAAAACAAGTCATGTGTAATAACAACCTGCGGAATAAAACAAGTGATGTGTAATTACAAACCTGCAGAATAAAACAAGTGATGTGTAATAACAACCTGCAGAATAAAACAAGTCATGTGTAATAACAACCTGCGGAATAAAACAAGTCATGTGTAATAACAACCTGCAGAATAAAACAAGTGATGTGTAATAACAAACCTGCAGAATAAAACAAGTGATGTGTAATAACAACCTGCAGAATAAAACAAGTCATGTGTAATAACAACCTGCGGAATAAAACAAGTGATGTGTAATAACAAACCTGCAGAATAAAACAAGTGATGTGTAATAACAACCTGCGGAATAAAACAAGTGATGTGTAATAACAACCTGCAGAATAAAACAAGTGATGTGTAATAACAAACCTGCAGAATAAAACAAGTCATGTGTAATAACAACCTGCGGAATAAAACAAGTGATGTGTAATAACAACCTGCAGAATAAAACAAGTCATGTGTAATAACAACCTGCGGAATAAAACAAGTGATGTGTAATAACAACCTGCAGAATAAAACAAGTGATGTGTAATAACAACCTGCAGAATAAAACAAGTCATGTGTAATAACAACCTGCAGAATAAAATAAGTGATGTGTAATAACAACCTGCAGAATAAAACAAGTGATGTGTAATAACAAACCTGCAGAATAAAACAAGTCATGTGTAATAACAACCTGCTGAATAAAACAAGTCATGTGTAATAACAACCTGCAGAATAAAACAAGTCATGTGTAATAACAACCTGCGGAATAAAACAAGTGATGTGTAATAACAACCTGCAGAATAAAACAAGTGATGTGTAATAACAACCTGCAGAATAAAACAAGTCATGTGTAATAACAACCTGCAGAATAAAATAAGTGATGTGTAATAACAACCTGCAGAATAAAACAAGTGATGTGTAATAACAAACCTGCAGAATAAAACAAGTCATGTGTAATAACAACCTGCTGAATAAAACAAGTCATGTGTAATAACAACCTGCAGAATAAAACAAGTCATGTGTAATAACAACCTGCAGAATAAAACAAGTGATGTGTAATAACAACCTGCAGAATAAAACAAGTGATGTGTAATAACAACCTGCAGAATAAAACAAGTGATGTGTAATAACAACCTGCGGAATAAAACAAGTCAAGTTCAGACCTGTTTTTTTTTTAGACCTGTTATTTCATGGTTTAGACCTGGTTTAGTCTTGGTTTTAGGTCATGTTTGGTCCCTGTTGTGTCCTGGGTTAGTCCAGATTTAGGCTGAGTTTAGTCTTTGACAGCAAAGATGTTCTGAAAAAGTTCTATAAACAATCAAACTCCATGTCCCCCTAGGGGTCCCCGTCCCCCTGGTTGGGAAACACTGATGTGCATATTAGTGCAGGTATTAAACGGTGCAGATGCCTTTCATTTTAAAGGTTTTTAATCAGTCGTTGTGCTCGTTTTCTGACGTTTCTCTGACAGAGGTTCCATTACATTTTTATTTCACTGGCAATGTTTGAAATCATTAACGAGATCTACTGTTCATCGATGTTAATAATAAAATAGCAAGCGTGTCAAAAACTCACGACTGGATCAACAATGTAAAACCTCAAACACTTCTCTGCTGGGGACACGTGTCCTACACACGTCCTACTGGGGACACACGTCCTACTGGGGACACACGTCCTACTGGGGACACACGTCCTACAGTGGACACACGTCCTACTGGGGACACACGTCCTACTGGGGACACACGTCCTACACACGTCCTACTGGGGACACACGTCCTACACACGTCCTACTGGGGACACACGTCCTACACACGTCCTACTGGGGACACGTGTCCTACACACGTCCTACTGGGGACACACGTCCTACAGTGGACACACGTCCTACTGGGGACACACGTCCTACTGGGGACACACGTCCTACTGGGGACACACGTCCTACTGGGGACACACGTCCTACTGGGGACACGTGTCCTACAGTGGACACACGTCCTACTGGGGACACACGTCCTACAGTGGACACACGTCCTACAGTGGACACACGTCCTACTGGGGACACACGTCCTACTGGGGACACACGTCCTACTGGGGACACACGTCCTACAGGGGACACACGTCCTACTGGGGACACACGTCCTACTGGGGACACACGTCCTACTGGGGACACACGTCCTACAGTGGACACACGTCCTACTGGGGACACACGTCCTACTGGGGACACACGTCCTACTGGGGACACACGTCCTACAGTGGACACACGTCCTACTGGGGACACACGTCCTACTGGGGACACACGTCCTACTGGGGACACACGTCCTACTGGGGACACACGTCCTACAGTGGACACACGTCCTACTGGGGACACACGTCCTACTGGGGACACACGTCCTACAGTGGACACACGTCCTACTGGGGACACACGTCCTACAGTGGACACACGTCCTACTGGGGACACACGTCCTACTGTGGACACACGTCCTACAGTGGACACACGTCCTACTGGGGACACACGTCCTACTGGGGACACACGTCCTACTGGGGACACACGTCCTACAGTGGACACACGTCCTACTGGGGACACACGTCCTACAGTGGACACACGTCCTACTGGGGACACACGTCCTACTGGGGACACACGTCCTACAGTGGACACACGTCCTACTGGGGACACACGTCCTACTGGGGACACACGTCCTACAGTGGACACACGTCCTACTGGGGACACACGTCCTACTGGGGACACACGTCCTACAGTGGACACACGTCCTACTGGGGACACACGTCCTACTGGGGACACGTGTCCTACAGTGGACACACGTCCTACAGTGGACACACGTCCTACTGGGGACACACGTCCTACTGGGGACACACGTCCTACAGTGGACACACGTCCTACTGGGGACACACGTCCTACTGGGGACACACGTCCTACAGTGGACACACGTCCTACAGTGGACACACGTCCTACTGGGGACACATGTCCTACAGTGGACACACGTCCTACAGTGGACACACGTCCTACAGTGGACACACATCCTACAGTGGACACACGTCCTACTGGGGACACACGTCCTACAGTGGACACACGTCCTACTGGGGACACATGTCCTACAGTGGACACACGTCCTACTGGGGACACATGTCCTACAGTAGACACACATCCTACTGGGGACACACGTCCTACAGTGGACACACGTCCTACAGTGGACACACGTCCTACTGGGGACACACATCCTACTGGGGACACACATCCTACTGGGGACACACGTCCTACAGTGGACACATGTCCTACAGTGGACACACGTCCTACTGGGGACACACGTCCTACTGGGGACACACGTCCTACAGTGGACACATGTCCTACAGTGGACACACGTCCTACTGGGGACACACGTCCTACAGTGGACACATGTCCTACAGTGGACACACGTCCTACTGGGGACACACGTCCTACTGGGGACACATGTCCTACAGTGGACACACGTCCTACAGTGGACACACGTCCTACTGGGGACACATGTCCTACAGTGGACACACGTCCTACTGGGGACACACGTCCTACTGGGGACACACGTCCTACTGGGGACACACGTCCTACAGTGGACACACGTCCTACTGGGGACACATGTCCTACAGTGGACACATGTCCTACAGTGGACACACGTCCTACTGGGGACACATGTCCTACAGTGGACACACGTCCTACTGGGGACACACGTCCTACTGGGGACACACGTCCTACAGTGGACACACGTCCTACTGGGGACACGTGTCCTACAGTGGACACACGTCCTACTGGGGACACACGTCCTACTGGGGACACGTGTCCTACTGGGGACACATGTCCTACAGTGGACACACGTCCTACTGGGGACACACGTCCTACTGGGGACACACATCCTACTGGGGACACACGTCCTACAGTGGACACATGTCCTACAGTGGACACACTGTCCTACTGGGGACACGTGTCCTACAGTGGACACATGTCCTACAGTGGACACACGTCCTACTGGGGACATGTGTCCTACAGTGGACACACGTCCTACTGGGGACACATGTCCTACAGTGGACACACGTCCTACTGGGGACACATGTCCTACAGTGGACACACGTCCTACAGTGGACACACGTCCTACTGGGGACACACGTCCTACAGTGGACACACGTCCTACTGGGGACACATGTCCTACAGTGGACACACGTCCTACAGTGGACACACGTCCTACTGGGGACACACGTCCTACAGTGGACACAAGTCCTACTGGGGACACGTGTCCTACAGTGGACACATGTCCTACAGTGGACACACGTCCTACAGTGGACACACGTCCTACAGTGGACACAAGTCCTACTGGGGACACGTGTCCTACAGTGGACACATGTCCTACAGTGGACACACGTCCTACTGGGGACACACGTCCTACAGTGGACACACGTCCTACTGGGGACACACGTCCTACAGTGGACACACGTCCTACTGGGGACACACGTCCTACAGTGGACACACGTCCTACAGTGGACACACGTCCCTACTGGGGACACACGTCCTACTGGGGACAGTTGTCTTACAGTGGACACACGTCCTACAGTGGACACAAGTCCTACTGGGGACACGTGTCCTACAGTGGACACATGTCCTACAGTGGACACACGTCCTACTGGGGACAGTTGTCTTACAGTGGACACACGTCCTACAGTGGACATGTGTCCTACAGTAAAATGGTGACTGGGACAGTAATTAACTCCACTGTAAACCATTTTAGCAGAGTTTCTGCTGAAATCTTACTGTTACTGTGTAAATGATGCTATTATCTAATATATAATATAATATTAACCAGGTCATTAAACTTAAACTTAAGCTAGACAGGATTTATTTACACACTGACGCCAGTTTGCCAAGTGTTATTCAGGAAGTTTAGAGTTGAACTGAACTACGTTATTTCTGTCACCTGTGGCCTGTGAATGTACAAACTCTGTTCATCATTTACATTTAAGCAGCTAAAATATCATGACTCAGCTGTAACAGTCTGTTCAGTCTGACGGAGCAGGAGGATTACACAGTGGGGCCTGGACATTATGTGAGAAAGTAAAGTAAAAGATTCCATTGCTGTAAGTGCTGCTTTTTTTATTTTTGGGTTGAGCATCTGCCTCACAGATGCACATCTCTACAAAGAGCTGATAAAACTGAACTGAACTATCTCAATATCTATCATTTTCCACAGGAAAGAGCTCAGTTTCAAAGAGAGACGTCACAAAGATGAACAGATAAAACTGAGCTAAGAGCAGCGGAAACCCTCCTTATACTGCACTTAGACCGAGTCCTGACTCAGACCTGGTTCTGACCCAGACCTGGACATGGCCCACAGAGCACTGGCAGTGTTTTTGTCCCTCTGCAGCTTCGGTAAGGACTAACTTTCTTCTCTTTGTTTCTGCTGTTTGTGAGCTGATACTGAGACTGAGGAGAGCAGAGGAAAAGTCTGAGAAATCTGGATTAACCTGGTTTCTACATGAGAACTGTGTTTATGTTATTGTTATTATTATTATTATTATTATTATTATTATATAGTGAGTATAGCGATAGTGAGTTTCCTGTTTCTCGAGAACTGATAAAATCAGCCTGTATTTTTTTATAAAGGTTTTAACTTGGCAGACATTTTGTGGCGTCTTCTTGAACAGCAGGCCATTTTGTGTTGAGCTGAGACCAGTACAGAGATGTAAGCAGGAGATACAGCTTTCTGTGTTGTTTTCAAAGCAACGCATAACACCAGGGATTTATTCTGCTTTTGGTCGTCACAGTAAAATAAACAACAAACCAGGAAAATAAGGAATGATATTTAACAAGTAATAGCACATTGTTTTAGTGTTCTAAACATTTTAGTTTAGCTAAGCTGACATTCACTAAATTAAAAGTTAAGCTTATGCCCTGTTAAAAAACAAAAGCATTTTTGTTTTGACATGTTCTTTTTCTAATCAATAAAGACTCCAATCAGTTTCTTTTATCTTTTGTCTTTTTATTGGCATAAGCCAAATTAAACAGAGCTCTGTGTTGGATCTGTCCCTACCGCCTACGTCTTACTCAGGGCTTACGCTGGGCGTCCAACAATGACCGTCCCTATCACACTGAATATATCCCAGGCTCAACTTCATACCACCCACTCCATATATGGGCATAGTCCAGGATCTGAACCAGTTCTCAAGCAAAGCAGTGCGAGTTGTAAAGGAGGGGTTGTTATCATTTTTGCTCTCCCACATTTCCAGACTCACAGATTTGTTCCCTTGCACTTGTTGTGGCGTCTTGAGTCTGGGTCAGATCCTGGTCACATGATTAGTTCAGATACATTTCTTCACATTTCATTATAAACTTGATGATGTTAAAATCACATACAACATTCCCCTTTTGATCTCCAATCAGGAGATCAACAAAATTTAAGCTGCAAAGCAAATAATGAAAAACCACGTATCTTCCTTTCTTTTGTTTTTACACATTAGCAAAGCTTATTCAACCAAATGACCAGTGCTCTGCAGATCCAGGTGCAGGGGCCCGTACCACGTCCCCTGGTGTTTAAAACCCTCCTTATTAATCAGCAGTCATCAACTCCAGCAGTGCACAGTACGAGTAATAAAGGTTAGGAAAGTTAAAGTCAGAATTGTTTATCCATTATTGCAGGAGGGATACAGGTCACAGCAGATCTGAGACCTTTGCTCTGATCTATCAGAGGTCACCATGTCCTGGCTCAAGGGGCACTAAGACACAACATGCTGTGTCCTTGCAGCTGTTACGCTGCTGTTGTCCTTGTACAGCGCTAAGCTCAGATAATAATAAACTAACGGGATAACATTAATGAATTTCCACTACGTTCCCCCCTTTTGATTATAATAAAACCCTGTTTATAATAATCAATAAATAAAGTTAATGACAGCAGCATGTATGGCTCTTTCCCGAAGCCCATGTGTGACGTCTGATTTTGCGCCTGGTCCCTCTCCGGGTCAGGTCTTGCTCAGATGTCATAGTCTTTTTGTTAAATGTGCAAGATGAGTCTGGTCGTTGTTCTTCAGTTGCAGTAACAACCTGTGAGCTGTGTGCTCTGCTCGGTGTGAGATGTGTGTGTGTTGTGAATTCACCGGAGCAACCACAGGGGGCGCTAGGCTCACACCTGTGTCCGTGCAGGTCAACGCAGCCTGACTGCTTGTGAGTCAGTGAGTGGTGATCCTCTTGGTCAGTGTTGATGTCCTCAACGTCCAGAAGAGGACGGTTGTTGTTTGTCTCCGACTGATGAGAAGTTGTCCCCTGGTTTGGGGACCTTTTGCAGTGGCTGGCATTGATCCAAGTGGGAGATGTAGAAGCCGGAGATGGAGCAGAGGTTGTTGTGGAGAGTTAGAGCCCTTCTTAAAAGAGCCAGTGTTGTCCAGGTGGCTCAGTGTGTGAGTGACCAGAAGAACCATAGAAGCTGTGATGTTTCCAGCACAGGCAGAGCTTTGGGCCATGCCTGTTTTCCCCTCAGCACTCTCCCATTGTGTTATCTCTCTTCCCAGAGCGGAGGTAGGAGCAGTGATACCTCACATCAGTCCTCACCTGTGAGGGGATTCGAAGCTGCGTTTACACTGTCTCCATTCATTTAGGAAACATGTTTTTGGTAAACGTATTATCTGGGACCTGCTGATGAAAAACAGAGGAACACGTTGCACACAAAACAATGCCATCCCCCCTTTTTTTTTTTTTTTTTTTTGGGGGGGGTAGTCTTGAGTCTGGACCATGATCTCTGATTTCAATTCTCTCATGGATTTTTTGGTAAAGTTGTAATTTGGCAAAATAAGTTAGACTCACATAGTTAGCACATAAAAGCATCAAATATGGTAAGGCAATCTGAAATAATTTACCAAAGGAGTTATAGTTACCACTTCCATTATTTTACTTGGATTTTCCTTAGTTCCTTGAATGATACACACTTTTCTGAAGTGTGCTTGTTCCATATTTCATATTGTTCCATATGGGTTTATATACACACAACACAACACGTATACACACAACACAACACATATACACACAACACATATACACACAACACAACACATATACACACAACACAACACATATACACACAACACAACACATATACACACAACACATATACACACAACACAACACATATACACACAACACAACACATATACACACAACACAACACGTATACACACAACACAACACGTATACACACAACACAACACGTATACACACAACACAACACGTATACACACAACACAACACGTATACACACAACACAACACAACACGTATACACACAACACAACACGTATACACACAACACAACACGTATACACACAACACAACACATATACACACAACACAACACATATACACACAACACAACACATATACACACAACACAACACGTATACACACAACACAACACATATACACACAACACAACACGTATACACACAACACAACACGTATACACACAACACAACACGTATACACACAACACAACACATATACACACAACACAACACATATACACACAACACAACACATATACACACAACACGTATACACACAACACAACACATATACACACAACACAACACGTATACACACAACACAACACATATACACACAACACAACACATATACACACAACAACTCCCAGAGTTGTTGTCACTGGGTTCGGATCCATATGGATCCAGTTTGTTGGATCCTTATTATTTTTATTAAGCACCTGTTAAAACCTGTTAATTTCAGAAATATGAACATTTTGAATCACAACAACACAAAGAGTGGTTAGAGTTCACACGTTCACATTCACACAGAAAGTGTTATTAAATCTGGTCAAGTCCACATCAGAGTCTGCTCAGTCCCAAAAATGTATTTTACCATTCCCCTTTCATTTTTGTGCACAGTTTTTTCAGAATGACGTCAGGTTAACTCAAACATTTTGTTGCATTATTGCTGAGGCCAGGAAGTCTCCTGTCTGTGATCACATGACCCCAGAAGGTCACCACTCTTTCAGATGAGCACAGTTTCTAATTCTTGTTGCAACTAGTTCAATAGACCTTTGAAATAAAACAGAAAATGCTTCCTAAATGAATTATTTTAAACTTACAGAAATACACAGAGCTCTCAGTAAATGCAGATTCCTTACCCCAGCTGCAGGTGTTGTGTGTGCTTTACCTGCATTATGTGCTGTGGACAAGATTTCTGTACATAACCTGTCAACCCTTTGTGTACCACTTTTTGCTTGAGTGCTGTTAACATCCCCCCTTTTGACTCATGGACCAGCCCTGTGTCAATTTGGCACAATTATTTTTTTTCTTAAAAATTGTTATGAAGGCAAGGCTGGGATTCAGGCCTCTACTAAAGGATCATCATGTTGGGTTGGTATGCAGACAAGGAGGGGCGGAGCTTGTAAATTGACCAGTCTTGCCATTATTATTACCAATGACAAGACATTGACATGACAGGACATTGGACAAACAGACAAAGACAAAGAACAGAGACACAAACAACAAACAAACTCAGAGTAGCACTAGTATAAAAAAAATAAAACATATAGAAACATCTTCGAACATTGCTGTCCCATCTAAAAAGAGCAAGCTAAACCCTCTCAGTCTAACGTGTTTCTACTTCCATCGTACAGGTTATCCACTGTAACCTGGGGCTTTTGACCTTCTCCCACGTCTGACCACATGACCACAAATGGCAACACTTAATGCCATGGTGATATAGTTGTATAAAAAAAAAAGTACTGGAGAATTTTCACAAAGCAGTATTACTCCTGCCTCCCTTAGAGCATTAAAACTGGAGTAATGCCAACAATAGCTTCTTGTTTTAAGGGGTACTGGTGCAGTAGATTTAGGGCTGATCACCACTGGTTCACAGTCTTTGATCAAACCAACATCATATTTACTTTTTGCCCACACGTCCTGTGAAACTGCTTTTAAAGCAGGGACGGCTGCAGCCTCAGAGTCAGAGAGAAAGAGGAGGAGGAGGTGCAGTTTTGATAAGCGTCATGTTTATCTGACACCAGAGACACAGAGCAGTCTGAGTGTAACACAGAGGTGAAAGCATTCTGTTTGCTTCAACACAGAAGAGAATGAGACCCAGGGTCAGAGGTGGGGGCCCAGTCTGTGACTCGTGTGATGTGCAGTGCAAGTCATCCTCATGCATACAAGTAGTTCCCTCAGGAGACACCTGGTTTGTGCCATTTTGATTAAGTCTGTAGTAATTGGAGTTGGTGGCAATTTCCATTGCTATAAATATAAAGGAGTCCCAATTCCCAACCTGACTCCTGTGAATATGTTGTTATTGGCCAAATGATCAATTGTTACAATCTGAGGACCTTCTGGTGTGGAGATAAGGCAAATGTTTAATCTGCACATCAGATCTCAACAAAGAAGATTAACTGGACATAATGTGGAAAATGGAAAAGAGCTTAAATGTTTTGCCTGCAGGGTCTGAGCATGAAAGTGGAGACATATTGCTCTGGCACAGTGTCACCAGAGGCACTGACAGAGTAAAACATAACAACCACTCATTTTGGGAGATTTCTTAAGACTCGCCTTTTGACCACAGAATTATTGGCCCCCGAATCAACAAGAAAGATTTCTTTTTCACCATTCAATTCAATGGTATATTCTGGCAAGGCTGTATTTGTCAATGAGACCAGACTTGCATAAGTTGTAGCTGCTGGCTTAGTCTTATTCTCCAAATAAGTGTCTGCTGTGAAATCAATGTGTGTGTGTTAGCAGTAAGCAGTTCTTCATTGCAGAGCTACAGATGTGAATGTGTGTGTGTTGTGGGTGCAGTACCTTCCTCTGGGTGACGTCTCCTCGGTGCGTCTCTCACCGGGCCCCTCCTCGCTGCCCAGTCAGTCTGACCCCTGGGGAGCACTCAGGCGAGGTCCTTCACTGTATCTTTGTGGACCTCTCGCATCCAGTGTCCAACTTATACAATCTCAGTCCAGTGTCCAGACTGTCCTCAAGTGTACCATACGTTGTCTTGGCCTCTATTTTGTCCTTGGTGGACCCTCTGTCCTCTGTTCCAGTGACCACCACCCTCGTGCCTCGGCCACGTCCTTGTCCCAGGCCTCCGCGCTCTCTGCATCCAGCTGCATGGTCAGAGCAGCTGTGTGTAAGTCCTTGGTGATGCTGTAATTGTCCATTTCCTCACACTGGCAACTTGGACCATTGGACATTGTGTGGAGGAGCCCAGTTCACAGAGTGCAGCTTTAAAACCCGACAGAAACTTGCTTTCTTACGTGATGGGTGCTACAGTCAGTTCAGCTCATGTTTAAACTGGTGGACTGGGCTTCCTGTTCTTCTTGTTCTGTGTCCGATGGCTTGGGTGGCTGCAGATGGAGCTGTAGCTTGGTCTGATGGTGTAGGTGGATCGTGTCGGCTTTTGGTCTCACTGGCAGGTCACTGGAGGAATCTGGCTCGACCTCGGCTGTTATCTCTGGGGCCCCTCAGGCTGCTGCTGTTATCTCTAGGGCCCCTCAGGCTGCTGCTGTTATCTCTGGGGCCCCTCAGGCTGCTGCTGTTATCTCTGGGGCCCCTCAGGCTGCTGCTGTTATCTCTGGGGCCCCTCAGGCTGCTGCTGTTATCTCTGGGGCCGCTCAGGCTGCTGCTGTTGTTGCTGGGGACTGACAGTGGGCAGGAGTCCAGGTCCAGGTGGGGTCCCACCGTGGAGAGGTCTGGAAAAACAGAGGAAACACAGGCAGCAGTATCTGATCTTCTTTTTTTTTTTTTTTTTTTTATATATCTACATGTTATTCATATTTCAAGACAATTCTGTGTTCTTCTACTTTCTCTCAATCTGCTTTCCTTTGCTTTTTATTCTTCCGCTTATTATCAAAATTGTTTTCAATTTTTTGAATTACCAGAATACATTTTAAATATTCTGTATAAAGTATCCTCTTTCAAGCATCAGTTGGAGAAGTAAGAAAAAATGTAATTACAATGACACAAAGACCTACTATAACCTAAAAAGATTGACTTTAGCTTGACACTCACTCAACTCTTTGTCAGACTCACCCTCCATTGTTGCGTCCTCTCCAAACCACTGACCACAATTTAGTTTAGCCAATAGCAGAAATTTGAATAAACAGGTTTTCTGCTCACCTTCAGTAGAGGCCGCCCGGGTCAGTGGGAGGAGAAGTTCGCCGCAATGACGATGGTTGACTGGCGCCTTTATCCCGTGGACTTCTGGCCACGACTTTAGTACTTTCCAATTATGCGAACTTCTGGCCGCAGTGTAGGCTTCAGGCTACCTTTAGCGTCTAAACTGTTTGTGGACTTCTCGCCACAATATTAGTAGTCAATTTTGCGAACTTCTGGCCGCAATGTAGACTTCAGGCTACTTTTGTCGTTGAATAGAACAGACTTCTGGCTGTTCGAGTACTCTTTTTTTATGCCGGCTGTTAAGATGACTTCAGGCCTCCAGGGACTCTAACCCTGTTTTTCCGCGGTGCAGGGGCTCAAACCCTGTTTTCTGGTTGACCTCTTCGGGGCTTCCGACCCCTAATTTACATCACGTCGGGGTCACCATAATGACGTGTTGTTTTTCTAATCAATAAAGACTCCAATCAGTTTCTTTTATCTTTTGTCTTTTTATTGGCATAAGCCAAATTAAACAGAGCTCTGTGTTGGATCTGTCCCTACCGCCTACGTCTTACTCAGGGCTTACGCTGGGCATCCAACAACGACCGTCCCTATCACACTGAATATATCCCAGGCTCAACTTCATACCACCCACTCCATATATGGGCATAGTCCAGGACCTGAACCAGTTCTCAAGGCAAAGCAGTGCGAGTTGTAAAGGAGGGGTTGTTATCATTTCTGCTCCCATGAAGGCCACATTTCCAGACTCACAGATTGTTCCCTTGCACTTGTTGTGGCGTCTTGAGTCTGGGTCAGATCCTGGTCACATGATTAGTTCAGATACATTTCTTCACATTTCATTATATATTTGATCATGTTAAAATCACATACAACAGTTTGTAGTAACATCTATAACAACACTGACATTTGACAAAAACTATTGTATGTTTGTGTTCAGGCTTGGTTATTTCTAAATTATCAGTTTAAAACAGTTTAATGGCTCAAACTAACTGTTAGTGTAGTTTACAGTTGCGGCCACATGAGGGCGCCCTGTACCACAGAATGAAACGTAAACAGCTTTTATACGATTTTAGACGCAACATTAAGAACCTGAACTGAAGTTTTCATGAACTGTTAACCCTAATAATAAAACACAATAACAAACACATTTAAATGAAATTTTCCTAAACAACATTAGCAAAAGCTCCAGTGTATCCCATTCAAGTTTGTGTTAGAGCTAAAGTTTAAGCTGCTGTCTAAATTTGCTAAAGAATTTTGGTGTAAAAAACTGCACTTTTTAAGCACATTTGTTATTTGTAACAAATCAAATGGCTCTAAAATCCATTGAAAAATGTGTGAAATATGACTTTGATAGAGCTGTGATTAATCGTGTAAGTGTGTGGGCCGACCAAAGACGGCGACCGTTACGTTGCATCGCTCCGACAGCAACAGCGGCGAACGCAGTATCTCCTGTTTATATCTGAGACCGGTACAGAGCAGCATGCGACCCACAGCAGCCTGTTTATACCAATGACACAAATGTTCACTCACAATATTCATGCTGTGGTCCTTTCTTTGAAAACAGACAGTTTCTAAAAGTGGAACCATCAAGTGTCACTTGTACAAAACTTATGATACTGAGCCTGAAAAAGAGTCTCTTTTGGACCAAATCCCTGTTCCTGGGCTGAATGCATAGGCATAGTTTGATTTTTGCTCTGGGGGGGCAAATTTTTTTAAACCAACACACTACAGTCCGTCTGTGAATGTCTTGCATTTTGTAGCCTACCTAACATACTGCCTGCTGCAGACTTACAGAGCAGGGTTTCCGTTAGCCGGCATGTTCTTACCTTTATATGAATGAGTGAAGAATATTATCAGAGCTACACTTTACTCTGTAATTCATGTGAGTTAAAGCAAACCAAGGCGATCTCCATGGTGCGTCTCTGGAAAGTTTCTCTGTGCCCTGGCCCGCTCTGATCGCACCAAAGCGTTTGGCGTGTTCAGTGTCTTGTGCCTCAACAAAGGCAGGCGGTTATGGAACAAACGCACCTCTCACTCGCGGCGCTCTGTGCAGGGCATGGGAGGATGCGCCTCAGCCTCCAGTACGCACCACAGCTCCCTCGGCTCGAGAGCTCAAACTAGCTCTGACGCTGCTGTAGAGCAGCTCTTATGCATGGACTTTGCTGCAACGTGAGGCACAGGAGTAATCTCGTAAGAACTGGACACGGTCATGGATCCAGGCTCAGACCTGTGCCAGGAGTTTGAACTGTGGCCACTTCTGTTCTGTGTCTGATTTTTCTTGTGCTAAAACTATCTGGATGTCAGCGCTGGAGCTTAACTAAACATCCACCTTCAGTGTTTGTCACCTAACCGAGAGCACACCTCGTTCCAGAACTAACCAAGTCAAATAAAAGTAATAAAGTGCCCAAATGAGCAATCAATACAAAAACTGTATATCGTCCTCGTTGTTGGTGTAACATTATTCAGTTAAACACTGCGCAAACACAAGAGCTGCCTCAGTGCAAAGACACACAGAGGATTCTAACCAAGGACTATAAACAGCATATTCTGACTGTGTTCTTATGGTTAGTCCTACAAATAAAGATTTATTATTATTAAATTTGACGAACTCTGGGATAAATGAAATGATGCCCAGGCGTTTTTCTCTCCGCCTGCGCCTCAGTGCTGTGTGCGTTTGGACTCAGGCAGCACAAAGTACTTGATCTGTGAAATGCAAAGACAACTGGCTACAAGAAATGTAGACATGAGGTGGATAATATGATTTAAATTCACTTCCTGCAATTGTTTTACTTTTATTGCATTACTTTATAGCATTTTTGGGGCTTTTTTAAATGAATGTAGTAACCTCTTTTGGCTGCCACAGGGGACAATGCCACCCCTGCCATCCCTCAAACTCTGCCACTGACTGAATGTGTGTGTTTGTGTGTGTGTGTGTGTGTGTGTTGTGTGTGTTTGTGTGTGTTTGTGTGTGTTTGTGTGTGTTTGTGTGTTTGTGTGTGTTTGTGTGTGTTGTGTGTGTTTGTGTGTGTTTGTGTGTTTGTGTGTGTTTGTGTGTGTGTTTGTGTGTGTTTGTGTGTGTTTGTGTGCAGGGATCCTGGCTGCAGGCTCCAGCTCCACAGGTGAGCACACACTGCCTCTTCTCACTTCACTTTAGTTAAATTGTTGTATAAACTTGTATTTGACCAAGTGTTTTTCTCAGAGCACAGCAGCACCATTACAGTATTTCTGCTTTTACATCTGTTAAAGAACTGAAATCTGTTCTACAAAGAGCTGTTAGGATCAGAAACCATGCAGGACATTTTCACCTCAGTAATGGACTCTTTCTAAATGTAGAGCCCCAACCTAAAAGTGATGGACATCTCCAGTTTAAAGAAGTTTAACTCATGTTTAAGTGAGAATGTGAAAAGACAGAATCAACATTAACTCAGACTTTAGGCTTTGTTACTGTGTCTTCATCTCTGTCCACTGCAGTAAAACTGTACTGTTTATGAGGAGGTCCTGTAGGGGGCGCCCCATCCTAATGTCTCCCAGGGCACAGGAAATGACTTCAACCGTGTAAATGTGAGGAGCGGGAATCAAACCGCCAACCTCCAGCGACTGAGCGACCTCTTTACTCTGCAGCAGTTTGAGTCTGAGTTTATAAAGTCAGGAATAAAAGCAGAGAGGTCTTCGTTCGTGAACAGCGCCTCAACAATTTCCTGACGTCAGATTCTGTTTCCTTTAACTCCAGAGATCTGTGTTTAGTAAAGTTTACAGCTCTGAGATAAACACTGAGGCAGGATTTAAATGTAGATTAATAACAAGTTTTGGTGATGGTCTCATTTCTCCAGAGCCGTTTGGCCTCAGGTTGGTGGGAGGAGCCAGCCGCTGTCAGGGAGAGCTGCAGGTGAAACACCAGGGACAGAACTGGACACCTGTGGGTCCACCTGGGTTTAATCTGCAGATTGCAAACAGAGCGTGTGCAGAGCTGGGCTGT
The DNA here is from genome assembly GCA_020698575.1 of Bostrychus sinensis. Classification (NCBI taxonomy): domain Eukaryota; kingdom Metazoa; phylum Chordata; class Actinopteri; order Gobiiformes; family Eleotridae; genus Bostrychus; species Bostrychus sinensis. Next base: position 777,964 of record CM036251.1, on the reverse strand, counting down.
GGCTCTGCTGCTTCTGTGAGAAAACAAAGTGGTTCAAGAAGAGAAACATCATTCATCGAACCTGACTGTGAAGAGACTTCACTGAGCGACTGTTTTAGATATTACGAATATCGCTCTGACTCCAGTGTGGAGCTGAAATGTTCAGGTAAGAACTTTAAAATCCTTTTCTTCCACAGCAGCTGGATCCTCTGAGATCTGTGAGCTCAGAAACTCAGATAAATCCATCTTGTCCTCCATAAGAATCTCTGTTTGAGTCTGAACCACTGGAGGTTTGTCCAATGGTGTAACAGTGTTCTGAGTGGGCGGGGCTTAGGTTTGACAACATGGAGCTAAAGACGTTAGCGTAGATGCTATTATACATTTACAAGAAAGCACTTCAGTGACGTCTCAGAGCTGTGTGTGTGTCCACAGACTCTGTGAGGCTCCGGGGGCCCAGCCTGTGCTCAGGATCACTGGAGCTCCACCAGAACCAGTCCTGGAGCCCAGTCTGTGAAGGGGACTTTGACCTGCAGGATGCAGAGGTGGTCTGCAGGGAGCTGGGCTGTGGGGCTCCTTCTCTCCTCCAGGGGGCGCTCTATGGAGAGGGCGGGGCTCTGGGACAGTTCCAGTGCCAGGGCCATGAGTCTGCTCTGATGGACTGTCCCAGGTCCAGCTCAGGGAACACCTGCTCATCTGGAACAGCTGTGGAGCTCACCTGCTCAGGTAAAAAGGGGCGGGGCTCTCAGCTGCTCAGGTAAAAAGGGGCGGAGCTCTCAGCTGCTCCGGTAAAAAGGGGCGGGGCTCTCACCTGCTCAGGTGAGCTGTGGTCTCCTCTGTCTTTGTGCTCATATTTACAGCAGACAGAGTTCCAAAACTCACTGCTCCAGACTCCACTGACTCTGGACCTGGCTCTGGACCTGGCTCTGGACCTGGCTCTGGACCTGGTTCTGGACCTGGCTCTGGACCTGGACCTGGCTCTGGACCTGGTTCTGGACCTGGTTCTGGACCGGTTTATAACCATTAGACGTCTGAAAACTAATATGAAGATATTACATGTAATTAAATAAACAGGCGTCGTAGCACTCGCTCAGCGGAAGCACTGGGCGTTTTTCAGATAGGATCACTGATGTTTTACACAAAAACAACCAACAGAGATATTTCCTTTCTATAACTTAGTTTTACTGTCAGACACAGGAGAGAGGAGCAGAGGACAGAGCTCTGAGGAAAAGGCAGCGGGGACAGAACGGACGGAGACGGAGCAGAGCCATCAGACTGAGACAAGAGAGACAAGAGGCTCAGGAGATTCCACTTTAGGCAAATAAATGATCTAAAAGTATAAAGAACAGCGTGCAGTGGTCAGGTCTGAGGGGATGTTTTCTCTCATGAGTGGGAGAGAGACCTGCAGCTGTAGCTTCACTACAGGTGAGACTCAGGTGATCTTTACCTGAGCACAGTGAGCTCTGAAGGTTTCCTCTTTATTCATAAAAATGTGTTTTTGTATTTGGCCTTGTTCTTTTCTATCTCCCTTTACATAAACAGATTTTCCTCTAGGCCTGATGAAATGAAAAATGTGACTCTTTAATTATGTACAGTGGGGCAAAAAAGTATTTATCCATCCATCCATCTTCTTCCGCTTTATCCGGGGCCGGGTCGCGGAGGCAGCAGTCTAAGCAGGGACACCCAGACATCCCTCTCCCCGGACACTTCCTCCAGCTCCTCAGGAGGAACCCCAAGGCGTTCCCAGGCCGAGAGACATAGTCCCTCCAGCGTGTCCTAGGTCTTCCCCGGGGCCTCCTCCCGGTGGGACATGCCCGGAACACCTCCCCAGGGAGGCGTCCAGGAGGCATCCGGAACAGATGCCCGAGCCACCTCAGCTGGCTCCTCTCGATGTGGAGGAGCAGCGGCTCTACTCCGAGCTCCTCCCGGGTAACTGAGCTCCTCACCCTATCTCTAAGGGAGCGCCCAGCCGCCTTGCGGAGGAAACTCATTTCGGCCGCTTGTATCCGGGATCTTGTCCTTTCGGTCATGACCCAAAGCTCATGACCATAGGTGAGAGTAGGAACGTAGATCGACCGATAAATCGAGAGCTTCGCCTTTCGACTCAGCTCTTTCTTCACCACAACAGACCGATACAACGACCGCATTACTGCAGACACTGCACCGATCCTCCTGTCGATCTCACGCTTCATCCTTCCCTCACTCGTGAACAAGACCCCAAGATACTTAAACTCCTCCACTTGAGGCAGGAGCTCTCCTCCAACCTGGAGAGGGCAAGCCACCCTTTTCCGGTCGAGGACCATGGCCTCGGACTTGGAGGTGCTGATTCTCATCCCAGCCGCTTCACACTCGGCTGCAAACCGCCCCAGTGCACACTGAAGGTCCTGGTTTGATGAAGCCAACAGGACAACATCATCCGCAAAAAGCAGAGATGAAATCCTGTGGTCCCCAAACCCGACACCCTCCGGCCCCTGGCTGCGCCTAGAAATTCTGTCCATAAAAATTATGAACAGAACCGGTGACAAAGGGCAGCCCTGCCGGAGTCCAACATGCACTGGAAACAGGTCTGACTTACAACCGGCAATGCGAACCAAACTCCTGCTCCGGTCATACAGGGACCGGACAGCCCTTAGCAAAGGGCCCCGGACCCCATACTCCCAGAGCACCCCCCAAAGGACGCTACGAGGGACACGGTCGAACGCCTTCTCCAGGTCCACAAAGCACATGTGGACTGGTTGGGCGAACTCCCATGAACCCTCGAGCACCCGATAGAGGGTAGTAGAGCTGGTCCACTGTTCCACGGCCAGGACGAAAACCGCATTGTTCCTCCTGAATTCGAGGTTCGACTATCGGCCGAATTCTCCTCTCCAGTACTCTGGAATAGACTTTCCCGGGGAGGCTGAGAAGTGTGATCCCCCTGTAGTTGGAACACACCCTCCGGTCCCCCTTCTTGAAAAGAGGGACCACCCCGGTCTGCCAGTCCAGAGGAACTGTCCCCGACCGCCACGCGATGTTGCAGAGACGTGTCAGCCACGACAGCCCCACAACATCCAGAGACTTGAGGTACTCAGGGCGAATCTCATCCACACCCGGTGCCTTGCCACCGAGGAGCTTTTTAACCACCTCGATGACTTCAGCCCGGGCAATGGATGAATCCTCCTCCGAGTCCCCAACCTCTGCTTCCTCAACGGAAGACGTGTCGGCGGGATTGAGGAGATCCTCAAAGTATTCCTTCCACCGCCCGACAACATCCCCAGTCGAGGTCAACAGCTCCCCACCCTCACTGTAAACAGTGTTGGTGAAGAACTGCTTCCCCCTCCTGAGGCGGCGGACGGTTTGCCAGAATCTCTTTGAGGCCGACCGATAGTCCTCCTCCATGGCCTCCCCGAACTCCTCCCAGACCCGAGTTTTTGCCTCCACAACCGCCCGGGCCGCCGCACGCTTGGCCTGCCGGTACCCGTCGGCTGCCTCGGGAGTCCCACAAGCCAGCCAGGCTCGATAGGACTCCTTCTTCAGCCTGACGGCATCCCTTACTTCCGGTGTCCACCACCGGGTTCGGGGCTTGCCGCCACGGCAGGCACCAGAGACCTTACGGCCACAGCTCCGAACGGCTGCATCGACAATAGAGGTAGAGAACATGGTCCACTCGGACTCAATGTCTCCAACCTCCCTCGAGATCTGGTTGAAGCTCTCCCGGAGGTGGGAGTTGAAGACCCCCCTGACAGGAGGCTCAGCCAGACGTTCCCAACAGACCCTCACAATACGTTTGGGTCTGCCGAGTCTGTCCGGCCTCCTCCTCCGCCAGCGGATCCAACTCACCACCAGGTGGTGATCAGTTGACAGCTCAGCCCCTCTCTTCACCCGAGTGTCCAAGACACACGGCCGAAGGTCAGATGACACGACTACAAAGTCGATCATCGACCTCCGGCCGAGGGTGTCCTGGTGCCACGTGCACTGATGGACACCCTTGTGCTTGAACATGGTGTTCGTTATGGACAAACTGTGACTAGCACAGAAGTCCAATAACAAAACACCGCTCGGGTTCAGATCGGGGAGGCCGTTCTTCCCAATCACACCCCTCCAGGTGTCACTGTCGCTGCCCACGTGAGCGTTGAAGTCTCCCAGCAGAATGACGGAGTCCCCAGTTGGAGCACTTTCCAGCACCCCTCCCAGGGACTCCAAGAAGGCCGAGTACTCTACACTGCTGTTCGGCCCATAGGCCGAAACAACAGTGAGAGACCTGTCCCCAACCCGAAGGCGCAGGGACACGACCCTCTCATTCAACGGGGAGAACTCCAACACATGGCGGCTGAGCTGGGGAGCTATGAGCAAGCCCACACCAGCCCGCCGCCTCTCACCGCGGGCAACGCCAGAGTAGAAGAGAGTCCAGCCTCTCTCAAGGAGTTGGGTTCCAGAGCCCAAACTGTGCGTGGAGGTGAGCCCGACTATCTCTAGTCGGTAACGCTCAACCTCCCGCACAAGCTCAGGCTCCTTCCCCCCCAGCGAGGTGACATTCCATGTCCCCAGAGCCAGTTTCTGTGTCCAGGGATCGGGACGCCGAGGCCCCCGCCTTCGACCACTGCCCGATCCTCCTTGCACCGGCCCCTTACGGTTCCTCCTGCGGGTGGTGGGTCCACGGGAGGATGGCCCCACGTCATCCTTTCGGGCTGGGCCCGGCCGGGTCCCGTGGGGAGAGACCCGGCCACCAGGCGCTCGCGATCGAGCCCCAACCCCAGGCCTGGCTCCAGGGTGGGGCCCCGGCTGCGCCGTACCGGGCGACGTAACTGGCCTCGTTATTTTTGTCATCATAAGGGTTTGTGAACTGCTCTTAGTCTGGCCCGTCACCTAGGACCTGTTTGCCATGGGAGACCCTACCAGGAGCATTAAGCCCCCGACAACATAGCTCCTAGGATCATTCGGGCACTCAAACCCCTCCACCACGGTAAGGTGGCGGTTCAAGGAGGGGAAAAAAAAAAAAGTATTTAGTCAGCCACCAATTGTGCAAGTTCTCCCACTTAAAAAGATGAGAGAGGTCTGTAATTTTCATCATAGGTTTACCTCAACTATGAGAGACAAAATGAGAAAAAAAAATCCAGAAAATCACATTGTCTGATTTTTAAAGAATTTATTTGCAAATGATGGTGGAAAATAAGTATTTGGTCACCTACAAACAAGCAAGATTTGTGTCTCTCACAGAGCTGTAACTTCTTCTGTAAGAGGCTTCTCTGTCCTCCACTCGTTACCTGTATTAATGGCACCTGTTTGAACTGGTTATATAAAAGACACCTGTCCACAACCTCAAACAGTCACACTCCAAACTCCACTGTGGCCAAGACCAAAGAGCTGTCAAAGGACACCAGAAACAAAATTGTAGACCTGCACCAGGCTGGGAAGACTGAGTCTGCAATAGGTAAGCAGCTTGGTGTGAAGAAATCAACTGTGGGAGCAATTATTAGGAAATGGAAGACATACAAGACCACTGATAATCTCCCTCCATCTGGGGCTCCCCGCAAGATCTCACCCCTTGGTCAAAATGATCACAAGAACGGTGAGCAACAATCCCAGAACCACACGGGGACCTAGTGAATGACCTGCAGAGAGCTGGGACCAAAGTAACAAAGGCTACCATCAGTAACACACTACGCCTCCTGCAGTGCCAGACGTGTCCCCTGCTAAAGCCAGGACATGTGCAGGCCCGGCTGAAGTTTGCTACAGAACATTTGGATGATCCAGAAGAGGATTGGGAGAACGTCATATGGTCAGATGAAACCAAAACAAAACTTTTTGGTAAAAACTCTACTCGTCGTGTTTGGAGGAGAAAGAATGCTGAGTTGCATCCAAAGAACACCATACCTACTGTAAAGCATGGGGGTGCTAACATCAGGCTCTGGGGCTGTTTTTCAGCAAAGGGACCAGGACGACTGATCCGTGTAAAGGAAAGAATGAATGGGGCCATGTAGTCGTCAGATTTTGAGTGAAAACCTCCTTCCATCAGCGAAGGGCATTGAAGATGAAACGTGGCTGGGTCTTTCAGCATGACAATGATCCCAAACACACTGCCCGGGTAACGAAGGAGTGGCTTCGTAAGAAGCATTTCAAGGTCCTGGAGTGGCCTCGCCAGTCTCCAGATCTCAACCCCATAGAAAATCTTTGGAGGGAGTTGAAAGTCCGTGTTGCCCAGCGACAGCCCCAAAACATCACTGCTCTAGAGGAGATCTGCAGGAGGAATGGGCCAAAATACCAGCAACAGTTTGTGAAAACCTGGTGAAGACAGAAAACATTTGACCTTTGTCATTGCCAACAAAGGGAATATAACAAAGTATTGAGACGAACTTTTGTTATTGACCAAATACTTATTTTCCACCATCATTTACAAATAAATTCTTTAAAAATCAGACAATGTGATTTTCTGGATTTTTTTTTCTCATTTTGTCTCTCATAGTTGAGGTAAACCTATGATGAAAATTACAGGCCTCTCTCATCTTTTTAAGTGGGAGAACTTGCACAATTGGTGGCTGACTAAATACTTTTTTGCCCCACTGTAGGCCTACAAAATGTGGAAAAAAACATTACAACATCAACAAATACATAAAATCAAAACAAACCAAAAACCCTGAGGGCAGAACAGTGAATCAAACCGATCTGTGAATTTGGTGAATTGTCCCATTCCTGGAAACAACCTTGACTTTAATGAATTTTTTAGTTTTTGTGTGACATCAGAGTTAAATGTTTTCTCCCTCATGTACTCCTAGTGGCTATTTTTGCCCCAGTGACTTACACTATAACAATATTTTATATTTGCACTGCCATGACACTATAAAATCATGAGTGGCAGCAGTAACACAGTCAAATGTATTTATATTTTTTTAAATTCAGTAGTTTTGAGCAGGACAGATTTGAGCAAAACAAGTTCAGCAAAGAAACTATTGTGCTATATTTATGAGCAGGTGAAGCCCTCCTCATGTTGAGCTTCTGTGTGAGTTCCTGTGGTCCCAGTCTGAGCTGCTTTATCTCAGTTTAAATAAATCCCACACAGAGGACACTCCTCTGCTCTGCTCCTCTCTCTCTGGACTTTTATTCACCTTTCTCTGTCTTTGTCAGACCCTGATGATGTCAGGCTGGTGGGCGGAGCCAGTCGCTGTGATGGGACGCTGCAGGTTAAACATTTGGACCAATGGAGAGACGCGGTGATGTCTGACTGGAACCTGAGGACAGGAGCTGCAGTTTGTCAGCGTCTGGACTGTGGCTCTGTGGTTTCTGCTGAAGTGAGAACAGTTCCTGATCGTTCTGTTTGGCTCCTCAGCTCCTCCTGTGTCCACTCCACTTCTTCACTGAGAGAGTGTGTGAGTGTGGAGGACACATCCAGCTCCTTCCTCTCCTCCCTCACCTGTTCAGGTAACTCTGCTCTTCATCCTCACAGTGATGTGTAGAGAATGTTGAGTGTTGGGGCCCAGTGAGGAGCATGTGCAGTATTCTCAGAGTAAAGAGCTGTGTGTGTGTCCACAGACTCTGTGAGGCTCCGGGGGCCCAGCCTGTGCTCAGGATCACTGGAGCTCCACCAGAACCAGTCCTGGAGCCCAGTCTGTGAAGGGGACTTTGACCTGCAGGATGCAGAGGTGGTCTGCAGGGAGCTGGGCTGTGGGGCTCCTTCTCTCCTCCAGGGGGCGCTCTATGGAGAGGGCGGGGCTCTGGGACAGTTCCAGTGCCAGGGCCATGAGTCTGCTCTGATGGACTGTCCCAGGTCCAGCTCAGGGAACACCTGCTCATCTGGAACAGCTGTGGAGCTCACCTGCTCAGGTAAAAAGGGGCGGGGCTCTCAGCTGCTCAGGTAAAAAGGGGCGGAGCTCTCAGCTGCTCAGGTAATAAGGGGCGGGGCTCTCAGCTGCTCAGGTAAAAAGGGGCAGGGCTCTCACCTGCTCAGGTTAAAAAGAGGTGGGGCTCCTCTGTCTTCTTCCTGTTGTTTTTTACAAACAGTGCCTCCTGATCTTCTTCACTTAACTACACAGAGAAAAGTGAAGCACAAACAAGTTGTGGAGTGTATTCTTCCAAAAAGATTAATTTGGTCTTCCACAAAAGTTTATAATATCATTTTATTTTATTTTGTTAACAGACCAGTCCTGTGTGTTTTGTAGCTTTACATGTTTTGGACGCTTCTCACTGTAGAGAAGATAAACCACAGAGGGACAGAGTTTGGTTCCTGACTGTAGTTTTGTGCAGCTGCCACTAGGGGGTGCAGTTTATTGGGCGTGGTTAAATGTTGATGACATCAGAATAAAGGGGCGTGTCCCAGGCTGCCTACATTACATCATGGGTTTATATAAGTCCATAATAATGACCTGGATGAACTTTGGTGGCTGTGACAAATTGAGCGTGTGCAGCAGGAGCAGGGGCCCCAGCTCAGCTGGGACGGCCCCATATGTTTGTATATGTTTGTTTATGTTTGTTTATGTTTGTATATGTTGGTTTATGTTTGTTTACAAACTAAATTTGAGTAGCAACTGTGTAGATGAATAATAACTGGTTATTTTCAAGGACAGATGAAAATGAGTGTTATCAGAAATGATAAAGCTGATGTTGTCATGGAATAAACTTTTCTGCGCTGGACTCTGTCGTCTGCTCCTTGTTTATGGATATATTATGTATTTTTTTATTCTACACTTCCTTGGATCACAACTCTTTGGAAGCACAGATCTCACTGTGTTCAGAGTTTTAGAGATCACTGTTACACAAGTTGGGGTGCACGGTGGCAGAGTGGTTAGCGTTCTCACCTCCCAGCAAGGAGGTCGTGGGTCGACCGACACACCATCACACGAACTCTCTGGGTGGAGTCTGCAGGTCCTCCCTGTGTTACCATGGGTTCTCTCTGGCTTCCTCCCACCGTCCAAACACATGTGTAATTGATGAATGTAATTGATTGAATTGGTGACTCTAAATTGATCCTAGTGAATGAATGTGAGAGTGAGTGGTTGTCTGTCTGTGTTCGTCTGTGTGTCAGCCCTGAGACAAACTGGCCCCTGTCCAGGCTGTACCCCGCCTACGGCCCAAAGTTACTGGGATAGGCTCCAGTCACCCGCGACCCCTAATGGGAATAAGCGGTAGAAAATGAATGAATGAATGTTACACAATTACCCAGCATGCACTGTGTCGATCAGACCTGTGTCTGGCCAGAACTCACCTAATCACTTCTTCTTCTTCTTCTCTCTGTTCAGAGCCACTCAGGTTGGTGGGAGGGGCCAGTCGCTGTGCTGGGGCTGTGGAGGTGAGACTCAGAGGAGACTGGAGACCTGTGTTTGTCTCTGACCTCTGGAACCCAGAGGTTACAGCTGCTGCTGCTGCTGCTGCTGCTGCTGCTGCTGCTGCTGTGTGTCGAGACCTGGACTGTGGCTCAGCTGTTTCTGGAGAAGAAAGAGATGATTTTCCAGAGAGACTTGTGTGGTGGGTCTTAGTTGACTGTGTGAGGAAGTCTGTTCTGAGAGACTGTGTCTGGGATGGAGGCTACAGTTCCAGCAGTGGCCTGGAGGTGGTGTGTTCAGGTAACAGTAAAAGCTTAGTTACTCAGGTTTAATCTTCTCCCTCTCTCCAGATGTGTTTATTCCAGTTGCTCTTGGGGTTTGTTCTGAAGTATAGTACCCACCCTCCCATTGGTTCCTGAAGTAAAATTCCCATTAATTTTTCCCATTGACTTTTTGAAAAGTCCGTATAATAAAGGTTCTACAGCTCGAGGGAGCTGCGTGGTAACTCGTGGTCAGTATTAATCACATGAGACTGAAGAGCGTCCAATGGCCTCTCTCCACAGATTTACTGACCCGCCCCGACATCTCCCTGTCCGTCTCTGCTGACGGGGTCTCCGAGGCCCAGCCGCAGGGGCTCCGGGTGCTGCCGGGCTCAGACTTCAGTGTCAGGTGCTCTGTTGAACCACAGTACCCAGGAGGCTCCTTCCAGCTCATCTCTCCCACTGTGGACCCGGCTCAGAACCGCACCCTGCCGGCCGTCGATCACTCCGCCCACTTCCTGTTCTCTGACGCCGGCCCCGCCCACAAAGGAGGATATGCCTGCGTTTACCGCCTTCATGTTTTCTCCCATAACTTCTCCTCTCAGAGCCACACCCTCTATCTCTCTCTCGGAGGTAAGTTCAGGGCCCTGCTCCCTCACACACTTCCAATTCAATTCAATTCAGGTTTATTTGTGTGTCCCAGTATCACAACAAAAGTCTCCTCAAAGGCTTCACAAACAGTTGATCAAACATAAACACACAATCAGCACAAACAATAACTACACTAAACTAAACAGACCCAGGACACTCCTGTCCTTAGACCCTCCTTCTCGGTAAGGAAAAACTCCTAAAAAAACCCAGCTACGGGAAAAAAGAAGAAACCTTATGGAGCCCATATTGAAGGAGAGATCCTCTCCCAGGACGGACAGGCAGTGTGTCAGGAGTTAGTTCATTAGTTCATCTACAGGATCATAGATCACTCTGTAAGGATTCATCCAGACGAGAGTGGGTGAGGTAGGTTGAGGAAGTCCAGAGGATGCAGCAGGGCCTCATCCAGACAGGTGAGTGGGCGAGATAGGTCCGGGAAATACTTAGAGGTGAGGCCGAGGGCCCACAGGTCGGGACAGGAGCACAGATGGGGTCAGCTAAGATCCAATCATCACTGGGACATCTGCCAGCAGCCAGGCATCTGAAACAGTCCCCACTCCCCCAGAGGGGAGCGGGAGAGAGGGACAACTTGTGAATAGCTATGAACTGATTGGAGATATAGAGTATTTCATTATATTAATGAGAGTGATAGAAGAGGAGCAGCAGATGAAACCAGAGGTCAGAGGTCAGTGCACCATACTTCCCCCAGCTTCTAGCTCCTAGAGCAGCTTCAGGTGTGGAGTTAACCCTGTTCCTGGCCTGACCATAAGCTTTCTCACAGAGGAACGTTTTAACCTAACCTTAAATGTAGAGACTGTGTCTGCCTCTAACATGAGCTGGAAGCTGATTCCATAAAACAGGAGCTTGGTAACTAAAGGCTCTACCTCCAACTGTACTTTTAGAAACCCTGGGAACCACTAACAGCCCTGCATTGTGTGAGCGCAGTCCTCTGCTTGGTTGGTATGGCACTGTAACATCATTAATGTAGGATGGAGTAAGTCAGGAGAAGGATTTTAAACCTAATTCTGAATCCAACTGGAAGCCAGTGAAGTGAAGCTAGCACAGGAGTAATATGTTCTCTCTGTTAGTTCCTGTTAATAATCTCGCTGCTGCGTTTTGAACACGCTGAAAACATTTTAATGAGTTTTTAGGGCACGATGCAGCAGAGAGTTACAGTAATCCAACCTAGATGTAACAAACGCATGGACAAGTTTTTCAGTGTCATTTTTAGATAAAATATTTCTGATTTTGGCGATGTTACGTAAGTGAAAGAATGCTGTTTTACAGGCTTGGTTTATATGAGCCTTAAATGATAAATCTTGATCAAATAAAACTCCTAAGTTTGTCACAGTAGAACTTGAGGCTACACTGACACCGTCCAGGGAGACTCTGGTCAGACAGAGCTCAGCTTTTTGGGGCCTAGTATAATGACCTCTGTTTTTTCTGGGTTTAGGAGGAGATAATTAATTGTCATCCAGGTCTTTATGTCTCTCACACAGGAGCTAAGTTTCTCAATGCGGTCGTTCTGATCAGGTTTAATTGATAAATACAACTGTGTATCGTCTGCAGTGAAAATTAATGCCATGTTTTCTGATTCTGTTTCCTAAAGGCAGCATGTAAAGCATGAACAGAATGGGTCCAAGCACTGAGCCTTGTGGCACTCCATAGCTAACTTTACTGCACTGTGAGGAATGTTCATTTACACTGACAAACTGGTACCTATCAGATAAGTATGATTTAAACCAGCAGGGGGCGCTCCTCTGACCCTATGTCACAGTCTAATCTCTGGAGTAAGATGCTGTGGTCAATGGTGTCAAAGGCTGCACTGAGATCTAACAGAACCAGGACTGAGACCAGGCCATTGTCTGAACTTAATAACAAGTCATTTGTGACTCTGACTAATGCAGTTTCTGTGCTGTGGTGGGGTCTAAACCCTGACTGAAAATCTGCAAATAAGCTATTGTCCTGTAGGTGGCGCCATAACTGTTTAACTACAACTCTTTCTAGGATTTTTGAAATAAAAGGGAGATTTGATATTGGTCTATAGTTGGCTAAAATGTCAGGATCTAGACTGGGTTTTTTCAGAAGCGGTTTAATAACTGCATATTTAAAAGACTGTGGCACATAGCCTGTTTCTAGGGAGGTGTTTATTATGTTGAGTATAGGTTCATTAATTAGGGGAAGAGTTTCTTTAAAAAGTTTGGTAGGAATTGGGTCTAAAAGACAAGTTGAGGTTTTGGAGACATAATGACTGATGTTATCTCAGTTTGATCTACAGCGATGAAACAGTCTAACGTTACAGATGGTTTTATAGTGGCCTCCATTTTTACAGCTTTGGCTCTGAGCTGATCGTAGGAGAATTTTATTTAATTTGTCTCTGATACTTGTGATTTTGTTGTTAAAAAATGTAAGAAAGTGTTGCCAGCTGAGAGTAACAGGGATACAGGGTTCTACTGAGCTGTGACTGGTGTCAGCCTGGCTACAGCGCTCAACACAAACCTAGGGTTGTTCCTGTTTTCTTCTATTAAAGTTGAATAGTATCTGGTTTTGGCCTCACGCAGAGATTTTTTATAATTTAAAAGACTATATTTCCAGGCATTCAGAGACTGCTCTGAGCTGCAGTGACAGAGCCATAGCCTTTCTAATTTACAGGTTGCTTGTTTAAGGGAACGTGTTTCAGCATTAAACCATGGTGCTGCTCGATTCGGCCTAACAACCTTTTGTTTTAATGGAGCTACATTGTCTAGAGCTGTCTTTAAAGACTGCATGGCGCTGTCAACAAACTGATCACTTTTACTGGGACTCGAGCTATGGGAGCTGTTCTCAACAAACTCACTCAACATTGTACTAAATATTGGCTTTATTATGTGTTTAAACTCTGACACAGATTGGTCTGATAATGTTCTTCTAATCTGGGTTTTGTTCATTGGAACAGTAAAGTGTTTGAGTATAAACTGAAAGGTAATTAGAAAGTGATGTGAGAGTATGGGGTTATGAGGAAGGACAGTGAGCTCACTAATCTCTATACCAGAGGTTAAAACAAGGTCCAGGCTGTGACAATGAGAGTTCATTTATGTTTTGAGTAAAACCTGCGCTGTCTAATAAGACTGCAAATGCATTTCCTAGACAGTTGCTGCTGTCGTCAACAGGAATATTAAAGTCCCCTACAATTACAATCTTATCTGAGTCTAACACTATACTGGATAGAAAGTCAGAGAACACAATTAAAAATTGGGAATAGTGACCAGGAGCCGGTAGATGATTATAAACATAACTGGTTTTTGTTTCTTACAGTTTGGGTGATTTATAGTTAGTATGAGGCTTTCATACCATTCCAGTTTGTCAGTGTAAATGAACATTCCTCACAGTGCAGTAAAGTTAGCTATGGAGTGCCACAAGGCTCAGTACTTGGACCCATTCTGTTCATGCTTTACATGCTGCCTTTAGGAAACAGAATCAGAAAACATGGCATTAATTTTCACTGCAGACGATACACAGTTGTATTTATCAATTAAACCTGATCAGAACGACCGCGTTGAGAAACTTAGCTCCTGTGTGAGAGACATAAAGACCTGGATGACAATTAATTATCTCCTCCTGAACCCAGAAAAAACAGAGGTCATTATACTAGGCCCCAAAAAGCTGAGCTCTGTCTGACCAGAGTCTCCCTGGACGGTGTCAGTGTAGCCTCAAGTTCTACTGTGACAAACTTAGGAGTTTTATTTGACCAAGATTTATCATTTAAGGCTCATATAAACCAAGCCTGTAAAACAGCATTCTTTCACTTACGTAACATCGCCAAAATCAGAAATATTTTATCTAAAAATGATGCTGAAAAACTTGTCCATGCGTTTGTTACATCTAGGTTGGATTACTGTAACTCTCTGCTGGCAGCGTGCACTAAAAACTCATTAAAATGTTTTCAGCTTGTTCAAAACGCAGCAGCGAGATTATTAACAGGAACTAACAGAGAGAACATATTACTCCTGTGCTAGCTTCACTTCACTGGCTTCCAGTTGAATTCAGAATTAGGTTTAAAATCCTTCTCCTGACTTACTCCATCCTACATTACTGATGTTATAGAGCCATACCAACCAAGCAGAGTACTGCGCTCACAAAATGCAGGGCTATTAGTGGTTCCCAGGGTTTCTAAAAGTACAGTTGGAGGTAGAGCCTTTAGTTACCAAGCTCCTGTTTTATGGAATCAGCTTCCAGCTCATGTTAGAGGCAGACACAGTCTCTACATTTAAGGTTAGGTTAAAACGTTCCTCTGTGAGAAAGCTTATGGTCAGGCCAGGAACAGGGTTAACTCCACACCTGAAGCTGCTCTAGGAGCTAGAAGCTGGGGGAAGTATGGTGCACTGACCTCTGACCTCTGGTTTCATCTGCTGCTCCTCTTCTATCACTGTCATTAATATAATGAAATACTCTATATCTCCAATCAGTTCATAGCTGTTCACAGGTTGTCCCTCTCTCCCGCTCCCCTCTGGGGGAGTGGGGACTGTTTCAGATGCCCTGGCTGCTGGCAGATGTCCCAGTGATGATTGGATCTTAGCTGACCCCATCTGTGCTCCTGTCCCGACCTGTGGGCCCTCAACCTCACCTCTAAGGATTTCCTGGACCTATCTCGCCCACTTACCTGTCTGGATGAGGCCCTGCTGCATCCTATGGACTTCCTCAACCTACCTCACCCACTCTCGTCTGGATGAATCCTTACAGAGTGATCTATGATCCTATAGATGAACTAATGAACTAACTCCTGACACATTGCCTGTCCGTCCTGGGAGAGGATCTCTCCTTCAATATGGGCTCCATAAGGTTTCTTCTTTTTTCCCGTAGCTGGGTTTTTTTAGGAGTTTTTCCTTACTGAGAAGGAGGGTCTAAGGACAGGAGTGTCCTGGGTCTGTTTAGTTTAGTTTTGTTATTGTTTGTGCTGATTGTGTGTTTATGTTTGATCAACTGTTTGTGAAGCCTTTGAGGGGACTTTTGTTGTGATACTGGGACACACAAATAAACCTGAATTGAATTGAATTGTAGGTACTCTCTGTGGTCAGTAGGTACTCTCTGTGGTCTGTAGGTACTCTCTGTGGTCAGTAGGTACTCTCTGTGGTCTGTAGGTACTCTCTGTGGTCAGTAGGTACTCTCTGTGGTCAGTAGGTACTCTCTGTGGTCTGTAGGTACTCTCTGTGGTCTGTAGGTACTCTCTGTGTCTGTAGGTACTCTCTGTGGTCTGTAGGTACTCTCTGTGGTCTGTAGGTACTCTCTGTGTCTGTAGGTACTCTCTGTGGTCTGTAGGTACTCTCTGTGGTCTGTAGGTACTCACTGTGTCTGTAGGTACTCTCTGTGTCTGTAGGTACTCTCTGTGGTCTGTAGGTACTCTCTGTTTTATGCCAGTGTCTGTGACAGCATCTTCTGTAAAAAACACACAAAAAAGGAAATATTTTTAATTTTCTCAAAGCAAAGAGGATTTTTAGGAGGTTATTCCAGCCTTGGTTTGTCACAGATCAACAACAGTTATTTATTTAGACGGAGTTATGATTTTATTTTCAGTAAAAACAAAGTTATAGCCAGTTTTAATGGGAGTTGGTGTTAGATTCTACAGAGCACAGGAAAAATGATTCCTAAAAATAAAAGATGTTGTTGATCTGTGACAGAGCTGAGGCTGGAATAACCTCCTGAAAACAGAACAGGAGCAACATAACTTTTTAAAACTGTGAGGTTAAAAAGGCCTCATGTCTCTGTCTCTCTGTGTTCCAGCCTTGGACTCTGAGCTGATCACCAGAGCCCTGCTCATTCTGCTGCTGACGCTCATCTCTACCCCTGCTCTGTACTTCTGCTGGAAGGTACTGGCCCCTGGAGACGCATGAGGGCCCCTCAGGGTCAGGGACATTACACTAGGGCCCCTCAGGGTCAGGGACATTACACTAGGGCCCCTCAGGGTCATGAACATTACACTAGGGCCCCTCAGGGTTATGAACATTACACTAGGGCCCCTCAGGGTCAGGGACATTACACTAGGGCCCCTCAAGGTCAGGGACATTACACTAGGGCCCCTCAGGGTCAGGGTCATTACACTAGGGCCCCTCAGGGTCAGAAACATTACACTAGGGCCCCTCAGGGTCAGGGACATTACACTAGGGCCCCTCAAGGTCAGGGACATTACACTAGGGCCCCTCAAGGTCAGGGACATTACACTAGGGCCCCTCAGGGTCAGGGTCATTACACTAGGGCCCCTCAGGGTCAGGGACATTACACTAGGGCCCCTCAAGGTCAGGGACATTACACTAGGGCCCCTCAGGGTCAGGGTCATTACACTAGGGCCCCTCAGGGTCAGGGTCATTACACTAGGGCCCCTCAGGGTCAGGGACATTACACTAGGGCCCCTCAGGGTCAGGGTCATTACACTAGGGCCCCTCAGGGTCAGGGACATTACACTAGGGCCCCTTAAGGTAAGGTCAGGGACATTACACTAGGGCCCCTTAAGGTCAGAGACATTACACTAGGGCCCCTCAGGGTCAGGGACATTACACTAGGACCCCTCACGGTCAGGGACATTACACTAGGGCCTCTCAGGGTCAGGGACATTACACTAGGGCCCCTTAAGGTAAGGTCAGGGACATTACACTAGGGCCCCTCAGGGTCAGGGACATTACACTGGGGCCCCTCAGGGTCAGGGACATTACACTAGGACCCCTCACGGTCAGGGACATTACACTAGGGCCCCTCAGGGTGAGGGACATTACACTAGGGCCCCTCAGGGTCAGGGACATTACACTAGGACCCCTCAGGGTCAGGGACATTACACTAGGGCCCCTTAGGGTCAGGGTCATTACACTAGGGCCCCTGAGGGTCAGGGACATTACACTAGGGCCCCTCAGGGTCAGGGACATTACACTAGAGCCCCTCAGGGTTAGGGACATTACACTAGGGCCCCTCAGGGTCAGGGTCATTACACTAGGGCCCCTCAGGGTCATGAACGTTACACTAGGGCCCCTCAGGGTCAGGGACATTACACTAGGGCCCCTCAGGGTCAGGGACATTACACTAGGGTCCCTCAGGGTCAGGGTCATTACACTAGGGCCCCTCAGGGTCAGGGACATTACACTAGGGTCCCTCAGGGTCAGGGTCATTACACTAGGGCCCCTCAGGGTCATGGACATTACACTAGGGCCCCTCAGGGTCATGAACGTTACACTAGGGCCCCTCAGGGTCAGGGACATTACACTAGGGCCCCTCAGGGTCAGGGACATAACACTAGGGCCCCTCAGGGTCAGGGTCATTACACTAGGGCCCCTCAGGGTCAGGGTCATTACACTAGGGCCCCTCAGGGTCAGGATCATTACACTAGGGCCCCTCAGGGTCAGGGTCATTACACTAGGGCCCCTCAGGGTCAGGGTCATTACACTAGGGCCCCTCAGGGTCAGGATCATTACACTAGGGCCCCTCAGGGTCAGGGTCATTACACTAGGGCCCCTCAGGGTCAGGGACATTACACTAGGGCCCCACAGGGTTATGAACATTACACTAGGGCCCCTCAGGGTCAGGGACATTACACTAGGGCCCCTCAGGGTCATGAACATTACACTAGGGCCCCTCAGGGTTATGAACATTACACTAGGGCCCCTCAGGGTTATGAACATTACACTAGGGCCCCTCAGGGTCAGGGACATTACACTAGGGCCCCTCAAGGTCAGGGACATTACACTAGGGCCCCTCAGGGTCAGGGTCATTACACTAGGGCCCCTCAGGGTCAGGGACATTACACTAGGGTCCCTCAGGGTGAGGGTCATTACACTGGGGCCCCCTCAGGGTCAGGGACATTACACTAGGGCCCCTCAGGGTCAGGGACATTACACTAGGGCCCTTCAGGGTCATGAACGTTACACTAGGGCCCCTCAGGGTCAGGGACATTACA
This sequence comes from Bostrychus sinensis, assembly GCA_020698575.1. NCBI lineage: Eukaryota > Metazoa > Chordata > Actinopteri > Gobiiformes > Eleotridae > Bostrychus > Bostrychus sinensis. Next base: position 759,932 of record CM036251.1, on the reverse strand, counting down.
CTAGGGCCCCTCAGGGTCAGGGACATAACACTAGGGCCCCTCAGGGTCAGGATCATTACACTAGGGCCCCTCAGGGTCAGGGTCATTACACTAGGGCCCCTCAGGGTCAGGGACATTACACTAGGGCCCCACAGGGTTATGAACATTACACTAGGGCCCCTCAGGGTCAGGGACATTACACTAGGGCCCCTCAGGGTCATGAACATTACACTAGGGCCCCTCAGGGTTATGAACATTACACTAGGGCCCCTCAGGGTTATGAACATTACACTAGGGCCCCTCAGGGTCAGGGACATTACACTAGGGCCCCTCAAGGTCAGGGACATTACACTAGGGCCCCTCAGGGTCAGGGTCATTACACTAGGGCCCCTCAGGGTCAGGGACATTACAGTAAGGCCCCTCAGGGTCAGAGACATTACACTAGGGCCCCTCAGGGTCAGGGACATTACACTAGGGCCCCTCAGGGTCAGGGACATTACACTAGGGCCCCTCAGGGTCAGGGACATTACACTAGGGCCCCTCAGGGTCAGGGACATTACACTAGGGCCCCTCAGGGTCAGGGACATTACACTAGGGCCCCTCAGGGTCAGGGACATTACACTAGGGCCCCTCAGGGTCAGGGACATTACACTAGGGCCCCTCAGCGTCAGGGACATTACACTAGGGCCCCTCAGGGTCAGGGTCATTACACTAGGGCCCCTCAGGGTCAGGGTCATTACACTAGGGCCCCTCAGGGTCAGGGTCATTACACTAGGGCCCCTCAGGGTCAGGGTCATTACACTAGGGCCCCTCAGGGTAAGGGTCATTACACTAGGGCCCCTCAGGGTCAGGGTCATTACACTAGGGCCCCTCAGGGTCAGGGACATTACACTAGGGCCCCTCAGGATCAGGGACATTACACTAGGGCCCCTTAAGGTAAGGTCAGGGACATTACACTAGGGCCCCTCAGGGTTAGGGACATTACACTAGGGCCCCTCAGGGTCAGGGACATTACACTAGGGCCCCTCAGGGTCAGGGACATTACACTAGGGCCCCTCAGGGTCAGGGTCATTACACTAGGGCCCCTCAGGGTCAGGGACATTACACTAGGGCCCCTTAAGGTAAGGTCAGGGACATTACACTAGGGCCCCTCAGGGTTAGGGACATTACACTAGGGCCCCTCAGGGTCAGGGACATTACACTAGGGCCCCTCAGGGTCATGAACATTACACTAGGGCCCCTCAGGGTCAGGGACATTACACTAGGGCCCCTCAGGTTCAGGGACATTACACTAGGGCCCCTCAGGGTCAGGGACTTTACACTAGGGTCCCTCAGGGTCAGGGTCATTACACTAGGGCCCCCTCAGGGTCAGGGACATTACACTAAGGCCCCTCAGGGTCATGAACGTTACACTAGGGCCCCTCAGGGTCAGGGACATTACTCTAGGGCCCTTCAGGGTCAGGGACATTACACTAGGGTCCCTCAGGGTCAGGGACATTACACTAGGGCCCCTCAGGGTCAGGGACATTACACTAAGGCCCCTCAGGGTCAGGGACATTACACTAGGGCCCCTCAGGGTCAGGGACATTACACTAGGGCCCCTCAGCGTCAGGGACATTACACTAGGGCCCCTCAGGGTCAGGGCCATTACACTAGGGCCCCCTCAGGGTCAGGGACATTACACTAGGGCCCCTCAGGGTCAGGGACATTACACTAGGGCCCCTCAGGGTCAGGGACATTACACTAAGGGCCCCTCAGGGTCAGGGACATTACACTAGGGCCCCTCAGGGTCAGGGACATTACACTAGGGCCCCTCAGCGTCAGGGACATTACACTAGGGCCCCTCAGGGTCAGGGCCATTACACTAGGGCCCCTCAGGGTCAGGGTCATTACACTAGGGCCCCTCAGGGTCAGGGTCATTACACTAGGGCCCCTCAGGGTCAGGGTCATTACACTAGGGCCCCTCAGGGTCAGGGTCATTACACTAGGGCCCCTCAGGGTCAGGGACATTACACTAGTGCCCCTCAGGGTCAGGGACATTACACTAGGGCCCCTTAAGGTAAGGTCAGGGACATTACACTAGGGCCCCTCAGGGTCATGAACGTTACACTAGGGCCCCTCATGGTCAGGGACATTACACTAGGGCCCCTCAGGGTCAGGGTCATTACACTAGGGCCCCTCAGGGTCAGGGACATTACACTAGGGCCCCTTAGGGTCAGGGACATTACACTAGGGCCCCTCAGGGTCAGGGACATTACACTAGGGCCCCTCAGGGTCAGGGACATTACACTAGGGCCCCTCAGGGTCAGGGACATTACACTAGGGCCCCTCAGGGTCAGGGACATTACACTAGGGCCCCTTAAGGTAAGGTCAGGGACATTACACTAGGGCCCCTCAGGGTTAGGGACATTACACTAGGGCCCCTCAGGGTCAGGGACATTACACTAGGGCCCCTCAGGGTCATGAACATTACACTAGGGCCCCTCAGGGTCAGGGACATTACACTAGGGCCCCTCAGGGTCAGGGACATTACACTAGGGCCGCTCAGGTTCAGGGACATTACACTAGGGCCCCTCAGGGTCAGGGACTTTACACTAGGGTCCCTCAGGGTCAGGGTCATTACACTAGGGCCCCCTCAGGGTCAGGGACATTACACTAGGGCCCCTCAGGGTCATGAACGTTACACTAGTGCCTCTCAGGGTCAGGGACTTTACACTAGGGTCCCTCAGGGTCAGGGTCATTACACTAGGGTCCCTCAGGGTCAGGGACATTACACTAGGGCCCCTCAGGGTCATGAACGTTACACTAGGGCCCCTCAGGGTCAGGGACATTACACTAGGGCCCCTCAGGGTCAGGGACATAACACGAGGGCCCCTCAGGGTCAGGGTCATTACACTAGGGCCCCTCAGGGTCAGGATCATTACACTAGGGCCCCTCAGGGTCAGGGTCATTACACTAGGGCCCCTCAGGGTCAGGGACATTACACTAGGGCCCCACAGGGTTATGAACATTACACTAGGGCCCCTCAGAGTCAGGGACATTACACTTGGGCCCCTCAGGGTCAGGGACATTACACTAGGGCCCCTCAGGGTCAGGGACATTACACTAGGGCCCCTCAGGGTCATTACACTAGGGCCCCTCAGGGTCAGGGACATTACACTAGGGCCCCTCAGGGTCAGAGACATTACACTAGGGCCCCTCAGGGTCAGGGTCATTACACTAGGGCCCCTCAGGGTCAGGGTCATTACACTAGGGCCCCTCAGGGTCAGGGACATTACACTAGGGCCCCTTAAGGTAAGGTCAGGGACATTACACTAGGGCCCCTTAAGGTAAGGTCAGGGACATTACACTAGGGCCCCTCAGGGTCAGGGACATTACACTGGGGCCCCTCAGGGTCAGGGACATTACACTAGGGCCCCTTAGGGTCAGGGTCATTACACTAGGGCCCCTCAGGGTCAGGGTCATTACACTAGGGCCCCTCAGGGTCAGGGACATTACACTAGGGCCCCTTAAGGTAAGGTCAGGGACATTACACTAGGGCCCCTCAGGGTCAGGGACATTACACTAGGGCCCCTCAGGGTCAGGGACATTACACTAGGGCCCCTCAGGGTTAGGGTCATTACACTAGGGCCCCTCAGGGTCATGAACATTACACTAGGGCCCCTCAGGGTTAGGGTCATTACACTAGGGCCCCTCAGGGTCAGGGACATTACACTAGGGCCCCTCAGGGTCAGGGACATTACACTAGGGCCCCTCAGGGTCATGAACATTACACTAGGGCCCCTCAGGGTTAGGGTCATTACACTAGGGCCCCTCAGGGTCAGGGACATTACACTAGGGCCCCTCAGGGTCAGGGTCATTACACTAGGGCCCCTCAGGGTCAGGGACATTACACTAGGGCCCCTCAGGGTCAGGGTCATTACACTAGGGCCCCTCAGGGTCAGAGACATTACACTAGGGCCCCTCAGGGTCAGGGACATTACACTAGGGCCCCTCAGGGTCAGGGACATTACACTAGGGCCCCTCAGGGTCAGAGACATTACACTAGGGCCCTTCAGGGTCAGGGACATTACACTAGGGCCCCTCAGGGTCAGGGACATTACACTAGGGCCCCTCAGGGTCAGAGACATTACACTAGGGCCCCTCAGGGTCAGGGACATTACACTAGGGTCCCTCAGGGTCAGGGACATTACACTAGGGGCCCCTCAGGGTCAGGGACATTACACTAGGGCCCCTCAGGGTCATGAACATTACACTAGGGCCCCTCAGGGTCAGGGACATTACACTAGGGCCCCTCAGGGTCAGGGACATTACACTAGGGCCCCTCATGGTCATGTACATTATGCTAGGGCCCCTCAGGGTCATGTACATTATGCTAGGGCCCCTCAGGGTCAGGGACAGTACACTCGGGGCCCCTCAGGATATATTACTTATTTTCTTTGTGTCCTGCAGTTTGGGGCCACCAGGGGTCGCCAGAGGAGACGTCAGAGGGCCCCTCCTGAAGACGGCTCTGTGAGAGAAGAAATCCCTCTGGATTCAGTGTCGCCAACTTAGCGACTTTGTTGCTATATTTAGCGACTTTAGCGACCTCCTTTGCGACTTATTTTCAAAAAAGCGACAAATCTAACGACTTTTTCTGGTGTTGCTCGCGACTTTAGCGACTCATGAAAAACATGAAAGTATTTCTCACTGCTCTCCTCTTGGAGCTGCCCGCTGTCGCCGTGAGCTCCTCCTCCGTCTCTTAGCTCCGCCTCTTTCTCTCTGCCACTGACCAATCAGCACACAGCAGCTGCTGCTGTTGTGCTCTTAGCTCCGCCTCTTTCCCTCTGCCACTGACCAATCAGCACTCAGGCCTGTCAGCTGCAGCCAACTCAGAGCAGGAACTTTTTATTTTTTACATTTATTCAACAAATTTGTGCACAATACCGATATTTTATATTTATATTTTTAAATGATCTGCAGTTACCTGTGGAGCGCAGGCTGACAGTTTACCTGCAGAGCTCTGACATATTTGGTGCCAGCAGCAGCGTCACCAGGCAGCCACGAGCCATGTGACCAATTATGCAAATTAGGTGATGACGTCATCTGGCGACTTCTAGCGACTTTTAGGACAGCCAACAGCGACTTTTCTTACTGAGGACTTGGTCTGGTCTGGTCCTGGTCTGGTCCTGGTCTGGTCCTGGTCTGGTCCTGGTCTGGTCCTGGTCTGTTACTGGTCTAGTCCTGGTCTGGTCCTGGTCTGGTACTGGTCTGGTCCTGGTCTGGTCCTGGTCTGGTCCTGGTCTGTTACTGGTCTAGTCCTGGTCTGGTACTGGTCTGGTCCTGGTCTGGTCCTGGTCTAGTCCTGGTCTAGTCCTGGTCTGGTCCTGGTCTGGTACTGGTCTGGTCCTGGTCTAGTCCAGGTCTGGTCCTGGTCTGGTACTGGTCTGGTCTTGGTCTGGTACTGGTCTGGTCCTGGTCTAGTCCTGGTCTGGTACTGGTCTGGTCCTGGTCTAGTCCTGGTCTAGTCCTGGTCTGGTCCTGGTGTGGTCCTGGACTGGTCCTGGTCTGGTCCTGGTCTGGTCCTGGTCTAGTCCTGGTCTAGTCCTGGTCTGGTACTGGTCTGGTCCTGGTCTAGTCCTGGTCTGGTCCTGGTCTTGTCCTGGTCTGGTCCTGGTCTAGTCCTGGTCTGGTACTGGTCTGGTCCTGGTCTGGTCCTGGTCTAGTCCTGGTCTGGTCCTGGTCTAGTCCTGGTCTAGTCCTGGTCTGGTCCTGGTCTGGTACTGGTCTAGTCCTGGTCTGGTCCTGGTCTGGTCCTGGTCTGGTACTGGTCTGGTACTGGTCTGGTCCTGGTCTAGTCCTGGTCTGGTCCTGGTCTGGTACTGGTCTGGTCCTGGTCTGGTCCTGGTCTGGTCCTGGTCTGGTCCTGGTGTGGTCCTGGTCTGGTCCTGGTCTGGTCCTGGTCTGGTCCTGGTCTGGTCCTGGTCTAGTCCTGGTCTGGTCCTGGTCTGGTCCTGGTCTGGTCCTGGTCTAGTCCTGGTCTGGTACTGGTCTGGTCCTGGTCTGGTCCTGGTCTAGTCCTGGTCTGGTCCTGGTCCTGGTCTGGTCCTGGTCTGGTCCTGGTCTGGTACTGGTCTGGTCCTGGTCTGGTCCTGGTCTGGTCCTGGTCTGGTCCTGGTCTAGTCCTGGTCTGGTCCTGGTCTAGTCCTGGTCTAGTCCTGGTCTGATCCTGGTCTGGTCCTGGTCTGGTACTGGTCTGGTACTGGTCTAGTCCTGGTCTGGTCCTGGTCTGGTACTGGTCTAGTCCTGGTCTGGTACTGGTCTGGTACTGGTCTAGTCCTGGTCTGGTACTGGTCTGGTCCTGGTCTGGTCCTGGTCTGGTCTGGTCCTGGTCCTGGTCTGGTCCTGGTCTGGTCCTGGTCTAGTCCTGGTCTAGTCCTGGTCTGGTCCTGGTGTGGTCCTGGTCTGGTCCTGGTCTGGTCCTGGTCTGGTCCTGGTCTGGTCCTGGACTGGTCCTGGTCTGGTACTGGTCTAGTCCTGGTCTGGTCCTGGTCTGGTCCTGGTCTAGTCCTGGTCTAGTCCTGGTCTGGTCCTGGTCTGGTACTGGTCTGGTCCTGTTTCTAGTCCTGGTCCTGGTCCTGGTCTGGTACTGGTCTAGTCCTGGTCTGGTACTGGTCTGGTACTGGTCTAGTCCTGGTCTGGTCCTGGTCTGGTCCTGGTCTAGTCCTGGTCTAGTCCTGGTCTGGTCCTGGTGTGGTCCTGGTCTGGTCCTGGTCTGGTCCTGGTCTGGTCCTGGTGTGGTCCTGGTCCTGGTCTGGTCCTGGTCTGGTCCTGGTCTGGTCCTGGTCTGGTACTGGTCTGGTACTGGTCTGGTCCTGGTCTGGTCCTGGTCTGGTCCTGGTCTAGTCCTGGTCTGGTCCTGGTCTGGTCCTGGTGTGGTCTTGGTCTGGTCCTGGTCTGGTCCTGGTCTAGTCCTGGTCTGGTCCTGGTCTGGTCCTGGTCTGGTCCTGGTGTGGTCCTGGTCTGGTCCTGGTCTGGTCCTGGTCTGGTCCTGGTCTGGTCCTGGTCTGGTCCTGGTCTGGTCCTGGTCTGGTCCTGGTCTGGTCCTGGTCTGGTCCTGGTCTGGTCCTGGTCTGGTCCTGGTCTGGTCCTGGTCTGGTCCTGGTCTGGTCCTGGTCTGGTCCTGGTCTGGTCCTGGTCTGGTCCTGGTCTGGTCCTGGTCTGGTCCTGGTCTGGTCCTGGTCTGGTCCTGGTCTGGTCCTGGTCTGGTCCTGGTCTGGTCCTGGTCTGGTCCAGGTCTGGTCCTGGTCTGGTCCTGGTCTGGTCCTGGTCTGGTCCTGGTCTGGTCCTGGTCTGGTCCTGGTCTGGTCCTGGTCTGGTCCTGGTCTGGTCCTGGTCTGGTCCTGGTCTGGTCCTGGTCTGGTCCTGGTCTGGTCCTGGTCTGGTCCTGGTCTGGTCCTGGTCTGGTCCTGGTCTGGTACTGGTCTGGTCCTGGTCTGGTCCTGGTCTGGTCCTGGTCTGGTCCTGGTCTGGTCCTGGTCCTGGTCCTGGTCTGGTCCTGGTCTGGTCCTGGTCTAGTCCTGGTCTAGGTCCTGGTCTGGTCCTGGTGTGGTCCTGGTCTGGTCCTGGTCTGGTCCTGGTCTGGTCCTGGTCTGGTCCTGGACTGGTCCTGGATCTGGTACTGGTCTAGGTCCTGGTCTGGTCCTGGTCTGGTCCTGGTCTAGGTCCTGGTCTAGTCCTGGTCTGGTCCTGGTCTGGTACTGGTCTGGTCCTGTTCTAGTCCTGGTCTGGTCCTGGTCTGGTACTGGTCTAGTCCTGGTCTGGTACTGGTCTGGTACTGGTCTAGTCCTGGTCTGGTACTGGTCTGGTCCTGGTCTGGTCCTGGTCTGGTCTGGTCCTGGTCCTGGTCTGGTCCTGGTCTGGTCCTGGTCTGGTCCTGGTCTGGTCCAGGTCTGGTCCAGGTCTGGTCCTGGTCTGGTCCTGGTGTGGTCCTGGTCTGGTCCTGGTCTGGTCCTGGTCTGGTACTGGTCTGGTCCTGGTCTGGTCCAGGTCTGGTCCTGGTCTGGTCCTGGTCTAGTCCTGGTCTGGTCCTGGTCTGGTCCTGGTCTGGTCCTGGTCTGGTCCTGGTCTGGTCCTGGTCTGGTCCTGGTCTGGTCCTGTTTCTAGTCCTGGTCCTGGTCCTGGTCTGGTACTGGTCTGGTCCTGGTCTGGTCCTGGTCTGGTCCTGGTCTGGTCCTGGTCTGGTCCTGTTTCTAGTCCTGGTCCTGGTCCTGGTCTGGTACTGGTCTAGTCCTGGTCTGGTACTGGTCTGGTACTGGTCTAGTCCTGGTCTGGTACTGGTCTAGTCCTGGTCTAGTCCTGGTCTGGTCCTGGTCTGGTACTGGTCTGGTCCTGTTTCTAGTCCTGGTCCTGGTCCTGGTCTGGTACTGGTCTAGTCCTGGTCTGGTACTGGTCTGGTACTGGTCTAGTCCTGGTCTGGTACTGGTCTGGTCCTGGTCTGGTCCTGGTCTGGTCTGGTCCTGGTCCTGGTCTGGTCCTGGTCTGGTCCTGGTCTAGTCCTGGTCTAGTCCTGGTCTGGTCCTGGTGTGGTCCTGGTCTGGTCCTGGTCTGGTCCTGGTCTGGTCCTGGACTGGTCCTGGTCTGGTCCTGGTCTAGTCCTGGTCTGGTCCTGGTGTGGTTCTGGTCCTGGTCTGGTCCTGGTCTGGTCCTGGTCTGGTCCTGGTTTGGTACTGGTCTGGTACTGGTCTGGTCCTGGTCTGGTCCTGGTCTGGTCCTGGTCTAGTCCTGGTCTGGTCCTGGTCTGGTCCTGGTGTGGTCTTGGTCTGGTCCTGGTCTGGTCCTGGTCTAGTCCTGGTCTGGTCCTGGTCTGGTCCTGGTCTGGTCCTGGTGTGGTCCTGGTCTGGTCCTGGTCTGGTCCTGGTCTGGTCCTGGTCTGGTCCAGGTCTGGTCCTGGTCTGGTCCTGGTCTGGTCCTGGTGTGGTCCTGGTCTGGTCCTGGTCTGGTCCTGGTCTGGTCCAGGTCTGGTCCAGGTCTGGTCCAGGTCTGGTCCTGGTCTGGTCCTGGTCTGGTCCTGGTGTGGTCCTGGTCTGGTCCTGGTCTGGTCCTGGTCTGGTCCTGGTTTGGTCCAGGTCTGGTCCAGGTCTGGTCCTGGTCTGGTCCTGGTCTGGTACTGGTCTAGTCCTGGTCTGGTACTGGTCTGGTACTGGTCTAGTCCTGGTCTGGTACTGGTCTGGTCCTGGTCTGGTCCTGGTCTGGTCTGGTCCTGGTCCTGGTCTGGTCCTGGTCTGGTCCTGGTCTAGTCCTGGTCTAGTCCTGGTCTGGTCCTGGTGTGGTCCTGGTCTGGTCCTGGTCTGGTCCTGGTCTGGTCCTGGTCTGGTCCTGGACTGGTCCTGATCTGGTACTGGTCTAGTCCTGGTCTGGTCCTGGTCTGGTCCTGGTCTAGTCCTGGTCTAGTCCTGGTCTGGTCCTGGTCTGGTACTGGTCTGGTCCTGTTTCTAGTCCTGGTCTGGTCCTGGTCTGGTACTGGTCTAGTCCTGGTCTGGTACTGGTCTGGTACTGGTCTAGTCCTGGTCTGGTACTGGTCTGGTCCTGGTCTGGTCCTGGTCTGGTCTGGTCCTGGTCCTGGTCTGGTCCTGGTCTGGTCCTGGTCTGGTCCTGGTCTGGTCCAGGTCTGGTCCAGGTCTGGTCCTGGTCTGGTCCTGGTGTGGTCCTGGTCTGGTCCTGGTCTGGTCCTGGTCTGGTACTGGTCTGGTCCTGGTCTGGTCCAGGTCTGGTCCTGGTCTGGTCCTGGTCTAGTCCTGGTCTGGTCCTGGTCTGGTCCTGGTCTGGTCCTGGTCTGGTCCTGGTCTGGTCCTGGTCTAGTCCTGGTCTGGTCGTGGTCTGGTCCTGGTGTGGTCCTGGTCTGGTCCTGGTGTGGTCCTGGTCTGGTCCTGGTCTGGTCCTGGTCTGGTCCTGGTCTGGTCCAGGTCTGGTCCAGGTCTGGTCCAGGTCTGGTCCTGGTCTGGTCCTGGTCTGGTCCTGGTGTGGTCCTGGTCTGGTCCTGGTCTGGTCCTGGTCTGGTCCTGGTCTGGTCCAGGTCTGGTCCAGGTCTGGTCCTGGTCTGGTCCTGGTGTGGTCCTGGTCTGGTCCTGGTCTGGTCCTGGTCTGGTACTGGTCTGGTCCTGGTCTGGTCCAGGTCTGGTCCTGGTCTGGTCCTGGTCTAGTCCTGGTCTGGTCCTGGTCTGGTCCTGGTCTGGTCCTGGTCTGGTCCTGGTCTGGTCCTGGTCTGGTCCTGGTCTAGTCCTGGTCTGGTCGTGGTCTGGTCCTGGTGTGGTCCTGGTCTGGTCCTGGTCTGGTCCTGGTCTGGTCCTGGTCTGGTCCAGGTCTGGTCCAGGTCTGGTCCTGGTCTGGTCCTGGTGTGGTCCTGGTCTGGTCCTGGTCTGGTCCTGGTCTGGTACTGGTCTGGTCCTGGTCTGGTCCAGGTCTGGTCCTGGTCTGGTCCTGGTCTAGTCCTGGTCTGGTCCAGGTCTGGTCCTGGTCTGGTCCTGGTCTGGTCCTGGTGTGGTCCTGGTCTGGTCCTGGTCTGGTCCTGGTCTGGTCCTGGTCTGGTCCAGGTCTGGTCCAGGTCTGGTCCTGGTCTGGTCCTGGTGTGGTCCTGGTCTGGTCCTGGTCTGGTCCTGGTCTGGTACTGGTCTGGTCCTGGTCTGGTCCAGGTCTGGTCCTGGTCTGGTCCTGGTCTAGTCCTGGTCTGGTCCTGGTCTGGTCCTGGTCTGGTCCTGGTCTGGTCCTGGTCTGGTCCTGGTCTAGTCCTGGTCTGGTCGTGGTCTGGTCCTGGTGTGGTCCTGGTCTGGTCCTGGTCTGGTCCTGGTCTGGTCCTGGTCTGGTCCTGGTCTGGTCCTGGTCTGGTCCTGGTCTGGTCCTGGTCTGGTCCTGGTCTGGTCCTGGTGTGGTCCTGGTCTGGTCCTGGTCTGGTCCTGGTCTGGTCCTGGTCTGGTCCTGGTCTGGTCCTGGTCTGGTCCTGGTCTGGTCGTGGTCTGGTCCTGGTCTGGTCCTGGTCTGGTCCTGGTCTGGTCCTGGTCTGGTCCTGGTCTGGTCCTGGTCTGGTCCTGGTCTGGTCCTGGTCTGGTCCTGGTCTGGTCCTGGTCTGGTCCTGGTCTGGTCCTGGTCTGGTCCTGGTCTGGTCCTGGTCTGGTCCTGGTCTGGTCCTGGTCTGGTCCTGGTCTGGTCCTGGTCTAGGTCCTGGTCTGGTCCTGGTCTGGTCCTGGTGTGGTCCTGGTCTGGTCCTGGTCTGGTCCTGGTCTGGTCCTGGTCTGGTCCAGGTCTGGTCCTGGTCTGGTCCTGGTCTGGTCCTGGTCTGGTCCTGGTCTGGTCCTGGTCTGGTCCTGGTCTAGGTCCTGGTCTGGTCTGGTCTGGTCCTGGTCTGGTCCTGGTCTGGTCCTGGTCTGGTCCTGGTCTGGTCCTGGTCTGGTCCTGGTCTGGTCCTGGTCTGGTCCTGGTCTGGTCCTGGTCTGGTCCTGGTCTGGTCCTGGTCTGGTACTGGTCTGGTCCTGGTCTGGTCCAGGTCTGGTCCTGGTCTGGTCCTGGTCTAGTCCTGGTCTGGTCCTGGTCTGGTCCTGGTCTGGTCCTGGTCTGGTCCTGGTCTAGTCCTGGTCTGGTCCTGGTCTGGTCCTGGTGTGGTCCTGGTGTGGTCCTGGTCTGGTCCTGGTCTGGTCCTGGTCTGGTCCTGGTCTGGTCCTGGTCTGGTCCTGGTCTAGTCCTGGTCTGGTCGTGGTCTGGTCCTGGTGTGGTCCTGGTCTGGTCCTGGTCTGGTCCTGGTCTGGTCCTGGTCTGGTCCTGGTCTGGTCCTGGTCTGGTCCTGGTCTGGTCGTGGTCTGGTCCTGGTGTGGTCCTGGTCTGGTCCTGGTCTGGTCCTGGTCTGGTCCTGGTCTGGTCCTGGTCTGGTCCTGGTCTGGTCGTGGTCTGGTCCTGGTGTGGTCCTGGTCTGGTCCTGGTCTGGTCCTGGTCTGGTCCTGGTCTGGTCCTGGTCTGGTCCTGGTCTGGTCCTGGTCTGGTCCTGGTCTGGTCCTGGTCTGGTCCTGGTCTGGTCCTGGTCTGGTCTGGTTGGTCCTGGTCTGGTCCTGGTCTGGTCCTGGTCTGGTCCTGGTCTGGTCCAGGTCTGGTCCTGGTCTGGTCCTGGTCTGGTCCTGGTCTGGTCCTGGTCTGGTCCTGGTCTGGTCCTGGTCTGGTCCTGGTCTGGTCCTGGTCCTGTGTGTCCTGGTCTGGTCCTGGTCTGGTCCTGGTCTGGTCCTGGTCTGGTCCAGGTCTGGTCCTGGTCTGGTCCTGGTCTGGTCCTGGTCTGGTCCTGGTCTGGTCCTGGTCTAGTCCTGGTCTGGTCGTGGTCTGGTCCTGGTGTGGTCCTGGTCTGGTCCTGGTCTGGTCCTGGTCTGGTCCTGGTCTGGTCCTGGTCTGGTCCTGGTCTGGTCCAGGTCTGGTCCTGGTCTGGTCCTGGTCTGGTCCTGGTGTGGTTCTGGTCTGGTCCTGGTCTGGTCCTGGTCTGGTCCTGGTCTGGTCCTGGTCTGGTCCTGGTCTGGTCCTGGTGTGGTCCTGGTCTGGTCCTGGTCTGGTCCAGGTCTGGTCCTGGTCTGGTCCTGGTCTGGTCCTGGTCTGGTCCTGGTCTGGTCCTGGTCTGGTACTGGTCTGGTCCTGGTCTGGTCCAGGTCTGGTCCTGGTCTGGTCCTGGTCTGGTCCAGGTCTGGTCCTGGTCTGGTCCTGGTCTGGTCCTGGTCTGGTCCTGGTGTGGTCCTGGTCTGGTCCTGGTCTGGTCCTGGTCTGGTCCTGGTCTGGTCCTGGACTACAGAAATATTGGTTCCAAATTGTTTGTCAGTAATAGACACAAGTTAACAAATTGGCGTTCAGGTGGAATAATAGTAGCTGTGAATAAAAATATTGTAAATAGTGATTTGTGTGTTTGTGTAAAATTAAACAAGCAATTGCTTAACTTAGGATTTGTTGCTCTTGGCTGTGTCTATGCGTCCCTACAACTCCAGATATTCCAGTGTTGGGCTTTTGATGAACTTGCTCAGATTATTATTGACAACAACATAGAGAGTAGTTATGTTTTGATATGTGGTGATTTGAATGCACAAACACAGGACAGGGAGGATCTTGTCTATGTTGATGACGGTTAATCTTCTACTGCAGAGACATTCAAGTGACCAGCGTAAAGAGTTATGGTAAAGCATTATTGGAAATGTGCACAAACCTTTCAATCTGTTTGTTAAATGGCCGCTGTGGAGATGATAAAACAGGAAAATCTACAGCAGTGTGATTGATTACATGATTGTATCACTGTTTATCTGAAGTAAAGTGAAACACTTTTATGTACATGACCCTTTGATTTCAGATAAACATTGTCTTGTAGAAACAGTATTGGATGTAAATATTGTTGATAGATTTGTTAAAATCCAGTCAAATCAAATAGACGAAGATGAACAAATTGGCGAATGGGAAAATGAAAGGAATCACGTGTTTGTAGAAAATACTGATCTGAGTCAAGTGAATGAATTGTTGATGAACATTGGAAATTTGCCTGGAAACTCCAGACTGATGTCTGTGTGTTATTCTACAGAGAAATCTCAGTCTGGTCACCGCCGTCCGCAGTGGTTTACTCAAATCCCAGCCGTACCGTGCATTTTGATTGGTTTATTTAAGTCACGTGTTCTTCGCGAGCAGCGTCACTCGTACGCGTCTCCTCGCCGACAACAATCAAGATGGCGACCGAGGAGCGAGAGTTTGTTTCCCTCAGCGTATGGTACGGTAATGTTGGAATAACTCCTCGTTCCTCCCTCGTGGCTTCACTCCGTTTGTTTACTTTCTCACTTTGTTGTCGCTTTGTTAACGTCAAGTCCGCCATTTTCTGATTGGCTAACTCTGCTGTTCCGTTAACTCGGGTTTGCTCCGCCCTAGAAATCGAATTGATTCTAAGGCGACCAGACTCATCGCTGGTACAGAGGTGAGTCTGGAATCTCCAGGCAAGAAATTTGTCAGTAGGGAGAATAACCAAGAGTATACGTGAAATAATGACCAACAGTGCGAAAAATACATTTCAAAAGAAAGCAAAGCCAAAAAAAAAAAGGTGTACAAAGCAAACAAAGGCAATACGGTTTAACGGTGAGTGTAAACAAACAAGAAAACAATACCGGAGAGCTAAAAGATTGTATCTCAAATACAAGACCCAGCAGAGCTCTGAACATTTAAAAAGTAAAGCTAAAGAATACTGTAGGACTTTAAATAGAGCCCAAAACAATCATTTAAAGAAATTCAACAACGAGCTTGCAAATCTGAAATCTAAAAGCCCTAAGTTATTTTGGAAGGAAAGTGAATCAGTGTAATAAAAACAGAAACCATTGTCCAATTCCTACTGAGGCTTTTCTCGCTCACTGTAAAGCGTCGGCTGAACTGAATCAGAGCCTCACAGAAAGAGTCCTGATTCTAATACAAATAATGACGTGAGTTAAATGAGGACTTTACTGAGGATGAAATTACAACGGCAATAAGAAATCTGCAGGAGTAGACCAAGTTTTTAATGAGTACATCAAAAATACTGCAGAGATTTTCCTGCCCATTTACTTTATTTTATTCAGTATGATTTTGGACTCTGTAACATCCCGAGGCCTGGGCTGGGCTTCATTGTTCCAATATAAGACCAGACGTGTCCAAAGTGCGGCCCGGGGGCCATTTGTGGCACAGGTTGAGATTTCATGCGGCCCTCAGCTTCTATGACAAAATGCATTACTTTTGGCCCTCCAGCACTTTTGTACAGTGTTTCTGTAGATTTATTAGTACATTTGTGCATCTCATCTCATGCTCTCTGCCTTGTATTTTCAGATTACTGCGTTGCTAAATAATTGCAGTTTTTATGTTCAAAGATGTTATTTTGTTGGGACTCAGATTAGATTAAACTTTATTAATTGCACAGTAGAGAAGAACACTTGTTCAGGCAGATCTTATACAGAATAAAGTGCAGAAAGCAAGAAAACAAAGTGAGCATCACAGACAAAAAGGTGCGAGACAAAAGTGGCTTCTGTTAGATTGTGTTTTCAGAGAAAATAATTTATAATTATTTGGCTTTTGAAAACAAAATACTTATATAACAGTGAGCATTTTATTTATTCTCTATGTGCGTTCAGTTCCTAGAAAAAATCAGGAGCGACTGTCGGCCCCTGAATATTTGAACATCTTCAGATCTGGCCCTCATTGGAAAAAGTTTGGACGCCTCTGTGTAAGAAGAAGGGAAACATAAAAGATTGTAACAACTACAGAGGAATGAATGCTGAATGAAAGAATTTGTACAGAAAATACAATTCTGAGCAAAAACCAAGCAGGGTTCAGAAAAAACTACTCTGCTGTTGACCGAAATCTTTTTATTAAAACAGTTGATTGATTTGTTTGTGCTAGAAAGAAGAGGCTGTTCTGTGCCTTTACAGACTATAGTAAGTGCGTTTGATAGCGTATGGCCAGATGCATTATGGGACAAACTAGGCAAGATCAATATTAAGGGAAAATTCTTTGAGGTAGTAAAAAATATGTATAACAACATAAAATCATGTGTTTTTGTGAATGGTTTTCTAAGTTTCACTGGAGTCAGGCGAGGAGAAAACGTGTCACCTCACAGTGTTTATTAATGACTTACCTGCTTCAAAATGGCTGCCAAGCTTTTGACTTTGAGAATCCCACACTAGACATCGATATGAATGCTGTTGGTTGTGATTTATGCAGATGATTTATTGTTATGGCCACATCAAAGTCCGCTCTACAAAAACCCATTGGTTTCATGTGAATACTGTGACAAATGGAGGCTGAAAATCAAAAGTAACAAAACAAAAATCACAGGATTTGGTAAAAGAAAAATGAACAGCAGTGGACTTAATTTTGTGAGTAAAGGGAATGTTTTGGAAACTGTACCATGCTTCAGGTTCCTACGACTTTCTTTCTTTAGGATTGTTATCAAAGAGTTGCACGACGCAGCTTCTCGTGCCGTGTTCGCTGTACTCACTAAAATTAGAAAATTTAATCTTTTGCTTCATGTTGCCCTAGATTTCTTTGATAAATTGGTCGTTCTGCTGTACGCATGTGAAGGGTGGGGATTTGAAAAATTTGACATTCTTCAATTTTTAAAGCATGTTTTGAAAGAAAAAAGGTCCACATGCAGTAACCAGGTGTACTGCGAGATAGGTCCATTCTCTTTAACATCGTTGTCAAAAAGAGAATGATTGGTTACTGGGGAAGATTGATACAAGGCAAAGACAACAAACTGGCACAAGAAATGTACAATCATCTTCTCCACATGTACGCTGAGGGTCAGCTCAGGTCTCCATGGCTTCAGCAGGTGAAGAACATTCCTGGACCACTGTGGTCTGTCCTGAGTGTGGACCACTGTGGTCTGTCCTGAGTGTGGACCACTGTGGTCTGTCCTGAGTGTGGACCACTGTGGTCTGTCCTGAGTGTGGAGAACATTCTGGACCACTGTGGTCTGTCTTGAGAACATCCTGGACCACTGTGGTCTGTCCTGAGTGTGGACCACTGTGGTCTGTCCTGAGTGTGGACCACTGTGGTCTGTCTTGAGTGTGAAGAACATTCTGGACCACTGCGGTCTGTCCTGAGTGAGAAGAACATCCTGGACCACTGCGGTCTGTCCTGAGTGTGGAGAACCTTCTGGACCACTGTGGTCTGTCCTGAGTGTGGAGAACATTCTGGACCACTGTGGTCTGTCCTGAGTGTGGAGAACATCCTGGACCACTGTGGTCTGTCCTGAGTGTGGACCACTGTGGTCTGTCCTGAGTGTGGAGAACATCCTGGACCACTGAGGTCTGTCCTGAGTGTGGACCACTGTGGTCTGTCCTGAGAACATCCTGGACCACTGTGGTCTGTCCTGAGTGTGGAGAACCTTCTGGACCACTGTGGTCTGTCCTGAGTGTGAAGAACATTCTGGACCACTGCGGTCTGTCCTGAGTGTGAAGAACATTCTGGACCACTGCGGTCTGTCCTGAGTGAGAAGAACATCCTGGACCACTGCGGTCTGTCCTGAGTGTGGAGAACCTTCTGGACCACTGTGGTCTGTCCTGAGTGTGGAGAACATCCTGGACCACTGTGGTCTGTCCTGAGTGTGGACCACTGTGGTCTGTCCTGAGTGTGGAGAACATCCTGGACCACTGAGGTCTGTCCTGAGTGTGGAGAACATTCTGGACCACTGTGGTCTGTCCTGAGTGTGGAGAACATCCTGGACCACTGAGGTCTGTCCTGAGTATGGAGAACATCCTGGACCACTGAGGTCTGTCCTGAGTGTGGAGAACATCCTGGACCACTGAGGTCTGTCCTGAGTGTGGAGAACATTCTGGACCACTGTGGTCTGTCCTGAGTATGGAGAACATTCTGGACCACTGTAGTCTGTCCTGAGTGTGGAGAACATCCTGGACCACTGTGGTCTGTCCTGAGTGTGAAGAACATTCTGGACCACTGTGGTCTGTCCTGAGTGTGGAGAACATCCTGGACCACTGAGGTCTGTCCTGAGTGTGGAGAACATTCTGGACCACTGTAGTCTGTCCTGAGTGTGGAGAACATCCTGGACCACTGTGGTCTGTCCTGAGTGTGAAGAACATCCTGGACCACTGCGGTCTGTCCTGAGTGTGGAGAACATTCTGGACCACTGTGGTCTGTCCTGAGTATGGAGAACATTCTGGACCACTGTGGTCTGTCCTGAGTGTGGAGAACATTCTGGACCACTGTGGTCTGTCCTGAGTGTGGAGAACATCCTGGACCACTGAGGTCTGTCCTGAGTGTGGAGAACATTCTGGACCACTGTGGTCTGTCCTGAGTATGGAGAACATTCTGGACCACTGTGGTCTGTCCTGAGTGTGGAGAACATCCTGGACCACTGAGGTCTGTCCTGAGTGTGGAGAACATCCTGGACCACTGTGGTCTGTCCTGAGTGTGGAGAACATCCTGGACCACTGTGGTCTGTCCTGAGTGTGGACCACTGTGGTCTGTCCTGAGTGTGAAGAACATTCTGGACCACTGTGGTGTGTCCTGAGTGTGAAGAACATCCTGGACCACTGAGGTCTGTCCTGAGTGTGGAGAACATCCTGGACCACTGTGGTCTGTCCTGAGTGTGAAGAACATCCTGGACCACTGTGGTCTGTCCTGAGTGTGAAGAACATTCTGGACCACTGTGGTTCAGTCGTGTTCCTGGCTTAAACTAACAGTGGAATGAATTCTGAAAGATCAGCAAATACAAAAGTGGCAAAGTGAGATCAGATTCTTCTGTTTCTGTTGTTTCTGATTTAAACCAAAACATGAATAAAATCCTTCTGAAAACTAACACTGCAATGTTTTATCATTACTTTAAATATGTACAGAGGAGGGACAGTGAGGTACAGAGGAGGGACAGTGAGGTACAGAGGAGGGACAGTGAGGTACAGAGGAGGGACAGTGAGGTACAGAGGAGGAACAGTGAGGTACAGAGGAGGGACAGTGAGGGTACAGAGGAGGGACAGTGAGGTACAGAGGAGGAACAGTGAGGTACAGAGGAGGGACAGTGAGGTACAGAGGAGGGACAGTGGATATATGGGTACAGAGGAGGACAGTGAGGTACAGAGGAGGACAGTGAGGTACAGAGGAGGGACAGTGAGGTACAGAGGAGGGACAGTGAGGTACAGAGGAGGGACAGTGAGGTACAGAGGAGGGACAGTGAGGTACAGAGGAGGAACAGTGAGGTACAGAGGAGGGACAGTGAGGGTACAGAGGAGGGACAGTGAGGTACAGAGGAGGGACAGTGAGGTACAGAGGAGGAACAGTGAGGTACAGAGGAGGGACAGTGAGGTACAGAGGAGGGACAGTGGATATATGGGTACAGAGGAGGACAGTGAGGTACAGAGGAGGACAGTGAGGTACAGAGGAGGAACAGTGAGGTACAGAGGAGGAACAGTGAGGTACAGAGGAGGACAGAGGAGGGACAGTGAGGTACAGAGGAGGGACAGTGAGGTACAGAGGAGGGACAGTGAGGTACAGAAGAGGGACAGTGAGGTACAGAGGAGGAACAGTGAGGTACAGAGGAGGGACAGTGAGGTACAGAGGAGGGACAGTGAGGTACAGAGGAGGGACAGTGAGGTACAGAGGAAGAACAGTGAGGTACAGAGGAGGGACAGTGGATATATGGGTACAGAGGAGGACAGTGAGGTACAGAGGAGGACAGTGAGGTACAGAGGAGGAACAGTGAGGTACAGAGGAGGACAGAGGAGGGACAGTGAGGTACAGAGGAGGGACAGTGAGGTACAGAGAGGGACAGTGAGGGTACAGAGGAGGAACAGTGAGGTACAGAGGAGGACAGAGGAGGGACAGTGAGGTACAGAGGAGGGACAGTGAGGTACAGAGGAGGGACAGTGAGGTACAGAGGAGGGACAGTGAGGGTACAGAGGAGGAACAGTGAGGTACAGAGGAGGACAGAGGAGGGACAGTGAGGGTACAGAGGAGGAACAGTGAGGTACAGAGGAGGGAAAGTGAGGTACAGAGGAGGAACAGTGAGGTACAGAGGAGGACAGAGGAGGGACAGTGAGGTACAGAGGAGGGACAGTGAGGTATAGAGGAGGGACAGTGAGGGTACAGAGGAGGAACAGTGAGGTACAGAGGAGGGACAGTGAGGTACAGAGGAGGACAGAGGAGGGACAGTGAGGTACAGAGGAGGGACAGTGAGGTACAGAGGAGGGACAGTGAGGTACAGAGGAGGGACAGTGAGGGTACAGAGGAGGAACAGTGAGGTACAGAGGAGGGACAGTGAGGTACAGAGGAGGACAGTGAAGTACAGAGGAGGGACAGTGAGGTACAGAGGAGGGACAGTGAGGTACAGAGGAGAACAGTGAGGTAGAGAGGAGGGACAGTGAGGTACAGAGGAGGGACAGTGAGGGTACAGAGGAGGGACAGTGAGGTACAGAGGAGGGACAGTGAGGTACAGAGGAGGAACAGGGAGGTACAGAGGAGGAACAGGGAGGTACAGAGGAGGGACAGTGAGGTACAGAGGAGGGACAGTGAGGGTACAGAGGAGGAACAGGGAGGTACAGAGGAGGGACAGTGAGGTACAGAGGAGGGACAGTGAGGTACAGAGGAGGGACAGTAAGGTACAAAGGAGGAACAGTGAGGTACAGAGGAGGGACAGTGAGGTACAGAGGAGGAACAGTGAGGTACAGAGGAGGGACAGTGAGGTACAGAGGAGGGACAGTGAGGTACAGAGGAGGGACAGTGAGGGTACAGAGGAGGGACAGTGAGGTACAGAGGAGGGACAGTGAGGTGCAGAGGAGGAACAGTGAGGTACAGAGGAGGAACAGTGAGGTGCAGAGGAGGGACAGTGAGGTACAGAAGAGGAAAGTGAGGTGCAGAGGAGGGACAGTGAGGTACAGAGGAGGGACAGTGAGGTGCAGAGGAGGGACAGTGAGGTACAGAGGAGGGACAGTGAGGTACAGAGGAGGGACAGTGAGGTACAGAGGAGGGACAGTGAGGTGCAGAGGAAGGACAGTGAGGTACAGAGGAGGGACAGTGAGGGTACAGAGGAGGGACAGTGAGGTACAGAGGAGGGACAGTGAGGTACAGAGGAGGGACAGTGAGGTACAGAGGAGGAACAGTGAGGTACAGAGGAGGGACAGTGAGGTACAGAGGAGGGACAGTGAGGTATAGAGGAGGGACAGTGAGGGTACAGAGGAGGGACAGTGAGGTACAGAGGAGGACAGTGAGGTACAGAGGAGGACAGTGAGGTACAGAGGAGGGACAGTGAGGTACAGAGGAGGAACAGTGAGGTACAGAGGAGGACAGAGGAGGGACAGTGAGGGTACAGAGGAGGAACAGTGAGGTACAGAGGAGGGAAAGTGAGGTACAGAGGAGGAACAGTGAGGTACAGAGGAGGACAGTGAGGTACAGAGGAGGGACAGTGAGGTACAGAGGAGGGACAGTGAGGTATAGAGGAGGGACAGTGAGGGTACAGAGGAGGAACAGTGAGGTACAGAGGAGGAACAGTGAGGTGCAGAGGAGGGACAGTGAGGTGAAGAGGAGGGACAGTGAGGTACAGAGGAGGGACAGTGAGGTACAGAGGAGGAACAGTGAGGTACAGAGGAGGAACAGTGAGGGTACAGAGGAGGACAGTGAGGTACAGTGGAGGGACAGTGAGGTGCAGAGGAGGAACAGTGAGGTACAGAGGAGGTACAGTGAGGTACAGAGGAGGAACAGTGAGGGTACAGAGGAGGGACAGTGAGGTACAGAGGAGGGAAAGTGAGGTACAGAGGAGGAACAGTGAGGTACAGAGGAGGACAGTGAGGTACAGAGGAGGGACAGTGAGGTACAGAGGAGGGACAGTGAGGTATAGAGGAGGGACAGTGAGGGTACAGAGGAGGAACAGTGAGGTACAGAGGAGGGACAGTGAGGTACAGAGGAGGGACAGTGAGGGTACAGAGGAGGGACAGTGAGGTACAGAGGAGGGACAGTGAGGTGCAGAGGAGGGACAGTGAGGTGAAGAGGAGGGACAGTGAGGTACAGAGGAGGGACAGTGAGGTACAGAGGAGGAACAGTGAGGTACAGAGGAGGAACAGTGAGGGTACAGAGGAGGACAGTGAGGTACAGTGGAGGGACAGTGAGGTGCAGAGGAGGGACAGTGAGGGGACAGAGGAGGACAGTGAGGTACAGAGGAGGGACAGTGAGGTTTTAGCAAACAGTGAACCCCAGGAAGTTTTAACTTTAACTTCAGTTTTTAATCTGTTTTTTTCCTGCTCTCTGTCACAGCGCCACCTTCAGGAAGCACGAAGGAGAACCCAGAGAGGATCGCTCCAAACTGTAATGCACCGGTGGAATGTAACAAAGTAAAAGTACTTAGTTACTTTTACTTTTGGTTTGAAGTACAAAGTATTTTGAGTTTTGGTTTAAAATCCTGTGTTTTTGTCTCAGTCAACACGCAGTACTTCAATATAACAGATGCAGTAAAGTAGTACACACAGTACTTCAATATAACAGATGCAGTAAAGTAGTACACGCAGTACTTCAATATAACAGATGCAGTAAAGTAGTACACGCAGTACTTCAATATAACAGATGCAGTACTGTAGTACACACAGTACTTCAATATAACAGATGCAGTAAAGTAGTACACACAGTACTTCAATATAACAGATGCAGTAAAGTAGTACACGCAGTACTTCAATATAACAGATGCAGTAAAGTAGTACACGCAGTACTTCAATATAACAGATGCAGTACTGTAGTACACACAGTACTTCAATATAACAGATGCAGTAAAGTAGTACACACAGTACTTCAATATAACAGATGCAGTAAAGTAGTACACAGTACTTCAATATAACAGATGCAGTACAGTAGTACACGCAGTACTTCAATATAACAGATGCAGTACAGTAGTACACGCAGTACTTCAATATAACAGATGCAGTAAAGTAGTACACGCAGTACTTCAATATAACAGATGTAGTAAAGTAGTACACGCAGTACTTCAATATAACAGATGCAGTAAAGTAGTACACACAGTACTTCAATATAACAGCTGCAGTAAAGTAGTACACGCAGTACTTCAATATAACAGATGCAGTAAAGTAGTACACACAGTACTTCAATATAACAGATGCAGTAAAGTAGTACACACAGTACTTCAATATAACAGATGTAGTAAAGTAGTACACACAGTACTTCAGTATAACAGATGTAGTAATGTAGTACACAGTACTTCAATATAACAGATGCAGTAAAGTAGTACACGCAGTACTTCAATATAACAGATGCAGTAAAGTAGTACACGCAGTACTTCAATATAACAGATGCAGTAAAGTAGTACACAGTACTTCAATACAACAGATGCAGTAAAGTAGTACACGCAGTACTTCAGTATAACAGATGCAGTAAAGTAGTACACACAGTACTTCAATATAACAGATGCAGTAAAGTAGTACACAGTACTTCAATATAACAGATGCAGTAAAGTAGTACACACAGTACTTCAATATAACAGATGCAGTAAAGTAGTACACACAGTACTTCAATATAACAGATGCAGTAAAGTAGTACACAGTACTTCAATACAACAGATGCAGTAAAGTAGTACACGCAGTACTTCAGTATAACAGATGCAGTAAAGTAGTACACACAGTACTTCAATATAACAGATGCAGTAAAGTAGTACACACAGTACTTCAATATAACAGATGCAGTAAAGTAGTACACACAGTACTTCAATATAACAGATGCAGTAAAGTAGTACACACAGTACTTCAATATAACAGATGCAGTAAAGTAGTACACAGTATTTCAATATAACAGATGCAGTAAAGTAGTACACACAGTACTTCAGTATAACAGATGCAGTACAGTAGTACACGCAGTACTTCAATATAACAGATGCAGTAAAGTAGTACACACAGTACTTCAATATAACAGATGCAGTAAAGTAGTACACAGTACTTCAATATAACAGATGCAGTAAAGTAGTACACACAGTACTTCAATATAACAGATGCAGTAAAGTAGTACACACAGTACTTCAATATAACAGATGCAGTAAAGTAGTACACACAGTACTTCAATATAAGAGATGCAGTAAAGTAGTACACACAGTACTTCAATATAAGAGATGCAGTAAAGTAGTACACACAGTACTTCAATATAACAGATGCAGTAAAGTAGTACACGCAGTACTTCAATATAACAGATGCAGTAAAGTAGTACACGCAGTACTTCAATATAACAGATGCAGTAAAGTAGTACACGCAGTACTTCAATATAACAGATGCAGTAAAGTAGTACACGCAGTACTTCAATATAACAGATGCAGTAAAGTAGTACACGCAGTACTTCAATATAACAGATGCAGTAAAGTAGTACACACAATACTTCAATATAACAGATGCAGTAAAGTAGTACACACAGTACTTCAATATAACAGATGCAGTAAAGTAGTACACACAGTAGTTCAATATAACAGATGCAGTAAAGTAGTACACACAGTACTTCAATATAACAGATGCAGTAAAGTAGTACACACGGTACTTCAATATAACAGATGCAGTAAAGTAGTACACGCAGTACTTCAGTATAACAGATGCAGTAAAGTAGTACACACAGTACTTCAATATAACAGATGCAGTAAAGTAGTACACGCAGTACTTCAATATAACAGATGCAGTAAAGTAGTACACACAGTACTTCAGTATAACAGATGCAGTAAAGTAGTACACACAGTACTTCAATATAACAGATGCAGTAAAGTAGTACACACGGTACTTCAATATAACAGATGCAGTAAAGTAGTACACGCAGTACTTCAGTATAACAGATGCAGTAAAGTAGTACACACAGTACTTCAATATAACAGATGCAGTAAAGTAGTACACGCAGTACTTCAATATAACAGATGCAGTAAAGTAGTACACGCAGTACTTCAGTATAACAGATGCAGTAAAGTAGTACACGCAGTACTTCAGTATAACAGATGCAGTAAAGTAGTACACGCAGTACTTCAATATAACAGATGTAGTAAAGTAGTACACGCAGTACTTCAGTATAACAGATGCAGTAAAGTAGTACACGCAGTACTTCAATATAACAGATGTAGTAAAGTAGTACACGCAGTACTTCAATATAACAGATGCAGTAAAGTAGTACACACAGTACTTCAATATAACAGATGTAGTAAAGTAGTACACACAGTACTTCAATATAACAGATGTAGTAAAGTAGTACTGCTGTAGAAACATCAGAATAATAAAGAGCTCAGAGACAGATTCAGTCTCAGTTTGTTCTTTTCTTCTGGAATCAGCAAAATCCTCACATTTAACTCATTCATGAGAAATACTTTTACTTTTTTACTTGCAAGTACTTTTGAAAGAAAGTACTTTTATACTTTTACTCAAGTAGAAATTTAAA
The DNA here is from genome assembly GCA_020698575.1 of Bostrychus sinensis. Lineage (NCBI taxonomy): Eukaryota > Metazoa > Chordata > Actinopteri > Gobiiformes > Eleotridae > Bostrychus > Bostrychus sinensis. The sequence continues at coordinate 735,056 of CM036251.1, read as the reverse complement.
GGTGATACTTTTACTTTTTGCTCCTTTATCTGTACTTTTACTAAAGTAAAGCAAGCGAGTATTTTTTCCTCCTCTGTAACTGTTGCCTCAGAGGAATCCCTGGCTGTAGCGCCCCCTTCAGGTGAAGGAGAAAATAAAAACCTAATGAGGTTTGAGTGTGGCCCAGATGTGTGGCCCAGATGTGTGGCCCAGATGTGTGGCAGCTGTAATCTTCTTTATAACAACAGTAAAAGTGAGTTTGTCTCTGAGCGCTCCGGTGTTTTTCTTGGTTTCTGGATTTGCTCGTCAGGTTTTTTCAGTTTTAAAGCCTGTGACTGTGAGCTGCTAAAACCTCACGTTTTATCACAAAACTCACATCTTGTCTCCAGGAAACAGGAAGTAACTTCTGCCGCCTGCTGTCGGCGCGGCGCTCATCGCCTGCAGCGGAGAAACATCGCGCCTCTGAGGAAGCCGCTGTAAAAAACTCAGCAGAGGAACATTTATTTCCATAAAGCGAGTGAGACCAAAGCTGAGGGAGGAGTAAAACCTTGCTCTAGAACTTTCTTCCTAACTAAACAAACAGAATTTCATGTTTTTTAAGCCTCTCTGAGCCGGGATGAAAAAGTGGGAGCTTTGTCTTCCTCTCCAAACAAACCAGTTTATAAATAAATAAAAACCTTTACAAAATAAACACAAACTAAAACCAAGTTCATCCTGTTTCATATTTACCCAGGGCTTGACTTTTACTTCTTTCCTCGCTGGACACTGAAGTACAGGATTTTTAAGTTAAGTTCAGCGAGTTCGAGCGTCAGAGCAGCCGTCTGCCGCCGTCTGCCGCCGTCTGCCGCCGTCTGCCGCCGTCTGCCGCCGTCTGCCGCCGTCTGCAGCTGTTACACCACTGCCTTCTGTGTTTTGTGCAGGTGCAGTGTAGTTCAATGTCCATGAAAAAGTAAGAAAATGAAGTTTGTTATTGAACTCCTCTGCACTTCACACTCTCCTGAGATAAACTGTGTGATTGCTGGATTGTTATTTTTCCCACTGCTCCGGTTCTGAAGCATGTTCTTGGTGTGGACTTTTAGAACCGCGGTGTATTTGACACAAACCCACACAGTCTGTGATATTCTTGCAGGAATCTGAATTTGTGCCATTTGTAGCCAACAAATCTGGACATTTTCTATCAAAGTTTGAGAAGTGTAGCTCAAAAAGTTACCGAGTTACAGCTGCTGAAGTAAAACGTTATAACCATCCCTGCTCTCCCCTACAGGGAAATAAAAATAAGCTTCTGTTTCTGCTTAATAATAAACTCCACAAATCTAGTTTATATTTATTCACAGATTTATCAGGAATCAATAAGAGAATTGATAAAGAATCAGAATGATAAGCAGAATTGACAATGGCATTTTTTAAATATATATTTATTTCAACCATGAGAGAGAGAAATGGAAAAAAACATGAAATAAAAAAAAAATTATATAATAAATTAATACAAATGGAAAAAAAGCATGATCTACATATTATACATACATAAACAAAATGATGTACATTTACATATAATTTTACAGCGTTATGTTCGAAAGGGGAGTGGGGAGGCTAAGATTATTAAATCCCACCTCTGAATTGGCTTTGATAAAATCTTATTAACATTATCTTCTCTCGTCACAGGCAAAATGAAAATCTACCTGAGAGTTAATGTCAAGCCCTGATTTTACCGATATTTTATTATTATTATTATTATTATTGTTGTTGTTAATAATAATAATAATAATAATAATAATAATAATAATAATAATAATAATAATAATTGTTAGATAAAATTATTTTTTATATTTGATTTTTTTTTTTTTTTTTTATCCCCTCACCACGATATTTATATTTATAAATATTATATTTGTATTTTTCCTGTGTGTTTTGGTTTTTACGTCACGCACAGCGGAGCCATTACGCGTCTTACGTCATCGCCTTCTAACCCGGATGATTGACAGCTCCGTGCGGCCAATCAGCTCCCAACGCGACTCCGCTCCACGGCGCGTTCCCGCGCGGACCAATCAGAGCGCGGCAGGGGGCGGGCCGTCGCCATGGTGACCGCAGCCCTTCTTAAGCGGATCGTGCTCCGGGGATGACGCCGGGCACCGAGAGAAATCCGCCAACAAACCCAGAGAAGTGCACCGAAGAGCGGCTCAGGGTAAGTGTGTTTGTCCTCTGTTTGTCCTCTGTTTGTCCTCTGTTTGTCCTCTGTTTGTCCTCTTTTGTCCGCTTCATCTGCGCGGATCTGAAAGTGGGATTTAAGGCGTTTTTCGTGCGTTTTTGTCGCGTTTCCGAGCGTTCATCTTCACACTGTGGGTCCGGAACAACAGGTGGTTCGCTCCTGGCAGGGGAGGATTCTGCTGAAAAAAACTCAATTAATATCAAAAAATAATCTTCTCTAAACGTGAAACTACATCCAGAACAAGCGCAGAATGACAAGGAACCACAGGATTTTACCAAATGACAGATTTAGTCCTTTAAAAAAATAAAATAAACTCATATTACCGACACACGGCACGCTCACAAACATAAAGACTAATGATTATTAAAGGTGCAGTCCAGTTTTTAGTAAAATTGTGCTTTAGATTCTTAAAAACTCACTTCAGGTAACAGCGAGCACGCTCCCAGTTTGGAGAAGCAGACAGGAGCAGACGGTAAACGCACGGCGCACTGGAAACCGTGTCTTTGTCATATTTTTTTTGCAAATTCACCACTTTTATAGTGAATATGAAAAGTTGTACTAGGGCTGTATCAGAAAACAAAGTGCACTGTAAAAAATATCTGTAGATTTCAGGGTAAAAATCTGTAAAATCTCAACAGTAAAAGACCGTAGTTGATATATCGGTAAAATACTGTTTTGGTTACGGTAATTAACTGTAATATTAAAAATAAGGCAAAATTGTATTTTTTAGTTTTGTTTTTTGTAATGTATACAGTATAGCACTGTTAAAAAAAATCGAGGCCTGTGTTTATTACAGTTTAACACCTTTTCAAAAGATAATAACTTTAAATTTTACAGTAAATGTTGATTAAAATGTAAGTCACAAACTAAAATATACATTAACCTATTTTTTTTATAGATAATAACTTTATTTTGCAGTAAATAATAATAAAAACTCAAGTCAAAAACTGTAAAAACAACATTTGTGATAAAATTATACTGTAAAATGAAATACAGACCTCTTGTAGTTTTTACGGTAGAATTCTGGCAACCACAGCTGACAATTTTTTACCTGTAAAATTTACAGATTTTTTTTTACAGTGTATGCTTTCAGGTTCGAGTCCTTTCAAGTCTTTTAAATTCTTAGAATTCCAAAGTTAATTTTTGTCACAGTTTATATTGTTAAATGTACTTCATGTCCCGCCTTACAAAAACAAATACACAGTGAACAGATGGTAAATTATTTGCTGTTTGAGCTCAAGCCCAGGCCGACACAGAAAACTGAACGTTTTAAGTTCTTCAGTAATGATTTACAACAAAGCTAAACACCTCACCAGTTCATTGTATATTAACTGTATCAATACACAGTAATCAGACAGTACACAGGCTTCAGTAAGACAACACAGAGACAACACTGCAGAAACCTCCAGCTCCAACACAGAGACAACACTGCAGAAACCTCCAGCTCCAACACAGAGACAACACTGCAGAAAGCTCCAGCTCCAACACAGAGACAACACTGCAGAAAACTCCAGCTCCGACACAGAGACAACACTGCAGAAAACTCCAGCTCCAACACAGAGACAACACTGCAGAAAGCTCCAGCTCCGACACAGAGACAACACTGCAGAAAGCTCCAGCTCCGACACAGAGACAACACTGCAGAAAGCTCCAGCTCCGACACAGAGACAACACTGCAGAAAACTCCAGCTCCAACACAGAGACAACACTGCAGAAAACTCCAGCTCCGACACAGAGACAACACCGCAGAAAGCTCCAGCTCCAACACAGAGACAACACCGCAGAAAACTCCAGCTCCGACACAGAGACAACACTGCAGAAAACTCCAGCTCCGACACAGAGACAACACTGCAGAAAACTCCTGCTCCGACACAGAGACAACACTGCAGAAAACTCCAGCTCCGACACAGAGACAACACTGCAGAAAACTCCAGCTCCAACACAGAGACAACACTGCAGAAAGCTCCAGCTCCGACACAGAGACAACACTGCAGAAAGCTCCAGCTCCGACACAGAGACAACACTGCAGAAAGCTCCAGCTCCGACACAGAGACAACACTGCAGAAAACTCCAGCTCCAACACAGAGACAACACTGCAGAAAACTCCAGCTCCAACACAGAGACAACACTGCAGAAAACTCCAGCTCCAACACAGAGACAACACTGCAGAAAACTCCAGCTCCAACACAGAGACAACACTGCAGAAAACTCCAGCTCCAACACAGAGACAACACTGCAGAAAACTCCAGCTCCAACACAGAGACAACACTGCAGAAAACTCCAGCTCCAACACAGAGACAACACTGCAGAAAACTCCAGCTCCAACACAGAGACAACACTGCACTCATTTAATTGCATGGTTCATTTTTTCATGATTTCTTTTTACTGCAGCTCTGGAGTTCTTTCCTCTGTGTTCGACTTTGAAATAAAACCCTTGAGTTTCAGAGGAGTACGGATAATTCCTTACAGAAAATTGTTCTGTTGATGATGATGCTGGCATTAAGTTTCACCCTAAGTGGAATTAAAAAGTCTTAAAAAGGTCTTACATTTCACAAGACACAGCCTGGAGCTGGCCTGAGGCTGTAACCCGCCTAAGGCCCAAAGTTTCTGGGATAGGCTCCAGCGCCCCTGGCCCCTGGCCCCTGGCCCCTAACGTGACTAAGCTGAAGACAATGAATGAATATTAGTTTAATGTCAGGATGCAAAGTTAGAAGTTCATTTTTCTCACATATAAAAGCATTTGTGTAAACCTGATGCCCTGTGCAGGGTTAAAGCGACTGTGAGGTGTTATTAAAATGAACTGTCCTTTAACAGAGTCAGGTGAAAATAGTTAAATATAAAGTCGTCGCTCTGGCCCAGAAACAGAAACTCCCCTCAGGCTCTGGATATGGAAGATGAGTAAATAAAACCTGCTCCGACAGGTCTGCGAGCAGTTAGGAAAGAGTCTGAGACGTTTCAGATCAGGAGGAGGGGATTAAACATGAGGCAAACAGAGGAGCTTCAGGACCACTCCCTGTATCTGTATCCATCTGTATCCGTCTGTATCCGTCTGTATCCGTCTATATCCGTCTGTATCCCTCTGTATCCCTCTGTATCCGTCTGTATCCGCCTGTATCCATCTGTATCCCTCTGTATCCGTCTGTATCCGTCTATATCCGTCTGTATCCCTCTGTATCCCTCTGTATCCGCCTGTATCCATCTGTATCCCTCTGTATCCGTCTGTATCCGTCTGTATCCCTCTGTATCCGCCTGTATCCGTCTGTATCCCTCTGTATCCGCCTGTATCCGTCTGTATCCCTCTGTATCCGTCTGTATCCCTCTGTATCCCTCTGTATCCCTCTGTATCCGTCTGTATCCGTCTGTATCCGTCTGTATCCCTCTGTATCCGTCTGTATCCCTCTGTATCCGTCTGTGTCCGTCTGTATCCCTCTGTATCCCTCTGTATCCGCCTGTATCCATCTGTATCCCTCTGTATCCGTCTGTATCCGTCTGTATCCCTCTGTATCCGCCTGTATCCGTCTGTATCCCTCTGTATCCGCCTGTATCCGTCTGTATCCCTCTGTATCCGTCTGTATCTCTCTGTGTCCCTCTGTGTCCCTCTGTATCCGTCTGTATCCGTCTGTATCCGTCTGTATCCCTCTGTATCCGTCTGTATCCCTCTGTATCCGTCTGTGTCCGTCTGTATCCCTCTGTATCCCTCTGTATCCGTCTGTATCCGTCTGTATCCGTCTGTATCCCTCTGTATCCCTCTGTATCCGTCTGTATCCGCCTGTATCCGTCTGTATCCCTCTGTATCCGTCTGTATCCCTCTGTATCCGTCTGTGTCCGTCTGTATCCCTCTGTATCCCTCTGTATCCCTCTGTATCCCTCTGTGTCCCTCTGTATCCGTCTGTATCCGTCTGTATCCCTCTGTGTCCCTCTGTGTCCCTCTGTATCCGTCTGTATCCCTCTGTATCCCTCTGTATCCCTCTGTATCCGTCTGTATCCCTCTGTATCCGTCTGTATCTGCCTGTATCCGTCTGTATCCCTCTGTATCCGTCTGTATCCCTCTGTATCCGTCTGTATCCGTCTGTATCCATCTGTATCCGTCTGTATCCCTCTGTATCCCTCTGTGTCCCTCTGTATCCCTCTGTATCCCTCTGTATCCCTCTGTATCCGTCTGTATCCGTCTGTATCCGCCTGTATCCATCTGTATCCCTCTGTATCCCTCTGTATCCCTCTGTATCCGTCTGTATCCCTCTGTATCCGTCTGTATCCGCCTGTATCCATCTGTATCCCTCTGTATCCCTCTGTATCCCTCTGTATCCGTCTGTATCCCTCTGTATCCGTCTGTATCCGTCTGTATCCCTCTGTATCCCTCTGTATCCCTCTGTATCCGTCTGTATCCGTCTGTATCCCTCTGTATCCGTCTGTATCCGTCTGTATCCCTCTGTATCCCTCTGTATCCGCCTGTATCCGTCTGTATCCGTCTGTATCCCTCTGTATCCGTCTGTATCCGTCTGTATCCCTCTGTATCCCTCTGTATCCGTCTGTATCCGCCTGTATCCATCTGTATCCCTCTGTATCCGTCTGTATCCGTCTGTATCCCTCTGTATCCGCCTGTATCCGTCTGTGTCCCTCTGTATCCCTCTGTATCCGTCTGTATCCGTCTGTATCCCTCTGTATCCGTCTGTATCCCTCTGTATCCGTCTGTATCCCTCTGTATCCGTCTGTATCCCTCTGTATCCCTCTGTATCCGTCTGTATCCGTCTGTATCCGTCTGTATCCGTCTGTGTCCCTCTGTATCCCTCTGTATCCCTCTGTATCCGTCTGTATCCGCCTGTATCCATCTGTGTCCCTCTGTATCCGTCTGTATCCGTCTGTATCCGTCTGTGTCCCTCTGTATCCCTCTGTATCCGTCTGTATCCGTCTGTATCCCTCTGTATCCCTCTGTATCCGTCTGTATCCGTCTGTGTCCCTCTGTATCCGTCTGTATCCGTCTGTATCCCTCTGTATCCATCTGTATCCCTCTGTATCCATCTGTATCCGTCTGTATCCCTCTGTATCCGCCTGTATCCGTCTGTATCCGTCTGTATCCGTCTGTATCCCTCTGTATCCGTCTGTATCCCTCTGTATCCGTCTGTATCCCTCTGTATCCGTCTGTATCCGTCTGTATCCCTCTGTATCCGTCTGTATCCTCCTGTATCCGTCTGTATCCGTCTGTGTCCCTCTGTATCCCTCTGTATCCGTCTGTATCCCTCTGTATCCGTCTGTATCCATCTGTATCCGTCTGTATCCGTCTGTATCCCTCTGTATCCGTCTGTATCCCTCTGTATCCGTCTGTATCCTCCTGTATCCGTCTGTATCCGTCTGTATCCCTCTGTATCCGTCTGTATCCGTCTGTATCCGTCTGTGTCCGTCTGTATCCGTCTGTGTCCGTCTGTATCCCTCTGTATCTGTCTGTATCCGTCTGTGTCCCTCTGTATCCGTCTGTATCCCTCTGTATCCGCCTGTATCCATCTGTATTCCTCTGTATCCGTCTGTATCCCTCTGTATCCGTCTGTATCCGTCTGTATCCCTCTGTATCCGTCTGTATCCGTCTGTATCCGTCTGTGTCCCTCTGTATCCCTCTGTATCCGTCTGTATCCCTCTGTATCCGTCTGTATCCGTCTGTGTCCGTCTGTATCCGTCTGTGTCCGTCTGTATCCCTCTGTATCCCTCTGTATCTGTCTGTATCCGTCTGTGTCCCTCTGTATCCGTCTGTATCCCTCTGTATCCGCCTGTATCCATCTGTATTCCTCTGTATCCGTCTGTATCCCTCTGTATCCGTCTGTATCCGTCTGTATCCGTCTGTATCCCTCTGTATCCCTCTGTATCCCTCTGTATCCGTCTGTATCCCTCTGTATCCGTCTGTATCCGTCTGTATCCCTCTGTATCCGTCTGTATCCGTCTGTATCCCTCTGTATCCGTCTGTATCCCTCTGTATCCGTCTGTATCCGTCTGTATCCGTCTGTGTCCATCTGTATCCCTCTGCATCTGTCTGTATCCCTCTGTATCCCTCTGTATCCGTCTGTATCCGTCTGTATCCGTCTGTATCCCTCTGTATCCGTCTGTATCCCTCTGTATCCGTCTGTATCCGTCTGTATCCGTCTGTGTCCATCTGTATCCCTCTGCATCTGTCTGTATCCCTCTGTATCCCTCTGTATCCCTCTGTATCCGTCTGTATCCGTCTGTATCCCTCTGTATCCGTCTGTATCCGCCTGTATCCGTCTGTATCCCTCTGTATCCGTCTGTATCCGTCTGTATCCGTCTGTGTCCATCTGTATCCCTCTGCATCCGTCTGTATCCCTCTGTATCCCTCTGTATCCGTCTGTATCCGTCTGTGTCTCTCTGTATCCCTCTGTATCTGTCTGTATCCGTTTGTATCCCTCTGTATCCCTCTGTATCCGCCTGTATCCGCCTGTATCCCTCTGTATCCGTCTGTATCCCTCTGTATCCCTCTGTATCCGCCTGTATCCGCCTGTATCCCTCTGTATCCGTCTGTATCCATCTGTATCCCTCTGTATCCGTCTGTATCCGTCTGTATCCGTCTGTATCCGCCTGTATCCCTCTGTATCCGTCTGTATCCATCTGTATCCCTCTGTATCCGTCTGTATCCCTCTGTATCCGTCTGTATCCGTCTGTGTCTCTCTGTATCCCTCTGTATCCGTCTGTATCCGTCTGTATCCGTCTGTATCCCTCTGTATCCGTCTGTATCCGTCTGTGTCCCTCTGTATCCCTCTGTATCCGTCTGTATCCGTCTGTGTCCCTCTGTATCCCTCTGTATCCGTCTGTATCCGTCTGTATCCCTCTGTATCCGTCTGTATCCGTCTGTATCACTCTGTGTCCGTCTGTGTCCGTCTGTGTCCCTCTGTATCCGTCTGTATCCGTCTGTATCCCTCTGTATCCCTCTGTATCCGTCTGTATCCCTCTGTATCCGTCTGTATCCGTCTGTATCCCTCTGTATCCCTCTGTATCCCTCTGTATCCCTCTGTGTCCCTCTGTATCCGTCTGTATCCGTCTGTATCCGTCTGTATCCGTCTGTATCCATCTGTATCCGTCTGTATCCCTCTGTATCCCTCTGTGTCCCTCTGTATCCCTCTGTATCCGTCTGTATCCGTCTGTATCCGTCTGTATCCCTCTGTATCCGTCTGTATCCCTCTGTATCCGTCTGTATCCGTCTGTATCCCTCTGTATCCGTCTGTATCCGCCTGTATCCATCTGTATCCCTCTGTATCCCTCTGTATCCCTCTGTATCCGTCTGTATCCCTCTGTATCCGTCTGTATCCGTCTGTATCCCTCTGTATCCCTCTGTATCCGTCTGTATCCGTCTGTATCCGTCTGTATCCCTCTGTATCCGTCTGTATCCGTCTGTATCCCTCTGTATCCGCCTGTATCCGTCTGTATCCCTCTGTATCCCTCTGTATCCCTCTGTATCCGTCTGTATCCGTCTGTATCCCTCTGTATCCGTCTGTATCCGTCTGTATCCCTCTGTATCCCTCTGTATCCGTCTGTATCCGCCTGTATCCATCTGTATCCCTCTGTATCCGTCTGTATCCGTCTGTATCCCTCTGTATCCGCCTGTATCCGTCTGTGTCCCTCTGTATCCCTCTGTATCCGTCTGTATCCCTCTGTATCCCTCTGTATCCGTCTGTATCCCTCTGTATCCGTCTGTATCCGTCTGTATCCCTCTGTATCCATCTGTATCCCTCTGTATCCATCTGTATCCGTCTGTATCCCTCTGTATCCGCCTGTATCCATCTGTATCCGTCTGTATCCGTCTGTATCCCTCTGTATCCGTCTGTATCCCTCTGTATCCCTCTGTATCCCTCTGTATCCGTCTGTATCCGTCTGTATCCGTCTGTATCCGCCTGTATCCATCTGTATTCCTCTGTATCCGTCTGTATCCCTCTGTATCCGTCTGTATCCGTCTGTATCCCTCTGTATCCGTCTGTATCCGTCTGTATCCGTCTGTGTCCCTCTGTATCCCTCTGTATCCGTCTGTATCCCTCTGTATCCGTCTGTATCCGTCTGTATCCGTCTGTGTCCGTCTGTATCCGTCTGTGTCCGTCTGTATCCCTCTGTATCCCTCTGTATCTGTCTGTATCCGTCTGTGTCCCTCTGTATCCGTCTGTATCCCTCTGTATCCGCCTGTATCCATCTGTATTCCTCTGTATCCGTCTGTATCCGTCTGTATCCGTCTGTATCCGTCTGTATCCCTCTGTATCCCTCTGTATCCGTCTGTATCCCTCTGTATCCGTCTGTATCCGTCTGTATCCCTCTGTATCCGTCTGTATCCGTCTGTATCCGTCTGTATCCCTCTGTATCCCTCTGTATCCCTCTGTATCCGTCTGTATCCCTCTGTATCCGTCTGTATCCGTCTGTATCCCTCTGTATCCGTCTGTATTCGTCTGTATCCCTCTGTATCCCTCTGTATCCGTCTGTATCCCTCTGTATCCGTCTGTATCCGTCTGTATCCCTCTGTATCCCTCTGTATCCGTCTGTATCCCTCTGTATCCCTCTGTATCCCTCTGTATCCGTCTGTATCCCTCTGTATCCGTCTGTATCCGTCTGTATCCCTCTGTATCCGTCTGTATCCGTCTGTATCCCTCTGTATCCGTCTGTATCCCTCTGTATCCGTCTGTATCCGTCTGTATCCGTCTGTGTCCATCTGTATCCCTCTGCATCTGTCTGTATCCCTCTGTATCCCTCTGTATCCGTCTGTATCCGTCTGTATCCGTCTGTATCCGTCTGTATCCGTCTGTATCCCTCTGTATCCCTCTGTATCCGTCTGTATCCGCCTGTATCCGTCTGTATCCCTCTGTATCCGTCTGTATCCGTCTGTATCCGTCTGTGTCCATCTGTATCCCTCTGCATCCGTCTGTATCCCTCTGTATCCCTCTGTATCCGTCTGTATCCGTCTGTATCCGCCTGTATCCCTCTGTATCCGTCTGTATCCGTTTGTATCCCTCTGTGTCCATCTGTATCCGTCTGTATCCGTCTGTATCCCTCTGTATCCGTCTGTGTCTCTCTGTATCCCTCTGTATCCGTCTGTATCCCTCTGTATCCCTCTGTATCCGCCTGTATCCGCCTGTATCCCTCTGTATCCCTCTGTATCCGTCTGTATCCATCTGTATCCCTCTGTATCCCTCTGTATCCGTCTGTATCCGTCTGTATCCGCCTGTATCCCTCTGTATCCCTCTGTATCCCTCTGTATCCGTCTGTATCCCTCTGTATCCGTCTGTGTCTCTCTGTATCCCTCTGTATCCGTCTGTATCCGTCTGTATCCCTCTGTATCCGTCTGTATCCGTCTGTGTCCCTCTGTATCCCTCTGTATCCGTCTGTATCCGTCTGTGTCCCTCTGTATCCCTCTGTATCCGTCTGTATCCGTCTGTATCCCTCTGTATCCGTCTGTATCCGTCTGTATCCCTCTGTATCCGTCTGTGTCTCTCTGTATCCCTCTGTATCCGTCTGTATCCGTCTGTGTCCCTCTGTATCCCTCTGTATCCGTCTGTATCCGTCTGTATCCGTCTGTGTCCCTCTGTATCCGTCTGTATCCGTCTGTATCCCTCTGTATCCGTCTGTGTCTCTCTGTATCCCTCTGTATCCGTCTGTATCCGTCTGTATCCATCTGTATCCGCCTGTATCCCTCTGTATCCGTCTGTATCCGTCTGTGTCCCTCTGTATCCCTCTGTATCCGTCTGTATCCGTCTGTATCCGTCTGTATCCCTCTGTATCCATCTGTATCCCTCTGTATCCCTCTGTATCCGTCTGTATCCGTCTGTATCCGTCTGTATCCGTCTGTATCCGTCTGTATCCCTCTGTATCCGTCTGTATCCGTCTGTATCCGTCTGTATCCGTCTGTATCCCTCTGTATCCCTCTGTATCCCTCTGTATCCCTCTGTATCCGCCTGTATCCCTCTGTATCCCTCTGTATCCGTCTGTATCCATCTGTATCCCTCTGTATCCCTCTGTATCCGTCTGTATCCGTCTGTATCCGCCTGTATCCCTCTGTATCCGTCTGTATCCGTCTGTATCCGCCTGTATCCCTCTGTATCCCTCTGTATCCGTCTGTATCCCTCTGTATCCGTCTGTGTCTCTCTGTATCCCTCTGTATCCGTCTGTATCCGTCTGTATCCGTCTGTATCCCTCTGTATCCGTCTGTATCCGTCTGTGTCCCTCTGTATCCCTCTGTATCCGTCTGTATCCGTCTGTGTCCCTCTGTATCCCTCTGTATCCGTCTGTATCCGTCTGTATCCCTCTGTATCCGTCTGTATCCGTCTGTATCCCTCTGTATCCGTCTGTGTCTCTCTGTATCCCTCTGTATCCGTCTGTATCCGTCTGTGTCCCTCTGTATCCCTCTGTATCCGTCTGTATCCGTCTGTGTCCCTCTGTATCCGTCTGTATCCGTCTGTATCCCTCTGTATCCGTCTGTGTCTCTCTGTATCCCTCTGTATCCGTCTGTATCCGTCTGTATCTCTCTGTATCCCTCTGTATCCCTCTGTATCCCTCTGTATCCGTCTGTATCCGTCTGTGTCCCTCTGTATCCGTCTGTATCCGTCTGTATCCCTCTGTATCCGTCTGTGTCTCTCTGTATCCCTCTGTATCCGTCTGTATCCGTCTGTATCCGTCTGTGTCTCTCTGTATCCCTCTGTATCCCTCTGTATCCCTCTGTATCCCTCTGTATCCCTCTGTATCCGTCTGTATCCGTCTGTATCCCTCTGTATCCGCCTGTATCCGTCTGTATCCCTCTGTATCCGTCTGTATCCGTCTGTATCCCTCTGTATCCCTCTGTATCCGTCTGTATCCGTCTGTATCCGTCTGTATCCCTCTGTATCCCTCTGTATCCGTCTGTATCCGTCTGTATCCGTCTGTATCCGTCTGTATCTGTCTGTATCCGTCTGTATCCCTCTGTATCCCTCTGTATCCCTCTGTATCCGTCTGTATCCCTCTGTATCCCTCTGTATCCCTCTGTATCCGTCTGTATCCCTCTGTATCCGTCTGTATCCGTCTGTATCCGTCTGTATCCCTCTGTATCCCTCTGTATCCCTCTGTATCCGTCTGTATCCGTCTGTATCCCTCTGTATCCGTCTGTATCCGTCTGTATCCGTCTGTATCCCTCTGTATCCCTCTGTATCCCTCTGTATCCCTCTGTATCCGTCTGTATCCGTCTGTATCCCTCTGTATCCGTCTGTATCCGTCTGTATCCCTCTGTATCCCTCTGTATCCGTCTGTATCCCTCTGTATCCGTCTGTATCCGTCTGTATCCCTCTGTATCCGTCTGTATCCGTCTGGAGGAGTCCGCCTCAGCCCAGGTCTGAGTTTTTCCCTGTTGTCTTGAGCGTTGTAATTATTTCAAGCCTAATTCAGTGTAATTCTATGGCGCCCCCTAGTGTAGACCACAGTCATCGAGACCAAGACCAGAGTGAACCAAGAGCCAGGCTTTTGGGATTCCAGACCAAGTCGAGACCGAGACTTTTAAAAACCGAGTCTAGATCGAGATCAAAGCCTGTGAACTGACAGTAAGTGTTTCAAATACATAAAAGATGATTTTAAACAAAGAACTTCTTTTGTTTGTGAAAACTCATGACTGTAACATTATAAGTATTGTATTTTATTATAACGTTTGGTAAAAATAATCATCTCTGACACCGCCGCATTTGAGACCAAGTCAAGACCGAATAAATCTGGATTCGAGACTAAGACCTTAAAAAAAAACTGGTCGTGGGCGCTACACTTGTGGCCCTCCATGATCTAAAACTGAACTGTGTCATATTTTACTGTAAATGCAGAATATCTTCAGGTCTTTGGAGCTGGATCCATTGGAAACAGAGTCTGAGGGCGTGGCTTTAACTGGAATTATATTTTTGTTGCATCATTATAAAAACATACACTGCATTAATAATTAGGGCTGGGAATCTGTGGTCATCTCACGATTCGATTCAATTTCAATTCATCGATGCATCAGACTCCTTTCTGCTTCATGTCAGCATTAATTCTTCAACAATAATTCATTTTAATGGTATATTTTATATCTGATGTAATTCTAAACACTTTCTACTCCCAAAACAAAACTAGAGAACTAATCATTTTAATAAAGTTGCAGTAGCAAATTCTGTCAGAGCTGACTCTTTACCCAGCAGCGTAAGATTTGTATTGGACACAGCCGACTAATAATCTGTCGTCTTTGCAAAATTCCGATTATTAGTTTCTGAGTCTATTCAGAATTGTTTTTAAAGAAAGGATGGATGCATTAGAAAAATTATTATTTTTCCCACCTCTAGAATTAATGCTAACATGTAGAGAAAAGGCTCTAATCAGCAGTAAACCTGACTAACTTTTACTTCTTTTTAATTTCCACTGAATGTTTTTGGCTTCGTTCCCTGTTGTGCTGTGATTGGTTAAAACAATGCTGACTATGGAAGCAAACTTGTCTCATCACATTTTTAATTTCTAAATGCCTTTGAGTTTTTACCTTTGAATCCCTGTCACTGTTCCCTGCAGAGCTGTGGGGCAGAAGCAGCTGCCCCTCACTGCAGAGCTCCCACCAGACTCAGGACGTTATGTAAACACCGAAATAAATAAAAACTAAACAAAAGTAGTGCTTTCTTCCACAGACACTTTCCTGGTTCAGCAGCTCGGTGGTAAACCGAGAGACAGGAGTTGGTCAACGTTAAATTACCAAAAAATGAAGAAACATTTCAAAAATATGTATTTTTATTGTCTCACTTGTTAAACCAAGTACAGCTTTTTTAAATAAGTAAAAACACAATTAAGAGCAAAAATACCTTACCTTGCGCACATGAATGGAACTGGTGCTTCTGCTACAAATGCGACGAGTCAGACGAACGTTTCATGAGACCAAATTTGAGGAAAATATATGCCTCAAATTTTTTAAAAGCACAAATAATGCAGTGGAAATGAGATACTGAAATTCATAGACAAAAAAATTCAGACTCCTGTTTCAGTGTTAAAAAATTCAATGGTAGAAAGTCAATAATTAAAACTCAAAATGTGATGAGACAAGTTTGCTTCCATAAGGCAATGATCACATTTGTACAGAGCTTTTCTCCCTCCATGTGCATCATGGAAACATTCACCCATTCACACTCACACATTCATCCACCCACCAGTGTGCACAGACACACGCACGCGTCTCCAGTTTTATATAGCTTTTCATGTAGTGAATGTTTTAGCCGCTCTTTCCGTTAGCGGTTTCTTTGTGTCATCTGTGAAAGTCGGCGCTGCAGGGAGATCATTACTGTCATCTGTGAAAAAGTGAAAACCTGAGTTAATTCTGTTTTTTTAGTATCATGTGACGCTGCTGCAGAGAAACTTGGAGTGAAAGTTGGTTTTCTCTCAGTCCTGAAGCGTCGCTAACGAGAAGCTCAAATATTTGTCCAGGTTAAACAGAAGGAAACCGTTTCTGAGCAACAGACGCCTGCCGTGTGTCTGCAGGCGCCTGAGCCAGGGACACAGCTGGGTGAACAGAGAATAATGGAGTAGGGGTCTGGGTCTTTCCTCAGGCACACGACGCTCTGAGGGTTTGTGTTTGAAGAGTTAGTAATAAAAAAAGAGTTCTGTGTCAGTTTGTCCTGTGCTGCTGGAGTCTTCCTGTTTCTCAGGTAGGGCTGCGTGCAGTTAATCAAATTTTAAACATGAGTACAGTTTTGGCTCCCAACAAAACAAAATCTACTTGAGAAAAAACAATTCATTAAATTGGACTCTGAAAGAGGCGTGGTCTCTTCACATCTGTGTGAGGACTTTACAGAGCTGTCAAAGCTAGATGTGCTCTTGTCTTTGCCCAAAGTCTCTGTGATCAGTTCCACACAGAAACGATAAAACTACTCTTCCTCTAAAGCTCATTATTTAGGCAGCACATGAATGTTTGTTTTAAATATTTGTGATTATTAATTTTCCTAATTTACCTGCGTTTTAATCAGACGAATGCTTTTATTAAACGCTGTTCTGCTCTCTGTGTTCCAGATGTGTGCTGGCTGTCCAGATGTGTGTTGGCTGCTGCTGTTCTGTCTCAGCCTGGGTCTGGTCCAGTCCAGTCCTTTGACTCCGGACCAAACCCAGGAGCAGCAGGCTCCGAGGACCGCTGTGAGTTTAACTCTGTCATTAAGTCTGTGTTCACACTGGTGGTGTTTGGTTCACTTCTAACCCTGGTGCCCTTCCTGGGACAGTCCGCTTCATCTGAGCAGCTGCGAACTCAGACTCAGGGGCCCCCAAACAGAACTCGGGTCCTCCTGAGGTCAGAGGTCTCGGTGCAGTGCGCTTTGTCTGGTCCTGGTCTGGTCCTGGTCCTGGTCCTGGTCTGGTCCTGGTCTGGTCCTGGTCTGGTCCTGGTCTGGTCCTGGTCCTGGTCTGGTCCTGGTCTGGTCCTGGTCTGGTCCTGGTCCTGGTCTGGTCCAGGTCTGGTCCAGGTCTGGTCCTGGTCTGGTCCTGGTCCTGGTCCAGTCCTGGTCCTGGTCTGGTCCAGGTCTGGTCCAGGTCTGGTCCTGGTCTGGTCCTGGTCTGGTCCTGGTCTGGTCCTGGTCTGGTCCAGGTCTGGTCCTGGTCTGGTCCTGGTCTGGTCCTGGTCTGGTCCTGGTCTGGTCCTGGTCTGGTCCAGGTCTGGTCCTGGTCTGGTCCAGGTCTGGTCCTGGTCTGGTCCTGGTCTGGTCCTGGTCTGGTCCTGGTCTGGTCCAGGTCTGGTCCTGGTCTGGTCCTGGTCTGGTCCTGGTCTGGTCCTGGTCTGGTCCTGGTCCTGGTCTGGTCCTGGTCTGGTCCTGGTCCTGGTCCTGGTCTGGTCCTGGTCTGGTCCTGGTCTGGTCCTGGTCCTGGTCTGGTCCAGGTCTGGTCCAGGTCTGGTCCTGGTCTGGTCCTGGTCCTGGTCTGGTCCTGGTCTGGTCCAGGTCTGGTCCTGGTCTGGTCCTGGTCTGGTCCAGGTCTGGTCCTGGTCCTGGTCTGGTCCTGGTCTGGTCCTGGTCCTGGTCTGGTCCTGGTCTGGTCCTGGTCTGGTCCTGGTCTGGTCCTGGTCTGGTCCAGGTCTGGTCCTGGTCTGGTCCTGGTCCTGGTCCTGGTCTGGTCCTGGTCTGGTCCAGGTCTGGTCCTGGTCTGGTCCTGGTCTGGTCCAGGTCTGGTCCTGGTCCTGGTCTGGTCCTGGTCTGGTCCTGGTCCTGGTCTGGTCCAGGTCTGGTCCAGGTCTGGTCCTGGTCTGGTCCTGGTCCTGGTCCTGGTCTGGTCCTGGTCTGGTCCTGGTCTGGTCCAGGTCTGGTCCTGGTCTGGTCCTGGTCTGGTCCAGGTCTGGTCCAGGTCTGGTCCTGGTCTGGTCCTGGTCTGGTCCAGGTCTGGTCCAGGTCTGGTCCTGGTCTGGTCCAGGTCTGGTCCAGGTCTGGTCCTGGTCTGGTCCTGGTCCTGGTCCTGGTCTGGTCCTGGTCTGGTCCAGGTCTGGTCCTGGTCTGGTCCAGGTCTGGTCCAGGTCTGGTCCTGGTCTGGTCCTGGTCCTGGTCTGGTCCTGGTCTGGTCCAGGTCTGGTCCTGGTCTGGTCCTGGTCTGGTCCTGGTCCTGGTCTGGTCCTGGTCTGGTCCTGGTCTGCTCCTGGTCCTGGTCTGGTCCTGGTCTGGTCCTGGTCTGGTCCTTGTCTGGTCCAGGTCTGGTCCTGGTCTGGTCCTGGTCTGGTCCTGGTCTGGTCCAGGTCTGGTCCTGGTCTGGTCCTGGTCTGGTCCTGGTCTGGTCCTGGTCTGGTCTGGTCCTGGTCCTGGTCTGGTCCAGGTCTGGTCCAGGTCTGGTCCTGGTCTGGTCCTGGTCCTGGTCCTGGTCTGGTCCTGGTCTGGTCCAGGTCTGGTCCTGGTCTGGTCCTGGTCTGGTCCTGGTCTGGTCCTGGTCTGGTCTGGTCCTGGTCCTGGTCTGGTCCAGGTCTGGTCCAGGTCTGGTCCTGGTCTGGTCCTGGTCCTGGTCCTGGTCTGGTCCTGGTCTGGTCCAGGTCTGGTCCTGGTCTGGTCCTGGTCTGGTCCAGGTCTGGTCCTGGTCTGGTCCTGGTCTGGTCCTGGTCTGGTCCTGGTCTGGTCCTGGTCTGGTCCTGGTCCTGGTCTGGTCCAGGTCTGGTCCTGGTCTGGTCCTGGTCCTAGTCAGAGAGAGAGAGAGAGGACTACAGCTCTGTTTACCAAGGGCAGAGAAACATACGCTCATCTAATGTCACTATAAGGAAAAAATTCAAATCTACTGTAAATGAATGTATTTAAAGGTTGCTAACGTTAGCAAACAAATGAAACAACACAGAGTTCATTTTAATCACAGAGAGGCCACAGATCCTGCTCTAAACCTAACACTGCAGGAAACATTCATCAAAGTATGATATTATTGGATATATTCAGCTGAAGAGGCGGAGCTCTGACCAATACATGAGCAGGATTTCTTCTTCTCCAGTTTCTCTCAGTAAATACTGACGCACTGCCCCCTACAGGCCAGGTTTGTTACTGCTCCCTCAGTCAGTTCAGACCAATGACATCATCCACACAGGCGACCAATGACATCATCCACACAGGTGACCAATGACATCATCCACACAGGCGACCAATGACATCATCCACACAGGTGACCAATGACATCATCCACACAGGCGACCAATGACATCATCCACACAGGCGACCAATGACATCATCCACACAGGTGACCAATGACATCATCCACACAGGCGACCAATGACATCATCCACACAGGTGACCAATGACATCATCCACACAGGCGACCAATGACATCATCCACACAGATGACCAATGACATCATCCACACAGGTGACCAATAACATCATCCACACAGGTGACCAATGACATCATCCACACAGGTGACCAATGACATCATCCACACAGGTGACCAATGACATCATCCACACAGGTGACCAATGACATCATCCACACAGGTGACCAATGACATCATCCACACAGGTGACCAATGACATCATCCACACAGGTGACCAATGACATCATCCACACAGGTGACCAATGACATCATCCACACAGGTGACCAATGACATCATCCACACAGGTGACCAATGACATCATCCACACAGGTGACCAATGACATCATCCACACAGGCGACCAATGACATCATCCACACAGGCGACCAATGACATCATCCACACAGGTGACCAATGACATCATCCACACAGGCGACCAATGACATCATCCACACAGATGACCAATGACATCATCCACACAGGTGACCAATGACATCATCCACACAGGTGACCAATGACATCATCCACACAGGCGACCAATGACATCATCCACACAGATGACCAATGACATCATCCACACAGGTGACCAATGACATCATCCACACAGGTGACCAATGACATCATCCACACAGATGACATCATCCACACAGGTGACCAATGACGTCATCCACACAGATGACATCATCCACACAGGTGACCAATGACATCATCCACACAGGTGACCAATGACGTCATCCACACAGGCGACCAATGACGTCATCCACACAGGTGACCAATGACATCATCCACACAGATGACATCATCCACACAGGTGACCAATGACATCATCCACACAGGTGACCAATGACATCATCCACACAGATGACCAATGACATCATCCACACAGATGACATCATCCACACAGGTGACCAATGACGTCATCCACACAGATGACATCATCCACACAGGTGACCAATGACATCATCCACACAGGTGACCAATGACATCATCCACACAGATGACCAATGACATCATCCACACAGATGACATCATCCACACAGGTGACCAATGACATCATCCACACAGGCGACCAATGACGTCATCCACACAGGCGACCAATGACATCATCCACACAGGTGACCAATGACATCATCCACACAGGCGACCAATGACATCATCCACACAGATGACCAATGACATCATCCACACAGGTGACTAATGACATCATCCACACAGGTGACCAATGACATCATCCACACAGATGACCAATGACGTCATCCACACAGGTGACCAATGACATCATCCACACAGGTGACCAATGACGTCATCCACACAGGTGACCAATGACATCATCCACACAGGCGACCAATGACGTCATCCACACAGGCGACCAATGACATCATCCACACAGGTGACCAATGACATCATCCACACAGGTGACCAATGACATCATCCACACAGGTGACCAATGACATCATCCACACAGGCGACCAATGACATCATCCACACAGGCGACCAATGACATCATCCACACAGGTGACCAATGACATCATCCACACAGGCGACCAATGACGTCATCCACACAGGCGACCAATGACGTCATCCACACAGGCGACCAATGACGTCATCCACACAGGCGACCAATGACGTCATCCACACAGGCGACCAATGACGTCATCCACACAGGCGACCAATGACGTCATCCACACAGGCGACCAATGACGTCATCCACACAGGCGACCAATGACGTCATCCACACAGGCGACCAATGACATCATCCACAGGTGACCAATGACATCATCCACACAGGCGACCAATGACATCATCCACACAGGCGACCAATGACATCATCCACACAGGCGACCAATGACGTCATCCACACAGGCGACCAATGACGTCATCCACACAGGCGACCAATGACGTCATCCACACAGGCGACCAATGACGTCATCCACACAGGCGACCAATGACGTCATCCACACAGGCGACCAATGACGTCATCCACACAGATGACCAATGACATCATCCACACAGGTGACCAATGACATCATCCACACAGGTGACCAATGACGTCATCAACACAGGCAACCAATAACATCATCCACACAGGTGACCAATGACATCATCCACACAGGTGACCAATGACATCATCCACACAGGTGACCAATGACATCATCCACACAGGTGACCAATGACATCATCCACTCAGGTGCAGACTTTTGTCCCACAGCGCTCCGCTGTGGAGCAGGAAGTTTGACCACAGCCTAAAACGTCGCCAGTGTTTGATGAACACATGAGCTCAGAACTTCACTGACACAACACTGAGGTTTAATACATGAACACTTTTCTGAATAATATCTCAGGTATGTAAGCTGAAAGTAGGACACTCAGGTTTGTTTCTCATAGACTGTTCCTGCAGAGTACTTTGAAGTATTTTAAAGTATATGATGTATGTGTTTCAGGACACAGCTCTGCCGTACAACTCGTACCTGAGGCAGGTGGTGGAGTATTTGGAGAAGGACCCTCACTTCAGAGAGAAGCTCCGCAGCGTCAACATGAGCGACATCATGGTAATAATACACCTGATAATACTGCGTAGTACTGTTAACAACACCAACATGAGCCACATCATGGTAATAATACACCTGATAATACTGCGTAGTACTGTTAACAACACCAACATGAGCCACATCATGGTAATAATACACCTGATAATACTGCGTAGTACTGTTAACAACACCAACATGAGCCACATCATGGTAATAATACACCTGATAATACTGCGTAGTACTGTTAACAACACCAACATGAGCGACATCATGGTAATAATACACCTGATAATACTGCGTAGTACTGTTAACAACACCAACATGAGCGACATCATGGTAATAATACACCTGATAATACTGCGTAGTACTGTTAACAACACCAACATGAGTGACATCATGGTAATAATACACCTGATAATACTGTGTAGTACTGTTAACAACACCAACATGAGCCACATCATGGTAATAATACACCTGATAATACTGTGTAGTACTGTTAACAACACCAACATGAGCCACATCATGGTAATAATACACCTGATAATACTGCGTAGTACTGTTAACAACACCAACATGAGCCACATCATGGTAATAATACACCTGATAATACTGCGTAGTACTGTTAACAACACCAACATGAGCGACATCATGGTAATAATACTCCTGATAATACTGCGTACTACTGTTAACAACACCAACATGAGTGACATCATGGTAATAATACACCTGATAATACTGCGTAGTACTGTTAACAACACCAACATGAGCCACATCATGGTAATAATACACCTGATAATACTGCGTAGTACTGTTAACAACACCAACATGAGCCACATCATGGTAATAATACACCTGATAATACTGCGTAGTACTGTTAACAACACCAACATGAGTGCACATCATGGTAATAATACACCTGATAATACTGCGTAGTACTGTTAACAACACCAACATGAGTGCACATCATGGTAATAATACACCTGATAATACTGCGTAGTACTGTTAACAACACCAACATGAGCCACATCATGGTAATAATACACCTGATAATACTGCGTAGTACTGTTAACAACACCAACATGAGCCACATCATGGTAATAATACACCTGATAATACTGCGTAGTACTGTTAACAACACCAACATGAGCCACATCATGGTAATAATACACCTGATAATACTGCGTAGTACTGTTAACAACACCAACATGAGCCACATCATGGTAATAATACACCTGATAATACTGCGTAGTACTGTTAACAACACCAACATGAGCCACATCATGGTAATAATACACCTGATAATACTGCGTAGTACTGTTAACAACACCAACATGAGCCACATCATGGTAATAATACACCTGATAATACTGCGTAGTACTGTTAACAACACCAACATGAGCCACATCATGGTAATAATACACCTGATAATACTGCGTAGTACTGTTAACAACACCAACATGAGCGACATCATGGTAATAATACACCTGATAATACTGCGTAGTACTGTTAACAACACCAACATGAGCTGACATCATGGTAATAATACACCTGATAATACTGCGTAGTACTGTTAACAACACCAACATGAGCCACATCATGGTAATAATACACCTGATAATACTGCGTAGTACTGTTAACAACACCAACATGAGCCACATCATGGTAATAATACACCTGATAATACTGCGTAGTACTGTTAACAACACCAACATGAGCCACATCATGGTAATAATACACCTGATAATACTGCGTAGTACTGTTAACAACACCAACATGAGCCACATCATGGTAATAATACACCTGATAATACTGCGTAGTACTGTTAACAACACCAACATGAGCCACATCATGGTAATAATACACCTGATAATACTGCGTAGTACTGTTAACAACACCAACATGAGCCACATCATGGTAATAATACACCTGATAATACTGCGTAGTACTGTTAACAACACCAACATGAGCCACATCATGGTAATAATACACCTGATAATACTGTGTAGTACTGTTAACAACACCAACATGAGTGACATCATGGTAATAATACACCTGATAATACTGCGTAGTACTGTTAACAACACCAACACGAGCCACATCATGGTAATAATACACCTGATAATACTGCGTAGTACTGTTAACAACACCAACATGAGCGACATCATGGTAATAATACACCTGATAATACTGCGTAGTACTGTTAACAACACCAACATGAGTGACATCATGGTAATAATACACCTGATAATACTGCGTAGTACTGTTAACAACACCAACATGAGCCACATCATGGTAATAATACACCTGATAATACTGCGTAGTACTGTTAACAACACCAACATGAGCCACATCATGGTAATAATACACCTGATAATACTGCGTAGTACTGTTAACAACACCAACATGAGCCGACATCATGGTAATAATACACCTGATAATACTGCGTAGTACTGTTAACAACACCAACATGAGCGACATCATGGTAATAATACACCTGATAATACTGCGTAGTACTGTTAACAACACCAACATGAGCGACATCATGGTAATAATACACCTGATAATACTGCGTAGTACTGTTAACAACACCAACATGAGCGACATCATGGTAATAATACACCTGATAATACTGCGTAGTACTGTTAACAACACCAACATGAGTGACATCATGGTAATAATACACCTGATAATACTGCGTAGTACTGTTAACAACACCAACATGAGCCACATCATGGTAATAATACACCTGATAATACTGCGTAGTACTGTTAACAACACCAACATGAGTGACATCATGGTAATAATACACCTGATAATACTGCGTAGTACTGTTAACAACACCAACATGAGCCACATCATGGTAATAATACACCTGATAATACTGCGTAGTACTGTTAACAACACCAACATGAGCCACATCATGGTAATAATACACCTGATAATACTGCGTAGTACTGTTAACAACACCAACATGAGCCACATCATGGTAATAATACACCTGATAATACTGCGTAGTACTGTTAACAACACCAACATGAGCCACATCATGGTAATAATACACCTGATAATACTGCGTAGTACTGTTAACAACACCAACATGAGCCACATCATGGTAATAATACACCTGATAATACTGCGTAGTACTGTTAACAACACCAACATGAGCCACATCATGGTAATAATACACCTGATAATACTGCGTAGTACTGTTAACAACACCAACATGAGCCACATCATGGTAATAATACACCTGATAATACTGCGTAGTACTGTTAACAACACCAACATGAGCGACATCATGGTAATAATACACCTGATAATACTGCGTAGTACTGTTAACAACACCAACACTGAGCCGACATCATGGTAATAATACACCTGATAATACTGCGTAGTACTGTTAACAACACCAACATGAGGCACATCATGGTAATAATACACCTGATAATACTGCGTAGTACTGTTAACAACACCAACATGAGCCACATCATGGTAATAATACACCTGATAATACTGCGTAGTACTGTTAACAACACCAACATGAGCCACATCATGGTAATAATACACCTGATAATACTGCGTAGTACTGTTAACAACACCAACATGAGCGACATCATGGTAATAATACACCTGATAATACTGCGTAGTACTGTTAACAACACCAACACGAGCGACATCATGGTAATAATACACCTGATAATACTGCGTAGTACTGTTAACAACACCAACATGAGTGACATCATGGTAATAATACACCTGATAATACTGCGTAGTACTGTTAACAACACCAACATGAGCGACATCATGGTAATAATACACCTGATAATACTGCGTAGTACTGTTAACAACACCAACATGAGTGACATCATGGTAATAATACACCTGATAATACTGCGTAGTACTGTTACCAACACCAACATGAGCCACATCATGGTAATAATACACCTGATAATACTGCGTAGTACTGTTAACAACACCAACATGAGCCACATCATGGTAATAATACACCTGATAATACTGCGTAGTACTGTTAACAACACCAACACGAGCGACATCATGGTAATAATACACCTGATAATACTGCGTAGTACTGTTAACAACACCAACACGAGCGACATCATGGTAATAATACACCTGATAATACTGCGTAGTACTGTTAACAACACCAACATGAGCCACATCATGGTAATAATACACCTGATAATACTGCGTAGTACTGTTAACAACACCAACATGAGCCACATCATGGTAATAATACACCTGATAATACTGCGTAGTACTGTTAACAACACCAACATGAGTGACATCATGGTAATAATACACCTGATAATACTGCGTACTACTGTTAACAACACCAACACGAGCGACATCATGGTAATAATACACCTGATAATACTGCGTAGTACTGTTAACAACACCAACATGAGCCACATCATGGTAATAATACACCTGATAATACTGCGTAGTACTGTTAACAACACCAACATGAGCCACATCATGGTAATAATACACCTGATAATACTGCGTAGTACTGTTAACAACACCAACATGAGCCACATCATGGTAATAATACACCTGATAATACTGCGTAGTACTGTTAACAACACCAACATGAGCGACATCATGGTAATAATACACCTGATAATACTGCGTAGTACTGTTAACAACACCAACATGAGTGACATCATGGTAATAATACACCTGATAATACTGTGTAGTACTGTTAACAACACCAACATGAGTGACATCACAGTACAGACGTTTTAAACATGACAGTGTTGTGTGTTAGTCTGACAGTGTTAATCTGACAGTGTTGTGTGTTAGTCTGACAGTGTTGTGTGTTAGTCTGACAGTGTTGTGTGTTAGTCTGACAGTGTTAATCTGACAGTGTTGTGTGTTAGTCTGACAGTGTTGTGTGTTAATCTGACAGTGTTGTGTGTTAGTCTGACAGTGTTGTGTGTTAGTCTGACAGTGTTGTGTGTTGTGTTGCAGGAAGGAAAACTGTCTCTGGAGCTGGACTTTGTTCATCACAGCGTCAGAACCAAACTGGACGAGATAAAGAGAGAGGAGATGGTTCGACTGAGGATGCTCCTGAAGGCCAAACGGGATCTGAAGCTCGGCAACGGTCAGAAAACACACCTGTCCAGGTGGACAGTGTCTTTAATGTCCTCAGACACCTGTCCAGGTGGAGGTGTCTTTAATGTCCTCAGACACCTGTCCAGGTGGAGGTGTCTTTAATGTCCTCAGACACCTGTCCAGGTGGAGAGTGTCTTTAATGTCCTCAGACACCTGTCCAGGTGGAGGTGTCTTTAATGTCCTCAGACACCTGTCCAGGTGGAGGTGTCTTTAATGTCCTCAGACACCTGACCAGGTGGAGAGTGTCTTTAATGTCCTCAGACACCTGTCCAGGTGGAGGTGTCTTTAATGTCCTCAGACACCTGTCCAGGTGGAGAGTGTCTTTAATGTCCTCAGACACCTGTCCAGGTGGAGAGTGTCTTTAATGTCCTCAGACACCTGTCCAGGTGGAGGTGTCTTTAATGTCCTCAGACACCTGTCCAGATGGAGGTGTCTTTAATGTCCTCAGACACCTGTCCAGGTGGACAGTGTCTTTAATGTCCTCAGACACCTGTCCAGGTGGAGGTGTCTTTAATGTCCTCAGACACCTGTCCAGGTGGACAGTGTCTTTAATGTCCTCAGACACCTGTCCAGGTGGAGAGTGTCTTTAATGTCCTCAGACACCTGTCCAGGTGGACAGTGTCTTTAATGTCCTCAGACACCTGTCCAGGTGGAGAGTGTCTTTAATGTCCTCAGACACCTGTCCAGGTGGAGGTGTCTTTAATGTCCTCAGACACCTGTTGAGTGTTGCGTGTTGAGTGTTGCGTGTTGAGTGTTGCGTGTTGAGTGTTGCGTGTTGAGTGTTGCGTGTTGAGTGTTGAGTGTTGCGTGTTGAGTGTTGAGTGTTGTGTGTTACGTGTTGCGTGTTGAGTGTTGAGTGTTGCGTGTTGAGTGTTGCGTGTTGCGTGTTGAGTGTTGAGTGTTGCGTGTTGTGTGTTGAGTGTTGCGTGTTGAGTGTTGCGTGTTGAGTGTTGCGTGTTGAGTGTTGCGTATTGAGTGTTGAGTGTTGCGTGTTGAGTGTTGTGTGTTGAGTGTTGTGTGTTGCGTGTTGCGTATTGAGTGTTGTGTGTTGAGTGTTGCGTGTTGCGTGTTGAGTGTTGAGTGTTGAGTGTTGCGTGTTGAGTGTTGTGTGTTGCGTGTTGCGTGTTAAGTGTTGTGTGTTGCGTGTTGAGTGTTGCGTGTTGCGTGTTGTGTGTTGAGTGTTGCGTATTGAGTGTTGAGTGTTGCGTATTGAGTGTTGCGTGTTGCGTATTGAGTGAGTGTTGCGTGTTGAGTGTTGAGTGTTGCGTGTTGAGTGTTGTGTGTTGCGTGTTGCGTGTTAAGTGTTGTGTGTTGCGTGTTAAGTGTTGTGTGTTGTGTGTTGCGTGTTGAGTGTTGCGTGTTGCGTATTGAGTGTTGAGTGTTGAGTGTTGCGTGTTGAGTGTTGTGTGTTGCGTGTTGAGTGTTGCGTGTTGAGTGTTGCGTGTTGCGTATTGAGTGAGTGTTGCGTATTGAGTGTTGAGTGTTGCGTGTTGAGTGTTGTGTGTTGCGTGTTGCGTGTTAAGTGTTGTGTGTTGTGTGTTGCGTGTTGAGTGTTGCGTGTTGCGTATTGAGTGTTGAGTGTTGAGTGTTGCGTGTTGAGTGTTGTGTGTTGCGTGTTGAGTGTTGCGTATTGAGTGTTGCGTGTTGCGTATTGAGTGAGTGTTGCGTATTGAGTGTTGAGTGTTGCATGTTGAGTGTTGTGTGTTGCGTGTTGCGTGTTAAGTGTTGTGTGTTGCGTGTTGAGTGTTGTGTGTTGCGTGTTGCGTGTTGCGTGTTGAGTGTTGCGTATTGAGTGTTGAGTGTTGAGTGTTGCGTGTTGAGTGTTGTGTGTTGCGTGTTGCGTGTTGAGTGTTGTGTGTTGCGTGTTGAGTGTTGCGTGTTGAGTGTTGCGTGTTGAGTGTTGCGTGTTGCGTATTGAGTGTTGAGTGTTGAGTGTTGCGTGTTGAGTGTTGTGTGTTGCGTGTTGAGTGTTGCGTGTTGAGTGTTGCGTGTGAGTGTTGCGTGTTGTGTGTTGCGTGTTGAGTGTTGCGTGTTGCGTGTTGAGTGTTGAGTGTTGCGTGTTGAGTGTTGCGTGTTGAGTGTTGCGTGTTGAGTGTTGCGTATTGAGTGTTGAGTGTTGTGTGTTGCGTGTTGAGTGTTGAGTGTTGTGTGTTGCGTGTTGAGTGTTGTGTGTTGCGTGTTGAGTGTTGAGTGTTGCGTGTTGCGTGTTGTGTGTTGCGTGTTGAGTGTTGCGTGTTGCGTGTTGAGTGTTGCGTGTTGCGTGTTGTGTGTTGCGTGTTGAGTGTTTCGTGTTGTGTGTTGCGTGTTGAGTGTTGCGTGTTGAGTGTTGGGTGTTGCGTGTTGTGTGTTGCGTGTTGAGTGTTGCGTGTTGCGTGTTGAGTGTTGCGTGTTGTGTGTTGCGTGTTGAGTGTTGTGTGTTGCGTGTTGAGTGTTGAGTGTTGTGTGTTGAGTGTTGCGTGTTGAGTGTTGAGTGTTGTGTGTTGCATGTTGTGTGTTGCGTGTTGAGTGTTGCGTGTTGAGTGTTGCGTGTTGCGTGTTTGTGTGTTGCGTGTTGAGTGTTTCGTGTTGTGTGTTGCGTGTTGCGTGTTGAGTGTTGCGTGTTGAGTGTTGCGTGTTGAGTGTTGCGTGTTGCGTGTTGAGTGTTGAGTGTTGAGTGTTGCGTGTTGCGTGTTTGTGTTGCGTGTTGAGTGTTGCGTGTTGCGTGTTGAGTGTTGCGTGTTGCGTGTTGAGTGTTGCGTGTTGAGTGTTGCGTGTTGCGTGTTGAGTGTTGCGTGTTGAGTGTTGAGTGTTGCGTGTTGCGTGTTGAGTGTTGCGTGTTGCGTGTTGAGTGTTGCGTGTTGAGTGTTGCGTGTTGAGTGTTGGGTGTTGCGTGTTGTGTGTTGCGTGTTGAGTGTTGCGTGTTGCGTGTTGAGTGTTGCGTGTTGAGTGTTGAGTGTTGAGTGTTGGGTGTTGCGTGTTGTGTGTTGCGTGTTGAGTGTTGCGTGTTGCGTGTTGAGTGTTGCGTGTTGAGTGTTGAGTGTTGAGTGTTGCGTGTTGAGTGTTGTGTGTTGCGTGTTGCGTGTTGAGTGTTGAGTGTTGCGTGTTGAGTGTTGTGTGTTGCGTGTTGCGTATTGAGTGAGTGTTGCGTGTTGCGTGTTGAGTGTTGCGTATTGAGTGTTGAGTGTTGAGTGTTGCGTGTTGAGTGTTGTGTGTTGCGTGTTGTGTGTTGCGTGTTGAGTGTTGTGTGTTGCGTGTTGAGTGTTGAGTGTTGTGTGTTGAGTGTTGCGTGTTGCGTGTTGAGTGTTGAGTGTTGTGTGTTGCATGTTGTGTGTTGCGTGTTGAGTGTTGCGTGTTGAGTGTTGCGTGTTGCGTGTTTGTGTGTTGCGTGTTGTGTGTTGCGTGTTGAGTGTTTCGTGTTGTGTGTTGCGTGTTGCGTGTTGAGTGTTGCGTGTTGAGTGTTGCGTGTTGCGTGTTGAGTGTTGCGTGTTGCGTGTTGAGTGTTGAGTGTTGAGTGTTGCGTGTTGCGTGTTTGTGTTGCGTGTTGAGTGTTGCGTGTTGCGTGTTGAGTGTTGCGTGTTGCGTGTTGAGTGTTGCGTGTTGAGTGTTGCGTGTTGCGTGTTGAGTGTTGCGTGTTGAGTGTTGCGTGTTGCGTGTTGAGTGTTGCGTGTTGCGTGTTGAGTGTTGCGTGTTGAGTGTTGCGTGTTGAGTGTTGGGTGTTGCGTGTTGTGTGTTGCGTGTTGAGTGTTGCGTGTTGCGTGTTGAGTGTTGCGTGTTGCGTGTTGAGTGTTGCGTGTTGCGTGTTGAGTGTTGAGTGTTGAGTGTTGAGTGTTGCGTGTTGAGTGTTGCGTGTTGAGTGTTGCGTGTTTGTGTGTTGCGGCAGCATTAGGTTTACTTCCTTTATATTTTAAAAGTATTTTAAATGACAGTTTGGTAAAATGGCGGCCCTCGGTGTCCTCTCATGTCCAGGCCGCCTCAGAGACCACCAGGCCCTCCTCAGACATTTCCAACACCTGGACTTCTCCAACCCTCACAGCTTCGAGGCGCAGGACCTGGACAAACTCATCAAGGCTGTAAGTACAAACTAAAAACCCTTCTACAGGGAACAAAGGAGTAACCTGCGTCTGCTGGGTACTCCCCAGGCCACCACAGACCTCAGGGAGCTGGACCAGAAGCAGCACGAGGCCTTCAAACAGTACGAGATGATGAAGGAGCACGAGAGACGGGAGCGCCTGAAGAACATGACCCAGGAGGAGCGACAGAGGGAGGAGCAGCAGTACGAGGAGCAGCGGAGGAGACACGCTGAGCACCCCAAAGTCAACCACCCGGTGAGAACACAACACTAACACACACTCATACAGAGGAGCGCCCCAAAGTCAACCACCCGCTGAGAACACAACACACACTCACACACAGGAGCGCCCCAAAGTCAGCCACCCGCTGAGAACACAACACTAACACACACTCACACACAGGAGCACCCCAAAGTCAACCACCCGGTGAGAACACAACACTAACACACACTCACACACAGGAGCACCCCAAAGTCAACCACCCGCTGAGAACACAACACTAACACACACTCACACACAGAGGAGCGCCCCAAAGTCAACCACCCGGTGAGGACACAACACTAACACACACTCACACACAGGAGCGCCCCAAAGTCAACCACCCGCTGAGAACACAACACACACTCACACACAGGAGCACCCCAAAGTCAACCACCCGCTGAGAACACAACACACACTCACACAGAGGAGCACCCCAAAGTCAACCACCCGGTGAGAACACAACACACACTCACACACAGGAGCGCCCCAAAGTCAGCCACCCGCTGAGAACACAACACACACTCACACACAGGAGCGCCCCAAAGTCAACCACCCGCTGAGAACACAACACACACTCACACAGAGGAGCACCCCAAAGTCAACCACCCGGTGAGAACACAACACACACTCACACACAGGAGCGCCCCAAAGTCAGCCACCCGCTGAGAACAACAACACACACTCACACACAGGAGCACCCCAAAGTCAACCACCCGCTGAGAACACAACACTAACACACACTCACACACAGGAGCACCCCAAAGTCAACCACCCGCTGAGAACACAACACTAACACACACTCACACACAGAGGAGCGCCCCAAAGTCAACCACCCGGTGAGGACACAACACTAACACACACTCACACACAGGAGCGCCCCAAAGTCAACCACCCGCTGAGAACACAACACACACTCACACACAGAGGAGCACCCCAAAGTCAACCACCCGGTGAGAACACAACACACACTCACACACAGGAGCACCCCAAAGTCAACCACCCGGTGAGAACACAACACACACTCACACACAGGAGCACCCCAAAGTCAACCACCCGGTGAGAACACAACACACACTCACACACAGGAGCACCCCAAAGTCACCCACCCGCTGAGAACACAACACTAACACACACTCACACACAGGAGCACCCCAAAGTCACCCACCCGCTGAGAACACAACACTAACACACACTCACACACAGGAGCGCCCCAAAGTCAACCACCCGCTGAGAACACAACACACACTCACACACAGGAGCACCCCAAAGTCAACCACCCGTTGAGAACACAACACTAACACACACTCACACACAGAGGAGCACCCCAAAGTCACCCACCCGCTGAGAACACAACACTAACACACACTCACACACAGGAGCGCCCCAAAGTCACCCACCCGCTGAGAACACAACACTAACACACACTCACACAGAGGAGCGCCCCAAAGTCAACCACCCAGTGAGAACACAACACTAACACACACTCACACAGAGGAGCACCCCAAAGTCAACCACCCGGTGAGAACACAACACACACTCACACACAGGAGCACCCCAAAGTCAACCCCCCGGTGAGAACACAACACACACTCACACACAGGAGCACCCCAAAGTCAACCACCCGGTGAGAACACAACACTAACACACACTCACACAGAGGAGCACCCCAAAGTCAACCACCCGGTGAGAACACAACACACACTCACACACAGGAGCACCCCAAAGTCAACCACCCGGTGAGAACACAACACACACTCACACTCACACAGAGGAGCACCCCAAAGTCAACCACCCGGTGAGAACACAACACACACTCACACACAGGAGCACCCCAAAGTCAACCCCCCGGTGAGAACACAACACACACTCACACACAGGAGCACCCCAAAGTCAACCACCCGGTGAGGACACAACACACACTCACACACAGGAGCACCCCAAAGTCAACCACCCGCTGAGAACACAACACACACTCACACACAGGAGCACCCCAAAGTCAACCACCCGCTGAGAACACAACACTAACACACACTCACACAGAGGAGCACCCCAAAGTCAACCACCCGGTGAGAACACAACACACACTCACACACAGGAGCACCCCAAAGTCAACCACCCGCTGAGAACACAACACACACTCACACACAGGAGCACCCCAAAGTCAACCACCCGCTGAGAACACAACACACACTCACACACAGGAGCGCCCCAAAGTCAACCACCCGGTGAGAACACAACACACACTCACACACAGGAGCACCCCAAAGTCAACCACCCGGTGAGAACACAACACTAACACACACTCACACACAGGAGCACCCCAAAGTCACCCACCCGCTGAGAACACAACACACACTCACACACAGGAGCGCCCCAAAGTCAACCACCCGCTGAGAACACAACACACACTCACACACAGGAGCACCCCAAAGTCAACCACCCGCTGAGAACACAACACACACTCACACACAGAGGAGCGCCCCAAAGTCAACCACCCGCTGAGAACACAACACTAACACACACTCACACACAGGAGCGCCCCAAAGTCACCCACCCGCTGAGAACACAACACTAACACACACTCACACACAGGAGCGCCCCAAAGTCAACCACCCGGTGAGGACACAACACACACTCACACACAGGAGCGCCCCAAAGTCAACCACCCGCTGAGAACACAACACTAACACACACTCACACACAGGAGCACCCCAAAGTCAACCACCCGCTGAGAACACAACACTAACACACACTCACACACAGAGGAGCGCCCCAAAGTCAACCACCCGGTGAGGACACAACACTAACACACACTCACACACAGGAGCGCCCCAAAGTCAACCACCCGCTGAGAACACAACACACACTCACACACAGAGGAGCACCCCAAAGTCAACCACCCGGTGAGAACACAACACACACTCACACACAGGAGCACCCCAAAGTCAACCACCCGGTGAGAACACAACACACACTCACACACAGGAGCACCCCAAAGTCAACCACCCGGTGAGAACACAACACACACTCACACACAGGAGCACCCCAAAGTCACCCACCCGCTGAGAACACAACACTAACACACACTCACACACAGGAGCACCCCAAAGTCACCCACCCGCTGAGAACACAACACTAACACACACTCACACACAGGAGCGCCCCAAAGTCAACCACCCGCTGAGAACACAACACACACTCACACACAGGAGCACCCCAAAGTCAACCACCCGTTGAGAACACAACACTAACACACACTCACACACAGAGGAGCACCCCAAAGTCACCCACCCGCTGAGAACACAACACTAACACACACTCACACACAGGAGCGCCCCAAAGTCACCCACCCGCTGAGAACACAACACTAACACACACTCACACAGAGGAGCGCCCCAAAGTCAACCACCCAGTGAGAACACAACACTAACACACACTCACACAGAGGAGCACCCCAAAGTCAACCACCCGGTGAGAACACAACACACACTCACACACAGGAGCACCCCAAAGTCAACCCCCCGGTGAGAACACAACACACACTCACACACAGGAGCACCCCAAAGTCAACCACCCGGTGAGAACACAACACTAACACACACTCACACAGAGGAGCACCCCAAAGTCAACCACCCGGTGAGAACACAACACACACTCACACACAGGAGCACCCCAAAGTCAACCACCCGGTGAGAACACAACACACACTCACACTCACACAGAGGAGCACCCCAAAGTCAACCACCCGGTGAGAACACAACACACACTCACACACAGGAGCACCCCAAAGTCAACCCCCCGGTGAGAACACAACACACACTCACACACAGGAGCACCCCAAAGTCAACCACCCGGTGAGGACACAACACACACTCACACACAGGAGCACCCCAAAGTCAACCACCCGCTGAGAACACAACACACACTCACACACAGGAGCACCCCAAAGTCAACCACCCGCTGAGAACACAACACTAACACACACTCACACAGAGGAGCACCCCAAAGTCAACCACCCGGTGAGAACACAACACACACTCACACACAGGAGCACCCCAAAGTCAACCACCCGCTGAGAACACAACACACACTCACACACAGGAGCACCCCAAAGTCAACCACCCGCTGAGAACACAACACACACTCACACACAGGAGCGCCCCAAAGTCAACCACCCGGTGAGAACACAACACACACTCACACACAGGAGCACCCCAAAGTCAACCACCCGGTGAGAACACAACACTAACACACACTCACACACAGGAGCACCCCAAAGTCACCCACCCGCTGAGAACACAACACACACTCACACACAGGAGCGCCCCAAAGTCAACCACCCGCTGAGAACACAACACACACTCACACACAGGAGCACCCCAAAGTCAACCACCCGCTGAGAACACAACACACACTCACAC
Source organism: Bostrychus sinensis (assembly GCA_020698575.1). Classification (NCBI taxonomy): domain Eukaryota; kingdom Metazoa; phylum Chordata; class Actinopteri; order Gobiiformes; family Eleotridae; genus Bostrychus; species Bostrychus sinensis. Next base: position 699,734 of record CM036251.1, on the reverse strand, counting down.
ACAGAGGAGCGCCCCAAAGTCAACCACCCGCTGAGAACACAACACTAACACACACTCACACACAGGAGCGCCCCAAAGTCACCCACCCGCTGAGAACACAACACTAACACACACTCACACACAGGAGCGCCCCAAAGTCAACCACCCGGTGAGGACACAACACACACTCACACACAGGAGCGCCCCAAAGTCAACCACCCGCTGAGAACACAACACTAACACACACTCACACACAGGAGCGCCCCAAAGTCACCCACCCGCTGAGAACACAACACACACTCACACACAGAGGAGCGCCCCAAAGTCAACCACCCGCTGAGAACACAACACTAACACACACTCACACACAGGAGCGCCCCAAAGTCAACCACCCGCTGAGAACACAACACTAACACACACTCACACACAGGAGCGCCCCAAAGTCACCCACCCGGTGAGGACACAACACTAACACACACTCACACACAGGAGCGCCCCAAAGTCAACCACCCGCTGAGAACACAACACACACTCAGAGAGACCCGGTGAGTACCTCAGTGCTGACTCTCGGGTGTTGTGTCCCAGGGCAGTGAGGACCAGCTGAAGGAGGTGTGGCAGGAGACAGACGGCTTAGACGGGAGCGAGTTCAACGCAAAGACTTTCTTTAGATTACACGGTAATTACTGAGTAATAAACTGAATAATAATCAGTCTGTCCATTTACACTCAGAGGTAGTTTGTCAGTAAAAGTGTTTTAAACCTGACTTTTCTGTCGTGGCTGCAGACAGCAACAGGGACGGCTTCTTCGACGAAAGCGAACTGGAGGCGCTCTTCACCAAAGAGGTACTGAGCTGCGCCCAGACCTAAACTCTGCAAATGAGTCTTCAGTGTTGTTCTGTAACTGTGTGTTGTTGTGTGTTGTTGTTGTGTAACTGTGTGTTGTTGTGTAACTGTGTGTGTTGTGTGATGTTGTGTAACTGTGTGTGTTGTGTAACCGTGTGTGTAACTGTGTGTTGTGTGTCTGTGTGTAGTTGGAGAAGGCCTATGACCCTGAGAAGGACGACCTGATGGAGATGGAGGAGGAGCGGCTCCGGATGAGAGAACACGTCTTCAGTGAGGTACAACTGGTTTAGATCATGTGACTCTCAGCAGTGATCATGTGACTCTCAGCAGTGATCATGTGACTCTCAGCAGTGATCATGTGACTCTCAGCAGTGATCATGTGACTCTCAGCGGTGATCATGTGACTCTCAGCGGTGATCATGTGACTCTCAGCGGTGATCATGTGACTCTCAGCGGTGATCATGTGACTCTCAGCGGTGATCATGTGACTCAGCGGTGATCATGTGACTCTCAGCGGTGATCATGTGACTCTCAGCGGTGATCATGTGACTCTCAGCGGTGATCATGTGACTCAGCAGTGATCATGTGACTCTCAGCGGTGATCATGTGACTCTCAGCGGTGATCATGTGACTCTCAGCAGTGATCATGTGACTCTCAGCGGTGATCATGTGACTCTCAGCGGTGATCATGTGACTCTCAGCGGTGATCATGTGACTCTCAGCAGTGATCATGTGACTCTCAGCGGTGATCATGTGACTCTCAGCAGTGATCATGTGACTCAGCGGTGATCATGTGACTCTCAGCAGTGATCATGTGACTCTCAGCGGTGATCATGTGACTCTCAGCAGTGATCATGTGACTCTCAGCGGTGATCATGTGACTCTCAGCGGTGATCATGTGACTCTCAGCGGTGATCATGTGACTCTCAGCGGTGATCATGTGACTCTCAGCGGTGATCATGTGACTCTCAGCGGTGATCATGTGACTCTCAGCAGTGATCATGTGACTCAGCAGTGATCATGTGACTCAGCGGTGATCATGTGACTCTCAGCAGTGATCATGTGACTCTCAGCAGTGATCATGTGACTCTCAGCGGTGATCATGTGACTCTCAGCAGTGATCATGTGACTCTCAGCAGTGATCATGTGACTCTCAGCAGTGATCATGTGACTCTCAGCGGTGCCATGTGACTCGTCAGCGGTGATCATGTGACTCTCGCGTGATCATGAGGAGTCACATGATCACATGCTGAGAGTCACAGATCACTGCTGAGTACATGATACCGCTGAGTCACATGATCACTGATGAGAGTCACATGATCACTGCTGAGTCACATGATCACCGACCTGAGTCAAATGATCACTGCTGAGAGTCACATGATCACTGCCTGAGAGTCACATGATCACGTGAGAGTCAACATGATCACTGCTGAGAGTCACATGATCACCGCTGAGTCACATGATCACCTCAGAATGAGTCACATGATCACCGCTGAGAAGTCACATGATCACCGCTCCCCCACTGAGAGTCACATGATCACTGTGAGAGTCCATGATCACGCTAGCGTACATGATCACCGCTGAGAGTCACACTGATCAACGCTGAGAGTCACATGACACTGCCTGAGAGTCATATGATACCGCTGAGTCACATGATCAATGCTGAGTCACATGATCACTGCTGAGAGTCACATGATCACGCTGAAGTCACATGATCACCGCTGAGAGTCACATGATCACCGCTGAGAGTCACATGATCACCGCTGAGAGTCAAATGATCACCGCTGAGAGTCACATGTGTGGGTGAATCCCCCCACCGCTGAGAGTCACATGATCACTGCTGAGAGTCACATGATCACCGCTGAGAGTACATGATCACTCTGAGAGTCACATGATCACCGCTGAGTCACAGATCATGTGAGAGTCACATGATCACGCTGAGAGTCACATGATCACTGCTGAGAGTCACATGATCACCGCCTGAGAGGCACATGATCAACGCTGAGAGTCACATGATCACCGCTGAGAGTCACATGATCACTGCTGAGAGTCACATGATCACCGCTGAGAGTCACATGATCACCGCTGAGAGTCACATGATCACTGCTGAGTCACATGATCACCGCTGAGAGTCACATGATCACCGCTGAGAGTCCACATGATCACCGCTGAGAGTCACATGATCACCGCTGAGTCACATGATCACCGCTGAGAGTCACATGATCACCGCTGAGAGTCACATGATCACCGCTGCGAGTCACATGATCACCGCTGAGAGTCACATGATCACCGCTGAGAGTCACAGGATCACTGCTGATGAGTCACATGATCACTGCCTGAGAGTCACATGATCACTGCTGAGAGTCACATGATCACTGCTGAGAGTCACATGATCTAAACCAGTTGTACCTCACTGAAAGACTGTTCTCTCATCCGGAGCGCTCCTCCTCCATCTCCATCAGGTCGTCCTTCTCAGGGGTCATAGGCCTTCTCCAACTACACACAGACACACAACACACAGTTACACACACGGTTACACAACACACACAGTTACACAACATCACACAACACACACAGTTACACAACAACACACAGTTACACAACAACAACACACAACAACACACAGTTACAGAACAACACTGAAGACTCATTTGCAGAGTTTAGGTCTGGGCGCAGCTCAGTACCTCTTTGGTGAAGAGCGCCTCCAGTCGCTTTCGTCGAAGAAGCCGTCCCTGTTGCTGTCTGCAGCCACGACAGAAAAGTCAGTTTTAAAACACTTTTACTGACAAACTACCTCTGAGTGTAAATGGACAGACTGATTATTATTCAGTTTATACTCAGTAATTTACCGTGTAATCTAAAGAAAGTCTTTGCGGTTGAACTCGCTCCCGTCTAAGCGGTCTGTCTCCTGCCACACCTCCTTCAGCTGGTCCTCACTGCCCTGGGACACAACACCCGAGAGTCAGCACTGAGGTACTCACCGGGTCTCTCTGAGTGTGTGTTGTGTTCTCAGCGGGTGGTTGACTTTGGGGCGCTCCTGTGTGTGAGTGTGTGTTAGTGTTGTGTCCTCACCGGGTGGGTTGACTTTGGGCGCTCCTGTGTGTGAGTGTGTGTTAGTGTTGTGTTCTCAGCGGGTGGTTGACTTTGGGGCGCTCCTGTGTGTGAGTGTGTGTTAGTGTTGTGTCTCAGCGGCGTGGTTGACTTTGGGGCGCTCCTCTGTGTGTGAGTGTGTGTTGTGTTCTCAGCGGGTGGGTGACTTTGGGGCGCTCCTGTGTGTGAGTGTGTGTTAGTGTTGTGTTCTCAGCGGGTGGTTGACTTTGGGGCGCTCCTGTGTGTGAGTGTGTGTTGTGTCCTCACCGGGTGGTTGACTTTGGGGCGCTCCTGTGTGTGAGTGTGTGTTAGTGTTGTGTTCTCAGCGGGCTGGGTGACTTTGGGGCGCTCCTGTGTGGAGTGTGTGTTAGTGTTGTGTTCTCAGCGGGTGGTTGACTTTGGGGCGCTCCTCTGTGTGTGAGTGTGTGTTGTGTTCTCAGCGGGTGGTTGACTTTGGGGTGCTCCTGTGTGTGAGTGTGTGTTGTGTTCTCAGCGGGTGGTTGACTTTGGGGCGCTCCTGTGTGTGAGTGTGTGTTGTGTTCTCAGCGGGTGGGTGACTTTGGGGTGCTCCTGTGTGTGAGTGTGTGTTAGTGTTGTGTTCTCACCGGGTGGTTGACTTTGGGGTGCTCCTGTGTGTGAGTGTGTGTTGTGTTCTCACCGGGTGGTTGACTTTGGGCGCTCCTGTGTGTGAGTGTGTGTTGTTGTTCTCAGCGGGTGGTTGACTTTGGGGTGCTCCTGTGTGTGAGTGTGTGTTGTGTTCTCAGCGGGTGGTTGACTTTGGGGTGCTCCTGTGTGTGAGTGTGTGTTGTGTTCTCACCGGGTGGTTGACTTTGGGGTGCTCCTCTGTCGTGAGTGTGTGTTAGTGTTGTGTTCTCAGCGGCTGTGGTTGACTTTGGGGTGCTCCTGTGTGTGAGTGTGTGTTGTGTTCTCAGCGGGTGGTTGACTTTGGGGTGCTCCTGTGTGTGAGTGTGTGTTGTGTCCTCACCGGGTGGTTGACTTTGGGGTGCTCCTGTGTGTGAGTGTGTGTTGTGTTCTCACCGGGGGGTTGACTTTGGGGTGCTCCTGTGTGTGAGTGTGTGTTGTGTTCCTCACCGGGTGGTTGACTTTGGGGTGCTCCTCTGTGTGAGTGTGAGTGTGTGTTGTGTTCTCACCGGGTGGTGACTTTGGGGTGCTCCTGTGTGTGAGTGTGTGTTGTGTTCCTCACCGGGTGGTTGACTTTGGGGTGCTCCTCTGTGTGAGTGTGTGTTAGTGTTGTGTTCTCACCGGGTGGTTGACTTTGGGTGCTCCTGTGTGTGAGTGTGTGTTGTGTTCTCACCGGGGGGTTGACTTTGGGGTGCTCCTGTGTGTGAGCTGTGTGTTGTGTTCTCACCGGGTGGTTGACTTTGGGGGTGCTCCTCTGTGTGAGTGTGTGTTAGTGTTGTGTTCTCACTGGGTGGTTGACTTTGGGGCGCTCCTCTGTGTGAGTGTGTGTTAGTGTTGTGTTCTCAGCGGGTGGGTGACTTTGGGGCGCTCCTGTGTGTGAGTGTGTGTTAGTGTTGTGTTCTCAGCGGGTGGGTGACTTTGGGGTGTCCTCTGTGTGTGAGTGTGTGTTAGTGTTGGTGTTCTCAACGGGTGGTTGACTTTGGGGTGCTCCTGTGTGTGAGTGTGTGTTGTGTTCTCAGCGGTGTGGTTGACTTTGGGGCGCTCCTGTGTGTGAGTGTGTGTTAGTGTTGTGTTCTCAGCGGGTGGGTGACTTTGGGGTGCTCCTGTGTGTGAGTGTGTGTTAGTGTTGTGTTCTCAGCGGCGTGGGTGACTTTGGGGTGCTCCTGTGTGGAGTGTGTGTTGTGTTTCTCACCGGGTGGTGACTTTGGGTTGCTCCTGTGTGTGAGTGTGTGTTGTGTTCTCACAGGGTGGTTGACTTTGGGGTGCTCCTGTGTGTGAGTGTGTGTTGTGTTCTCACCGGGTGGTTGACTTTGGGGTGCTCCTCTGTGTGTGAGTGTGTGTTGTGTTCTCAGCGGGGTGGTTGACTTTGGGGCGCTCCTGTGTGTGAGTGTGTGTTAGTGTTGTGTCCTCACCGGTTGGTTGACTTTGGGGCGCTCCTCTGTGTGTGAGTGTGTGTTAGTGTTGTGTTCTCAGCGGGTGGTTGACTTTGGGTGTGCTCCTGTGTGTGAGTGTGTGTTAGTGTTGTGTTCTCAGCGGGTGGTTGACTTTGGGGCGCTCCTGTGTGTGAGTGTGTGTTGTGTCCTCACCGGGTGGTTGACTTTGGGCGCTCCTGTGTGTGAGTGTGTGTTAGTGTTGTGTTCTCAGCGGCGTGGGTGACTTTGGGGCGCTCCTGTGTGTGAGTGTGTGTTAGTGTTGTGTTCTCAGCGGGTGGTTGACTTTGGGGCGCTCCTCTGTGTGTGAGTGTGTGTTGTGTTCTCAGCGGGTGGCTTGACTTTGGGGTGCTCCTGTGTGTGAGTGTGTGTTGTGTTCTCAGCGGGTGGTGACTTTGGGGCGCTCCTGTGTGTGAGTGTGTGTGTGTTCTCAGCGGTGGGTGACTTTGGGGTGCTCCTGTGTGTGAGTGTGTGTTAGTGTTGTGTTCTCACCGGGTGGTTGACTTTGGGTGCTCCTGTGTGTGAGTGTGTGTTGTGTTCTCACCGGGTGGTTGACTTTGGGGCGCTCCTGTGTGTGAGTGTGTGTTGTGTTCTCAGCGGGTGGTTGACTTTGGGGTGCTCCTGTGTGTGAGTGTGTGTTGTGTTCTCAGCGGGTGGTTGACTTTGGGGTGCTCCTGTGTGTGAGTGTGTGTTGTGTTCCTCACCGGGTGGTTGACTTTGGGGTGCTCCTCTGTGTGAGTGTGTGTTAGTGTTGTGTTACTCAGCGGGTGGTTGACTTTGGGGTGCTCCTGTGTGTGAGTGTGTGTTGTGTTCTCAGCGGGTGGTTGACTTTGGGGTGCTCCTGTGTGTGAGTGTGTGTGTGTCCTCACCGGGTGGTGACTTTGGGGTGCTCCTGTGTGTGAGTGTGTGTTGTGTTCTCACCGGGGGGTTGACTTTGGGGTGCTCCTGTGTGTGAGTGTGTGTTGTGTTCTCACAGGGTGGTTGACTTTGGGGTGCTCCTCTGTGTGAGTGTGAGTGTGTGTTGTGTTCTCACCGGGTGGTGACTTTGGGGTGCTCCTGTGTGTGAGTGTGTGTTGTGTTCTCACCGGGTGGTTGACTTTGGGGTGCTCCTCTGTGTGAGTGTGTGTTAGTGTTGTGTTCTCACCGGGTGGTTGACTTTGGGGTGCTCCTGTGTGTGAGTGTGTGTTGTGTTCTCACGGGGGGTTGACTTTGGGGTGCTCCTGTGTGTGAGTGTGTGTGTGTTCTCACCGGGTGGTTGACTTTGGGGTGCTCCTCTGTGTGAGTGTGTGTTAGTGTTGTGTTCTCACTGGGTGGTTGACTTTGGGGCGCTCCTCTGTGTGAGTGTGTGTTAGTGTTGTGTTCTCAGCGGGTGGGTGACTTTGGGGCGCTCCTGTGTGTGAGTGTGTGTTAGTGTTTGTGTTCTCAGCGGGTGGGTGACTTTGGGTGTGCTCCTATGTGTGTGAGTGTGTGTTAGTGTTGTGTTCTCAACGGGTGGTTGACTTTGGGGTGCTCCTGTGTGTGAGTGTGTGTTGTGTTCTCAGCGGGTGGTTGACTTTGGGGCGCTCCTGTGTGTGAGTGTGTGGTGTAGTGTGTGTATCAGGCGG
>CM036251.1:599624-692122 GCA_020698575.1 Bostrychus sinensis | reverse complement strand
CCTCACCAGCGGAGAAGAGAACCAATGTGTCCACCGCGCGCTCACAGACAGAGAAGCCCGCCTCGCCATGGAGGGCAAGCGCAGCAGAAGGGGGCAAGCGTGAATAGAACCAGGCGCAGACGGACGCCTCCGATGCACGAGTAGGGATGACAGGGAAACAAGTAGTCAGCGAGGGAGAGGCAAAACACGAGAAAAGACGTACAACAGGCGAACGGCGAGGAGATCGCCCGAGGAAAGGACGCGGGCGCGCGGACCCAGAAAATTCAACGACAACCATCACAGATACTCCGAAAGTTTATTTAGGGTAAAATGTGACTGAGTTCCGCTTTAAAGTGGTTGCAGAGAAACCTGCAGTAGTCTCCTGTTTCCTGAAGCTAACACAGCTTTAGCCCCAGCCTCACACCAGGATTTTGGGGCGACCCGTTCCCCTGAGTGTATTTTTGTCCCTGATCGTTTCATTGAAAAGATATTGAAAAGAAAAGATATTTTTCAAAAATATTTCACTCCCCCCTTTATGGCTCATGTGTTTAAAATATGTGATTACAGCTGTATTTAGGCTTTAGGTGAAACTATGGCCCTGTCCCAACATCCGCACTACACACTACACACTTTGTTGAAGTGCTCGTTTTCTGAAAGCGCATGAAGTGTGAGGGGTTAAAAAGGAGAAGTGGGACAGTCCACACTTCTTCAACACTCGCACTATGAAAGTCACGAGGTAAAAACTTTTAACAGAGTAAAGAGAGCTGTGTTTTAGCGGTGTGTTTGCTAAACTGCTGCTGGATTTATCTGAGAGTTAGTAAGAGCTGATGAGAAGATCACTCTGCCACAGAAACATCAGACGAGTCTTTAACTGTTGTTACCTGGACAGGAGGCAGATTCCTTTCCCATCAGTTTAGCTGTTAATGCTTTACTTTTTTATATCTGACTGTTAGCACTCACTGCTAAGTCGAGTGCTAAAACATCCCAGTGAAATGCATTATGGGTAATCTACTTCAGAGACGTCCGCATCGATCCACACTGACTGGAAGTGCGCAGTGAAGTGTGGTTCCAAACGTTGAAGAGAATCGGGACACAGTGGGACATTTGAAGACCCTGACCCACCAGTTGAGAACCCCCGGCGTGCTGTAGTGCCCGAGCCTTACGTCTATGAGCTGCTGCTGCTCCTGCTCGCTCATCTGCGTCAGGCTGAAGTACTTCCCGGTGAGGTCTCCCTTCAGTCCGGCCAGCGCCTCCACCACCACCTTCTCCACCTCCCGGCGCTCCGCCCTGGTGCAGGCCGGGGGCAGGCTCAGGCCCCGAATACTGCGCCCCGTCCGGACCCGAGAGGACAGGACGTACCGCTCATCAAACTGTCCCGAGGTGATCTACGAGAGAGGACGTACAGGTCAGAGAGGAGGAGCAGAGAGGAGGAGCAGAGAGGAGCAGAGAGGAGCAGAGAGGAGGAGAGAGGACAGGACGTACCGCTCATCAAACTGTCCCGAGGTGATCTACGAGAGAGGACGTACAGGTCAGAGAGGAGGAGCAGAGAGGAGGAGCAGAGAGGAGGAGAGAGGAGGAGAGAGGAGGAGAGAGGACAGGACGTACCGCTCATCAAACTGTCCCGAGGTGATCTACGAGAGAGGACGTACAGGTCAGAGAGGAGGAGCAGAGAGGAGCAGAGAGGAGCAGAGAGGAGGAGAGAGGACAGGACGTACCGCTCATCAAACTGTCCCGAGGTGATCTATGAGAGAGGATGTACAGTCAGAGAGGAGGAGCAGAGAGGAGGAGCAGAGAGGAGGAGCAGAGAGGAGCAGAGAGGAGGAGAGAGGAGGAGAGAGGAGGAGAGAGGACAGGACGTACCGCTCATCAAACTGTCCCGAGGTGATCTACGAGACAGGACGTACAGTCAGAGAGGAGGAGCAGAGAGGAGGAGAGAGGAGGAGCAGAGAGGAGGAGGAGAGAGGAGGAGCAGAGAGGAGCAGAGAGGAGGAGAGAGGAGGAGAGAGGAGCAGAGAGGAGGAGAGAGGAGGAGAGAGGAGGAGCAGAGAGGAGGAGAGAGGAGCAGAGAGGAGGAGAGAGGAGCAGAGAGGAGGAGCAGAGCTAAAGATATCTCTGTTCTCTGACAAGGTTCTGGAGACAAAGTTTCCAGTCTGAGATGGTTTAGATATATGGTACAGAGGAGGGACAGTGAGGGTACAGAGGAGGACAGTGGATATATGGGTACAGAGGAGGACAGTGGATATATGGTACAGAGGAGGACAGTGGATATATGGTACAGAGAAGGACAGTGAGGGTACAGAGGAGGGACAGTGGATATATGGTACAGAGAAGGACAGTGGATATATGGTACAGAGAAGGACAGTGAGGGTACAGAGGAGGGACAGTGGATATATGGGTACAGAGGAGGGACAGTGAGGGTACAGAGGAGGGACAGTGGATATATGGTACAGAGGAGGACAGTGGATATATGGGTACAGAGGAGGGACAGTGGATATATGGGTACAGAGGAGGGACAGTGGATATATGGGTACAGAGGAGGGACAGTGAGGGTACAGAGGAGGACAGTGGATATATGGGTACAGAGGAGGGACAGTGGATATATGGGTACAGAGGAGGGACAGTGAGGGTACAGAGGAGGACAGTGGATATATGGTACAGAGAAGGACAGTGAGGGTACAGAGGAGGGATGGTGGATATAATGAGATCTGGTTTACAAGCCTGACCTGGCCCAGAGGTCAGAGGTCAGAGGTCAGAGGTCAGAGGTCAGGAGCAGAACAAACATCCAAATGAAAGTGCAGTGGTTGTAAACAGTGTGGCGTTTAAGTGCAATGATATCTGAAGGTTGAGAGTGCATGAGTATGAAAGTATATAACCTGCTACTCCAACACTGTTGTTGCTATGTTTTGCTGACCTGTGTGCATTGTCATGGCTGTGTGGTTGTAATGTGTTCTCTGTGTGATCTGTGACATGGCTGCACTCAGTCTCTGGCTGTGCGAGGTGTGTTTGTGTTTTTGTATATGGTGTATTTGGTGTCTGTATCCTAGAGGAAGAGGAAAGAGGAGGCTTATGGATGTAGTAAAAAAGAACAGGTTATTTGGTGTGAGAGCAGAGGATGGAGTAGAGCGGTGCAGAGGATTCCCTGTGGGCTCCTGTGAGGGGGACAGAGACAGACGTAGCGCTGTCTCTGATGTTAGAATGTTAGCGCTCCTGAAACCCTGAGGCGGTCCCAGCGTGATCCTTCACAGTTTAACATGAGCCCAGTGTTTGTTCTGTGCAGGGCGTGGCTCGTGAGCAACGAACTGATGCAGAGTAAAGAGCAGAGGAAGTTTCCGTTCACTAATGATCTGTTCAACTCCGAACAGACAAAACCACACAGCTGCAGCCGTTTCCTGCACTTCCTGTCTGAATCATTAAAAACCGCTGGTGTTGGCGGGGTTGGAGTTCATTTATTGAGTCAGAGCTGCAGAAGAACAGTTTCTGCAGTGAGTCCTGACGTGAGCTGGAGGGGTCTGCTGTTCCTTTCTCTAACTGTTCTTTCACAGCAGGGTCAGGGAGAATATGAAGAGTACAGATGTGTTTTAGCCAGCAGCCAGGAGAGCAGCAGCAGTACAGAGCCTTCTTGTGTTTGTGTTCCAAACACTGGTACCACAAGTTAAAAAAGACGACAATACATTAATGGAACAATGAGCTCTAAACACCGCAAATTAGAAATAATCAAGACAGGTTTGGCGACTGATGACCACTCTGCCGCATGTGAGTAATGTCAGAGCCTGGGTAGGGAACATTAGCGAGTGTGTGACGTTTAATGTAACGTTGCCAGGGCTTGACTTTAGCACGAGCCGACCGGACAAATGTCAGACTGCCACTTTGGCCGTTTGGATTTTATGCATGTTCCTTAATTAATCTAACTAATCTAATAATTTAGAGTAATTCATCATGAGCTGAAAAAACAAAAACAAACAAAAAAGAAACAACAACAAAACAAAACAAACAAAAAAAATTTTTCTTTCCACATTTAATAAATCCTTGTCTTGTCGTATGCTATAAAATATGATAAAATAATAAAATAAACATAAGAAGTAATTAAATTCTGGCTAGTAAAAACACTAATTAGATAGTAACTTTTAAAGAGAACTTGCCACAGCGGCCAGTGATCAAAAAAGTTAATGTCCCCCAACCCCCAGTTAGCATCCATAATTAGCATATAAGCTAAAGGCTACATAATTTACATTTCTTAATTTTAATGTTACACAGGAAGAGCAGAAAAACACAAAGACTCCTTTTCCAAGGAACTCAAAAAATGGTTATGAAATACGTGCTTTGTTCCTGATGCGCTGTATGCGTCTTTAATATGAAACGCCCGCACTTGTGCTAACTTGTAAGAATGCAAAGTTATGTTGAAGCAAGAATCCTTTACACTGTGATGTTTAGCTATGACCTGGAGCAGATCATCTCTGTTTTATGAGCTGAATGTCTCTGTACATTGTCCTTTCAAATAAAGACTAAACTAAACTAAACTAAACTAAACTAACAGAAATGTGTCTCTGTTCACTCAGAGTTAATTTATCATCCCAACAAATCCTACTTCAGTACGTTCACCTTACAGACTGGACCTGACTTTGGGTCAGATTAGTTCAGTCATTTTTAATAAATATATAAACAACAACCATTCGTTCCTGTTGTCTAAAAACGTCACAATTTATATTTTTATTCTGCTCCCTTGTAGAAATGAAGGGGATAGAGCGTTAATCTGTGAGTCTGTGTAGTGCCACCTGTGGGTAGGAAGTGGGCTAGGAAATAATTTGTTGTACTACTCATTGCTGCACAATGTATCACAAAATTATCGTTATCACAATATCAGTAAACTCAATATCAGCATTACAAGAATCTAAATATATCCCAATAATCCTATGGAGATTTACTCTGAAGAATAATTTTTCACCAAGAAAATGTGTTGTGACTAAATAAAAATATCTAAAAAGTTTTAGTGGTAATTTCCTTAATTTAGTCACAGTTTAGCCTTGTTTTATTCTTGGTTTAGTCTGAGTTCAGTTCTGACTGTGAATACAGAGACTTTATCTTACTGTGTCAGAAAAGTAGGCCCTGTTTTAAAATGTCGCAAAAATATTGCACAATATTCAACCTAGTTATGGAATATACCTAGTACTACTGCTCCTATTTTACTGTAATATTGTGAAAGGGAGCCACTGTTGCTTCCTTTTAGGCTGTTTCTATAGAAACAGCTTCACTGGAAATAAACTGTAATCCAAGAAGCACAAGCCACAAGACTCTGACTGTAAGAGCAGATGGAAGCCAGATGTTGACAGCAGCAGAGTGGATTCTTTCCTCTGCACATGTGGTAACATGTCGTTACTACAAACCTGGCCTGCCATCGCTGTTTACGCCGTTACCATGGATCTGTGCTCATTTACTTAAACCACACTGAGCACGTGCAAACAGAGCAGCAGTGTGAAAAGATGCATTTCATCTTTTTATTCTGACATTAAAACCTCCTCAGCGTCTCCAGCAGGAAGGAAACAAAAAGGAAAGCGAGAGCACGAACAGATAAAGTTTATGTAAAGCCAAGGCCTGAGATCAGAGATCTGAGGTTTATCTGAGCGTGAGGAGAGCCGCCTCAGATAAACCTCTCTCTGACTCAGAGATAAAGAATCCTTAATGAAGGTTTCTGATAAACACGCGGCTGCCAGAGACTCATCCTTTACCTCCACAGACAGAGCCTACAACAGTCCACTCTGATGTGAAGGGCAGACACATTCATGGTACTGCTGTGGTACAACGTAGTAGTGCCGAGTAGTGCCGAGTAGTGCCGAGTAGTACTGAGTAGTACTGAGTAGTGCCGAGTAGTACCGAGTAGTGCCGAGTAGTGCCGAGTAGTACTGAGTAGTACCGAGTAGTGCCGAGTAGTGCCGAGTAGTGCCGAGTAGTGCCGAGTAGTACTGAGTAGTACCGAGTAGTGCCGAGTAGTACCGAGTAGTACTGAGTAGTGCCGAGTAGTACCGAGTAGTACCCAGTAGTACCGAGTAGTACCCAGTAGTGCCGAGTAGTACCGAGTAGTACCCAGTAGTGCCGAGTAGTACCGAGTAGTACCAAGTAGTACCCAGTAGTGCCGAGTAGTGCCGAGTAGTACCGAGTAGTGCCGAGTAGTACCAAGTAGTACCCAGTAGTGCCGAGTAGTACCGAGTAGTACCCAGTAGTGCCGAGTAGTGCCGAGTAGTACCAAGTAGTACCCAGTAGTGCCGAGTAGTACCGAGTAGTACCCAGTAGTGCCGAGTAGTGCCGAGTAGTGCCGAGTAGTACCGAGTAGTGCCGAGTAGTACCGAGTAGTAACGCGTAGTACCGAGTAGTAACGAGTAGTACCGAGTAGTGCCGAGTAGTGCCGAGTAGTGCCGAGTAGTACCGAGTAGTACCAAGTAGTACCGAGTAGTAACGAGTAGTACCGAGTAGTAACGCGTAGTACCGAGTAGTACCGAGTAGTAACGAGTAGTACCGAGTAGTAACGCGTAGTACCGAGTAGTAACGCGTAGTACCGAGTAGTACCGAGTAGTAACGAGTAGTACCGAGTAGTACCCAGTAGTGCCGAGTAGTGCCGAGTAGTGCCGAGTAGTACCGAGTAGTGCCGAGTAGTACCGAGTAGTAACGCGTAGTACCGAGTAGTAACGAGTAGTACCGAGTAGTGCCGAGTAGTGCCGAGTAGTGCCGAGTAGTACCGAGTAGTACCAAGTAGTACCGAGTAGTAACGAGTAGTACCGAGTAGTAACGCGTAGTACCGAGTAGTAACGCGTAGTACCGAGTAGTACCGAGTAGTGCTGAGTAGTACCGAGTAGTACCAAGTAGTACCGAGTAGTGCCGAGTAGTACCGAGTAGTACTGAGTAGTACCGAGTAGTACCAAGTAGTACCGAGTAGTAACGAGTAGTACCGAGTAGTAACGCGTAGTACCGAGTAGTACCGAGTAGTGCCGAGTAGTGCCGAGTAGTACCGAGTAGTACCAAGTAGTACCGAGTAGTAACGCGTAGTACCGAGTAGTGCCGAGTAGTACCGAGTAGTGCCGAGTAGTACCAAGTAGTACCGAGTAGTAACGAGTAGTACCGAGTAGTACCGAGTAGTGCCGAGTAGTACCGAGTAGTACCGAGTAGTGCCGAGTAGTACCGAGTAGTACCGAGTAGTGCCGAGTAGTACCGAGTAGTACCGAGTAGTGCCGAGTAGTACCGAGTAGTACCGAGTAGTGCCGAGTAGTACCGAGTAGTACCGAGTAGTGCCGAGTAGTACCGAGTAGTGCCGAGTAGTAACGAGTAGTACCGAGTAGTGCCGAGTAGTACCGAGTAGTACCGAGTAGTACCGAGTAGTGCCGAGTAGTAACGAGTAGTACCGAGTAGTGCCGAGTAGTAACGAGTAGTACCGAGTAGTACCGAGTAGTACCGAGTAGTGCCGAGTAGTACCGAGTAGTACCGAGTAGTGCCGAGTAGTACCGAGTAGTACCGAGTAGTGCCGAGTAGTACCGAGTAGTGCCGAGTAGTAACGAGTAGTACCGAGTAGTGCCGAGTAGTACCGAGTAGTGCCGAGTAGTACCGAGTAGTACCGAGTAGTAACGAGTAGTACCGAGTAGTAACGCGTAGTACCGAGTAGTGCCGAGTAGTACCGAGTAGTGCCGAGTAGTACCAAGTAGTACGAGTAGTACGAGTAGTACCGAGTAGTACTGTAGTTTCTGGACTATTGAGTGCACCTGAATATAAGCCGCACCAACTAAATTTAAAAATAAAAAGTACATATATAGGACACTTGTCTATAAGCCAAAGGTGTCCACGCTGTGCCATGAGATATTTAAGTTTTCATGTTCGTCCATCTTTAATCTGCCGTCTCCAGCGTCTCACCATGGATTCACTGAAGCCGAGCTGACTGCAGTCGCTCTGTTTCCTTCTTTGGACGCCACATTGCCTTTAACTGTGAGCGCCCTCACATCAGGGCCAATGGAACCGCGCTGTGCCCAGGTACGACCGGGCCCCTGCTACTGAAATGTTACCGGTCGATCAGTTTAATGAATTCTTTGCATCAGTGGAGCTCAGCAGTGCCCGCCCCTGGTTCCAGAAGTAAAATTCCCATTCATTTTCCTCCTTGACTTTTTAAAAAGTCTGTATATTGAAATTGAACAGCTTGAGGGAGGCTCAGCTCTGTGGTAACCCATGGACATAAAACCAATAATTTCACTATAAACACGTATCTGAAATGTGTCAAAAGGCAAAGTTACAAATGCATTTTGCTGAACTTTTAGTTGTTTAGTTTTAGTTCAAAAAGTTTTAGTTCATCTTTTGGATAGAAATAAATCCTGTTGTAGTCGTGAGTTACTACAGAACTGATTATCTTTCATCAAGCTTTTAAACTCTTAATATACGCATTTTTCTGAAAAGTCCAGGTCCAGGTCAGTTATAGCATTTGAAGAATTACTATTAGTACTAGTAGCAGTATTACCGCAGTATTAGAGCAGTATTAGAGCAGTATTACAGTAGTATTAGAGCAGTATTAGAGCAGTATTAGAGTAGTATTACAGTAGTATTTCAGTAGTATTACCGCAGTATTACAGTAGTATTAGAGCAGTATTAGAGCAGTATTACAGTAGTATTTCAGTAGTATTACAGCAGTATTAGAGCAGTATTACAGTAGTATTTCAGTAGTATTACCGCAGTATTACAGTAGTATTACAGCAGTATTAGAGCAGTATTACAGTAGTATTACAGTAGTATTACAGCAGTATTAGAGCAGTATTACAGTAGTATTTCAGTAGTATTACAGCAGTATTAGAGCAGTACCTTGCTGGAGTCCAGGTCCGTGGGGTGGGTCATGGAGCGAGGGTCATATCCATTGTGTCTCTCTCTAATCACAGGATCCAGGAGATCTGCAAACACCTGAGGGACACAGACGACTGCTCAGAGACAACACAACACAACTTTACACAGAAACCATCCCACACATGTTCATGCTGCATCACTTCCCTCCGACCTCTGCTACCACCTCAGGCTGAGGCTGTTTACCTGGGTCAGGTCTGGGTTTGGACCTGGTTCTAGGACAAGCCCTGCTCTCTCTGTGGGACTGACTCACAGCGGCAGCTCTGCAGCGCTGAGCGTTAGGTCTCAATCTGTGTGGCTCAGGTGGTTCAAGCACCAGTACCAGTCCCCAGCCCGGATAAATGGCAAGGACTGTATCAGGACAGACACTCAGCATTAAACGTATGCCTGAGTGATCAACAGAAGAATGGCAGAATGCTTTCGAGGCCAGGTGAGTCATGGACAGAGTTCAGTGTTTTAAATGAGAAGCTGAGAGACAGAACGAAGCCAGTCCTCTTCTGTGTGGATGAAGTGGGTCAGTTCTGAGCTGAGCTGTGTTCTTTGTGTCGGAGCGAGTGGGAGAAGAGACAGAGCTCACAGAACAACAGCAGCAGCTGAGGAGAGTGACGCAGGGAGGACACAAACACCAGTCTGTTCAACACTCACACTGTTCCCGCGCTAACGCCGCTAACGCCGCTAACACCGCTAACACACGTCACATGGATGCAGAGGGTTCAAGCTGTTCCTCTGCCACAGTTTCACAGTGGGATGCTTTTAACAGCACTTCACTGCTGATTATCAGCACTGAAGCTAAAGACACAACGTCAGCACAGTTCATCATACTTTAACTTTTACTAACAGGAGAGAACATATTACTCCTGTGCTAGCTTCACTTCACTGGCTTCCAGTTGAATTCAGAATTAGGTTTAAAATCCTTCTCCTGACTTACTCCATCCTACATTAATGATGTTACAGTGCCATACCAACCAAGCAGAGTACTGCGCTCACAAAATGCAGGGCTATTAGTGGTTCCCAGGGTTTCTAAAAGTACAGTTGGAGGTAGAGCCTTTAGTTACCAAGCTCCTGTTTTATGGAATCAGCTTCCAGCTCATGTTAGAGGCAGACACAGTCTCTACATTTAAGGTTAGGTTAAAACGTTCCTCTGTGAGAAAGCTTATGGTCAGGCCAGGAACAGGGTTAACTCCACAGCTGAAGCTGCTCTAGGAGCTAGAAGCTGGGGGAAGTATGGTGCACTGACCTCTGACCTCTGGTTTCATCTGCTGCTCCTCTTCTATCACTGTCATTAATATAATGAAATACTCTATATCTCCAATCAGTTCATTGCTGTTCACAGGTTGTCCCTCTCTCCCGCTCCCCTCTGGGGGAGTGGGGACTGTTTCAGATGCCTGGCTGCTGGCAGATGTCCCAGTGATGATTGGATCTTAGCTGACCCCATCTGTGCTCCTGTCCCTGACCTGTGGGCCCTCAGCCTCACCTCTAAGGATTTCCTGGACCTATCTCGCCCACTCACCTGTCTGGATGAGGCCCTGCTGCATCCTCTGGACTTCCTCAACCTACCTCACCCACTCTCGTCTGGATGAATCCTTACAGAGTGATCTATGATCCTATAGATGAACTAATGAACTAACTCCTGATGCATTGCCTGTCCGTCCTGGGAGAGGATCTCTCCTTCAAGTATGGGCTCCATAAGGTTTCTTCTTTTTTCCCGTAGCTGGGTTTTTTTAGGAGTTTTTCCTTACTGAGAAGGAGGGTCTAAGGACAGGAGTGTCCTGGCTCTGTTTAGTTTAGTTTAGTTATTGTTTGTGTTGATTGTGTGTTAAGTCTGATTGTGTGTTTATGTTTGATCAACTGTTTGTGAAGCCTTTGAGGAGACTTTTGTTGTGATACTGGGACATACAAATAAACCTGAATTGAATTGAATTGAAACAGTTCATCATACTTTAAACAGCAGATGTACAGACTTCACTTTAGGACTGTGTGAGGAACTGCCCCTCCTCTGTCCCCTCCTCTGTCCCCTCCTCTGCACCCTCCTCTGTCCCCTCCTCTGTCCCCTCCTCTGTCCCCTCCTCTGTCCCCTCCTCTGTCCCCTCCTCTGTCCCCTCCTCTGTCCCCCGCCCCTCCTCTGTCCCCTCCTCTGTCCCCTCCTCTGTCCCCTCCTCTGTCCCCCGCCCCTCCTCTGTCCCCTCCTCTGTCCCCCGCCCCTCCTCTGTCCCCTCCTCTGTCCCCTCCTCTGTCCCCTCCTCTGTCCCCTCCTCTGTCCCCCGCCCCTCCTCTGTCCCCTCCTCTGTCCCCCGCCCCTCCTCTGTCCCCTCCTCTGTCCCCTCCTCTGTCCCCCGCCCCTCCTCTGTCCCCTCCTCTGTCCCCCGCCCCTCCTCTGTCCCCTCCTCTGTCCCCCGCCCCTCCTCTGTCCCCCGCCCCTCCTCTGCACCCTCCTCTGTCCCCTCCTCTGTCCCCTCCTCTGTCCCCTCCTCTGTCCCCCGCCCCTCCTCTGTCCCCTCCTCTGTCCCCCGCCCCTCCTCTGTCCCCTCCTCTGTCCCCTCCTCTGTCCCCCGCCCCTCCTCTGTCCCCTCCTCTGTCCCCCGCCCCTCCTCTGTCCCCTCCTCTGTCCCCTCCTCTGTCCCCTCCTCTGTCCCCCGCCCCTCCTCTGTCCCCTCCTCTGTCCCCCGCCCCTCCTCTGTCCCCTCCTCTGTCCCCTCCTCTGTCCCCTCCTCTGTCCCCTCCTCTGTACCTCGTAGCTCTCCTCGTCGCCGGCCACCATGCCCACAGTTTTGATGAAGGGGTGTCCGGGGTTGTCCACCCCGGTCTGGATGGCCTGGTCCAGGGTGAAGCCGTTGGGCGTGGTCTTGTCGCAGAGTTTGGAGTAGATGGCGGGAGTCAGGCTGCTGGCCATGCAGTTGTTGTGTTTGCGCAGGTCGGGGTACTCCGCGCTGGTTACACACAAAGGATTACACACAGAGCTTTAAACTTCAGGCTTCAGAGGTTAGTGAAGGTCAGAAACAAACATTTTAAACATATATCTGAATAACAGTCCGACCAGTTTCTGAGATGGATATGGCGCACACATACAGAACGTCCACAGATTTATCTGACATGGGACTGACAGGAAACGTTCTCCAGACGTCAGTAACAACCTCAGTAATCCACACTCACACAGAAACCAGAGCAGATCCTTCAGAAACTCAGCTCTGTAATAAAATGGACTGACACAGGGAAAAGTCCGGGACATATGAAGAAAGGGAGGAGCAGAAAGCTCCATCTGAAGTCTCTCAGTGATCAGAAAGCTCTCTGCTCTGACCTAGAAACAGGAGTCTCTGCACAGAGGCATGATGGGTAACAGCACAGAGCCCGCTCAGCTGTAACCCTGCTGCAGCAGAACCTGCTGATGGCTCTGCTCACAGAAGGATCTCTGAACTCCTGAATGTTCCTCTGAGCTCTGCTGGGGCCAGAGTCCGGGTCAGTCCTCCAGAAACCAGCCCTGTCTCAGATTTATCTGACCTGCTCAGGACTAACTTTACCCAGTGGATATACTAAAAGTTAAGTTACTTTTAATCATTTGTTTGTGAAAAATATAAATCACAGTACTGACAATGACAAAAGTAATCTGCCCTAAGAACAGTGTTACAAGCCAGTGATTGTTTGTGCTGGTGCCAAGCCCAGACGAATGGAGGGTTGTGTCAGGAAGGTCATCCTATGTCAAAAGAATATGCAAACTACTTACAAGAGACTTTTACAAACAGTGCCTCCATCTTGTCCTGACCTGTGCTTACACAGAGGATAAATGAGTCCTTTGTAGTGATGGCAGTTTAAATGCTGATATCATCACTACGTTTACTCAATCTAACACAATTTTGCTACTTAGAGGAAGGTAAGACACACAAGATGTGGAGCCCATGAGGATTTACACGGAGCTCACTACACTGACATCAGAGTCACCAGCCTCACACACGCAAACATCTGATCGCTCAGGAGAAGTAGGGGGCACTTTTCCCCCCGGGACCTGATCCTTGAGGGTTGTGTACAAACCACAAGGCGGTCCTGAATGTTTCAGGAGAGGGTCCGGGTGACGGTGTGCTGTGAGTAAAGGCAGGTGTTTTATTTTGGAGACTCCAGAAGGGAAGAGAACAGAAGACTACATCCATGACAAATGTCACCTGTCGACACAAAACCCTGCATCCATCCAGCTCTGTCTGTGGAAACACCACTACAGAAGATCACATACGTGTGTTTATATGACAGTGAAACATGAAGGAAAGCCTCATGAGAACACAGTTACAGTCTAATCCCTCTGTATATTATGAGTAAGCCTTAATCCAGGTCTGACACTGTTCATCTGTGTGGGGCCAGTGATGGTGCGGTGGCTGCGCTCCAGGCTGCAGTGGTTACAGGAGTTCCACTGCAGAGCTCACTGCAGCAGCAACAGAAGCTCCTCCTCAGACCAACACAGGTTTACTGAACACACTCTGAGGCCAGCTGACACTGGGCTTACACAGAGTTTACACAGAGTTTACACAGAGTTTACACAGGGACGAGGGTGAGCTCAGGTGAAGTTTCACCTGTACACAGTGAGCACAGTGGCTGGAAGCTAAAAGTCATCATGACAGTCAGCGTTTTCATGTGAGAGCGAACATACAGAGCAGTTACTTATTAAAAAGAGATGAATCTGCTGTGATGCCAGGCCACAGTGCAGCCACAAGGGGTCACAACCCAGAGTTCTCTTTGTGCCAGTCCCAACCCCACATAAAAGAATCCAAATTTCATTTTATAGTATATTATGAAGTAAATATTGCCTAGAAACTTGAAAGTATCTGGTGGAGGCAGCACGGTGGATGTGAGTTCCAGTGTTCTCCCTGTGGAACGGTCAAATGCAGAGAACATATTTCTGCACGGGGACAATAAAGTCAACCATAACCTTTTGAGGAAGAGTGCTCTCTGCTTGTGTGGACTCTCTGCTTGTGTGGACTCTCTGCTTGTGTGGACTCTCTGCTTGTGTGGACTCTCTGCTTGTGTGGACTTGTGTGTTGTCTTTACATTGAGCTGCTGTAGCCGACAGACTGAGACACTGAACCAGACTTTGGAGTTATTTCTGATCAATAAAGGGGCAGCACACTCAGCCTGAGCTGGAACAGAGCGGGTTACAAAGGCAGAGAGTCTGAAGGCATTAGGAGGGACACAGGACTAACTTAGAGCCAGACAACCGTTCATCTGCACATTCACTAACGGAAATTTACATTCACCGCCTGATAATAATAAAAAAATGCACAGTCACTCCACGCAGAAGGCTCGCAGACACAGGGGGCCAGCCCAGGATTCTACTTTCTCTTTGTCTTTGCATTTACTGAAGCCATGAGTTCCCTGCTGTATCCTGCTGAAGGAGGTTCATAATAAACCACTGATTAGTACGACATGTTGCAGTTGTACAACACGGCTGGGAGTTCTTAAGCAGCTGAATATATGCTGTACATTGTGTGTCTATCTTTAGAATTCTAAAGCCACAAAGCCGTTCTTATTTCAGCTCCACTTCCTCCTCTTTCAGATTTTATTCTCAGACGGTGCTGAAGGCAGTAAACTCTCCTCAGACTCGTGTGTGTGAGGTCACTCTGTTACACACACACAGAGTCTTATATCTGAGCTGATAACTAATCTGCTTCATTCACTCTGACACATGCACTCTCTCACGTACACACCTCGCCTACTTTATCTATGCAGCGCTCTCCTTACAACCGCACGGAGGAAACGCCTCTGCAGCAGATTCCTGTGGCAGTGAGAACGTGCTTCAGTGTTTTTGAGTTGTGCCAAGTTGAACTCTTGCAGGAGATCAATAAATGCAATAAATCTGATGATAATTCCCAACTGAAGGGCCAGGACCCAAAACTGGGCGACAGAGAGGCCGTAAGCGATGTTCAGGCCCATAGTTGCTAAGGCTGTGGCACCTAACAGGACTCATAGGAAGCAAATCTAATTTAATGCTTTTTACTGCCATTTTTAAGGCCATTTGCGACACTTTTACTTTTAATGCCACAAACATACATTTGCAGCAGCTTATATTGTCAAAATTTACTTGCAAGTCCCTCAAAAGTCCCAACAAAAGTCTTGTACACCAATAATGTTTGTGAAAGTCAAACATCTGATGTTTGGTCCTGCTAGAAGCAAACTCGTTCTGTCACGCTCGTGCAGGCTACAAAAATGTGAATTATTATTTATAGAGACATATTTATATTCACAAATAAAACTAAAAATGTCATCAATTTTACTTCAAAACTATTTTAAATGTTTAATACATGTTGGAGGTAGGAGGACTTATATTTCGCAAAATCAATTTAATGACTTCAAATGCTTTTTGAAGCCCCTCGGAATGAAGATGGTTGTAAAGTCATTTAGAAAAAACTGATTCTGTAAAAAGTGGGTGCGTGATCAAGGTAGGGCTGGGCGATATGGATAAGAAATAAAATCTCAATTTTTTTCATTTCTGAGCCGATTTACGATTACAATCAAGTTTTTCTGTTGTTGGCAAAGGCTTTTTAAATGTAGGTTTATTATTTTTAGATTAGAGTATTGCATTGTATTATTTTATTTTTTTTAGCTGGGCTACAGCAAGGCAGAAGCAAAGTGCATTACTCTAACAGTGTATTTTAGTGTAGTGTCTGCTTCTAAAGACCAGGTCTATAATAATTTATACAGCATTATCCACCAGAGAGGCTGTGAAAAGACGCTACGCAGAGCATGTGGCTAATTAGCAAACATAAACAAAGACAGTAAGTCTGCAGTCCTGCCATAGCACCACGCTGTTCGATTTGGCCAAACTGCTGCCACATCCAAACCAGGACATCACCGAGGGAAAGTGACTCCTTTCTCTGTGATTATCGGTGTTTTTAGAGTCTGCAGAGTCTCCACAGTCACTGTTTAAGCTGCTGTGGAGCTAGCAGCAGCATTAGCCACAACACAGGAAACAGTGCGGCGCTTGGAGGACGCTAATTTCTGCTAAACTCAATTTTACGATTTGGCCATTTTTGACATTGTCCAAAATTAAAAATGTGAATTAATCAAATTAATTCTATTTATCGCCCAGCCCTAGATCATGGGTACAACTGGGTCTCACCATCAGAACCAGCTCAGAACCAGGTCAGAACCAGGTCAGAACCAGCTCAGAACCAGCTCAGAACCAGCTCAGAACCAGTGGTGTAAAAGAATCCTGTCACATTTTGGCCACAGTACAGTTTCATGTTATTTTAGTGGAGCTGTTTGAAAGCGTGAGAACGTCCATCACCTCTGTCTTCTTTAATGAAACCAGGACACTCAGATAAAACCCAAACTCTGGAGCCATCTCCTTCTGTTTAGAATCCCAAGGCGGGGTCCATTATGTGCGCTCACATTACAAACACACAGCCTGCCTCAGACCAAACGGAAACAGAGTGAGATAATAAAGGACTGATGCAGAGCTGCTGTCTCAGATCTAATATTCTACTGCTGTCCTTTAAACTGACCCCAAGTGACTCCGGCACAAGGACTCGGCTCAAACCCTTGAAGGTTGTTTTGTGTCTTTATTACCAAAGCTTTTGTTAAACAATGAATTTTGTGAACTGAGTTTTTTTACTTCAAATTCTGATGACATTTTCAGTGAATAAAATGTCATAAGCCAACTACAGTGTTTTAAATCCAGTGTATAAAAATAGAATGGAAAAAAAATGCAGTGTAAAAAACAAACAAACAAAAAACTGTCAACTTCAAACCTGATTGGCTCAGTTCCAAGTGAGAGGATTGTGGGCTTTGGTCTTCATTCCAGATGTAGGTTCTGCGAGTTTCAGTTCACAAAGTTCAATTGCAAGAAATGCTGTTCCATATGTTATTGTCTTAAAAAGTTTTCATGATAAAGACACAAACAACTTTCATAAAAGCACTGGGGTGACTCTGAGACACTGCAGAGGGATCTGTGACAGACGTTCTCCAGGTCTGGGAGCGTTTCTACAGGAGAGGAGAGAACCTTCCTGTTCAACCCCAGGGCAGACCACCGACAGGAGAACATCTGGATGGGTTCTACAGAGCTGGAAACTGGACCAAACCAAAAAACTTGTTTTTTTTTGGCCCTCGGGCTTCCGTCTCAGTTTTCCTCACAGAGAACGTGTCAGTCACTCATAGTGCCTCAGAATTGTACAAATGAATATAATTTATTCACCCGACTTACAGCTCCTAAATGCCACAAAAAGTTAATTTAAATAAACACAAACATAAAAGCATTAAAAGTGTGCTCCTTGTGCGTCTCTTTGTGGTAAAAAGTGTTTCTTTGTTATAAAACATTTTAAAGAAACAGAGATTTAGTTTATTTTATAAATTAGCGGTTGTTGGCAGCCTTACTTAGTTCCAGATAAACGTGTGGTTGTGTAATCATCCAGAGTCAAACCTGAGTTCCCGTGTGAATGACTCAGTGTGGAGCCTCCTGAGAGCATCGCCTCAGGAGATGACCCTCCTCCACAGGGAGAGTCCTCTCTGTGGCTCTCTGTAAAACAACTGTGGACACCCCGGCTTTTACAAAAATAAACTAGTGGCCTTCAGGTCACCTCACAACCGGTACGTCTCTGGTTCAGTCCTAACTATATGTAGTAGTAGTAGTAGTAGTAGTAGTAGTAGTAGTAAAGTAGTACAGGAAAACACATTTTAACAAAGCTCAGGGTTTCTGCATACAAGAATTTAAGACTTTTTAAGATCTTTAATTCAGATTTTTAATTTTAAGACTTTAGACTTTTTCAGACCCAGCACAAACCTCGCCTGCTGTGCTTGTATTTGAGACAAATATTCTGAGGTTTGAAGAAGCCGCTTTACTGCTTCCACTACATCCATAAATCTCCTCTGTATATAATAATAATAATAATAATGCACTGTGACCTGAATAAACCTTTCTTCTCTGAGAGTAATAATTATCCTACTGTCATACTTGTTATTTGAAACCTGCAGAACAAGGAAGCAGCTGGTCCTGCTGGATCTCGTTCATTCAGACTGCTACAGGAGTAAATCCCATTATACCCAGCCGTTATCAGCCCGCAGTCAGGTCTGAGGCTGATCCCTCTGCAGCAGCGCACAGACAGGTATTTGTCAAAAATAAAAAAACAGGTTTACCTATGGTGGCAGAATAAAGAGAATCTCTGTGCATGTGGTGTCACATACGCATTTTCTTTTTTTAATCATGATGAACTACAATTAAATAAATAATGTACACTCAAGCAGAGCAACATAAATTCAGGCCTAACTTCTAAAGTTTAGATACAGGCCTAGTTTTGCGTAAATCCACCCGGCCACAGCGGCAGTGGGAGGATTTGAGTCAGAGCCAAAATGAAACTCTACCTGCACCTGCCTCCGGTTGGCGAGAGTTAATGTCCCGCCCTGCACACAACTGGTTTTCTCCACATTACAGTTCACTAACTTCAGTCACTGCGATTGCTTTTATCAGCCGTTTATTCTCCTGTTGGTTGGGCCATGGGCGTAGCCAGATTGGTTTTGGGGGGGGGGGGCTATAGCAGCCCAAAAGCAGGTTTTAGTCTCCAGATGTAACCCAGAGACAGAGTGATTTTAGTACACAGTATACAGCACTAATAATGACAACTCACAAAGATATATTTTTATAAACTTTGCCATAACATTTCTAATGTTTCTAGCCTACCCATAATCCTACACTGCAGACAGCTACAACTTTATAAAAGGTAGCATAATATAGGAAATCACATTTTTCCTATGTTGTATCTTGGAGTGTAACGATACAGTAACTATATCAATGTATTGATTTTTTTCCTACAACATCGTATCGTTTTCTAGGAATGTCAATCGATAATATCATAAATATCAAAATTTAAAATTTGCATCTTAAAATAAAACCAGATATGGCTTTTTGGCTGTAATTTTTGTGTTTTTAATAAAATTAAATGTTCAACTTTTCTTTGCTCTCTGTCTGCTGAACAGAATAAACCCCGGCCACGATGCTACATTTGAAAGAAAACTTTTATGATTTTTGGCAAAAAGTTGCTGTATCAGTTATGGATATAAAGGTGTTGAATCGTATTTAATTGTATCTTTCCAAATTAGCCAATATCATTTTTGAATGGTATTGAAACACTTCTAATTGATACATATTGTACTGTTACACCCCTCTAGTGCTAAATGCTTATTTTGGTGACGTTTCTTAGCTGACAAGGACCTCACCTGACATTCTAATGGAACCTCAGTGAACAATCTGCAGAAATAAATCCCATAATAAGCAGTCTGCTCGTTATAAAAGCCTCTCTATACCACATCAGCACAGGTTTATTTAACAGACTTTATCATCTGAGACGCGTTAAGGTTGAATGTAAGTATGTTTTCTTAAATAAAATGGTGATTTCTGTCATTCCCATGCACTGTTATTGAATTGATGAGCTATTTTTAGAAGCCGAGGACGACGGATGCCTTTATGTTTCCTCCTTTTTCCCCACGACAGACTCATCAGTAATCATGACGGTATCATGACGGTATCCTCGGTCAAATGTGAGTTTTCGGGGCGTGCGGTGGAGTCCCGGGGCCCAGCGGAGGAGCGGGGCCCCGGGGGGAGCCTCACCTGGCGGGGTACATCCTGCGGACGGCCGCTCCGGCGCCGACGGTGCGGTCCCGCTGCTGCTGGAGGAGGTAGGCGGCGGAGAGGGAGCCAGCCCCGGCCAACGACAGCAGGCCGAGGCGCCGCTTGGAGGACAGGACTCTGGAGAAGCTGCTGGCCATGGTTTCTGTTCGTACCCGGAGCGGAGTGGACCTACAGCGGACACTGAGCGGACACTGAGCGGACACTGAGCGGACACTGAGCGGACACTGAGCCGGAGGTGAACCGAGGAGACGCGGGCGGAGGAGAGCTGCCGTCGGTGATGAATGATCACGGGCTTCGGTCAAGTTCACGGAGAAAAACACGGTGACACAGGATGTGTCAAAGTAAAAGCACAAGTCTTACCTTTCCAGTCACTCTGAGGACAGATTTTAAATATATTTTTTAGCTTATTGTTTGCCAAAAATGTTTATAAAGTAACGCTAATTTGAAGAGAGTTAGCAGTTTTAAGCTAACGGCTGTTGGAGTTAGTTAGCCTGTTGCTATGGAAACACCGAAATTCACTTTCACCAATGAAAAGAAAAAAATCTAAAATTAAAACTTGAATGAATTTATATAGATGAATTCATTTTTTTCTAATGTTTTAAAAGATGTGCCGCATATCTTTTTCAATAAATATGTTTAAAAAAAATAATTTAATACAGCTAACGTTAGACCAACTGACAAATTAGCCTTAGCTTTAGCAATTATAATAAGGCTAAATTATAATTTAGCTTAAAACATTAATGTTCGGGTTAGGGTTAAATAATAAATAATCAAATCAATGAACTGATTAAATTGACAGGGTAGGCCAAGCATTAAATAGGTATTAAATTTGACCTTGTCAAAATCAAGGCCTTAAAAGTATTGAATATTGTGAGCAGGTATTTTTTGCTCATTTAGGTCTTAAAATTTTAGAGTTTTAGAGTCACTGCAAAAACTAAATATTCACTGAAGAAATGTTATCATTGAAATGCATGAATAATTTATTCATGATTTTTAATGTAGCTTTGGAGTTCTTATTAGACTTTTAAAATAAAACCCTTGAGTTTCAGAGAGTAGTATGATAATTCCTTAAGGTAAAGCTCATACAGATTATTGTTCTTGTTGTTTCTGTTGTTGACGATGCTGGCATTAACTTTCACTCTGAGTGCCATTAAAAAGTCTTAATAAGGTCTTAATTTTCACAAAACCTGGAGCTGCCCGTGTCCGATAGTAAACTACTTTTTTATTTTTTTCACTCTTCCCTTACCTTCACAAATGTATCCTCATCAGGTTTTTAAGCATGAATTAAATGCTGTTAACTGTGAGTGAGCCCTGATGCTGATTCTGAGTAAAGACCCAGTTAAACCTTGGACAGTGGGAAGGATGTGGATTTAGAAGCCAGTAGCCACAGAAATATGTTGTTTTATTGTGAAGTACTGCTGCAGAGGAAGTGTGTTTCAGTGTAGAGCAGTGACAGTGGAGTAAAGGTAAAGGTGTGTGAAGGGCATCCCAGGTCCAGCCTCTCACCTGGAAATGTCTGAGCAGGAGGAGGAGATGTGTTTAATGTGAACCATAAAAAATGGACTTTGGACTGACTCAGAGGTTATTAGTCTGTACGTTCAGTCTCTCCTTCATGATTTCTGTTAAAGGACAAGTCTGATTCTGAATAGCAGACAACTGTTCAGGCCTGAGTTTGACACTGGGGTCAGCGGGGCCCTCAGAACAACAACGGGGAATCTATTTATGGTCAAAGCAAGTTCAGAGGTCAAGGTTTAAAGTTCCAGTGAGACGTCGAGACTGGAGTCTGGCCCAGCAACTGTGGGCCTGAGGAGGGCTGACACTGAGAGACACACATTTTAGATTCACCAGCTCTCCTGACACATGCAGTACCAGGTCGAGGAATCAAACCCACAGCCTCCTTGCTCAGAGACAGGAGAGCTAACCACTCAGCTCCCCTGTGCAGCCAATATAGAGAATATACTAGGACTGAAGACTGGTTCAAGACTGGTTCAAGTCCAAAGTCAGGACTAAACCAGGACAAAACATGACCGAAATGAAGGCAGTCTTTTTGTTAGTGTTTGTGATCATGTAAAGACAAGTTTTCCCTAAAAGCCAGAGGTAGGAGAAGTAATCAAAATCTGTACTCAGGTAAAAGCACCGTGACTTCAAAATGATATTACACACGTAGAAGTAAAAGTACTTAGTGCAGGTACTGGAGTACAAGTACAAACGTTCATTCAAGTAGAAAGTACTTAATGCTACTACCATTATTAGTATTACTAGTGCTTGTACTACAAATACTACTTCTATTATTACTGCTACTGCTACTACTCCTTCTACTAGTACTATCCACAAGGATCAAGTAAAAAAAATACTAATACTCATTTAGCGATTACAAAAAACAACTTAGGTAAAAGTAACATCCTTCCACTAAAATGCAGAACTGGAAGAAGACTTGAGTCAAAATATCTAATGTTCCACAACATGACTTTAATGTTTCAATTTCACTTCAGTTCAGTTTTATTTCCATGTCCCAGTATCACAACTAACATCTCCTCAAAGGCTTCACAAACAGTTGATCAAACATAAACACACAATCAACACAAACAGTAACTACACTAAACTAAACAGAGCCAGGACACTCCTGTCCTTAGCCCCGCCTTCTCTTAAGGAAAAACTCCTAAAAAACCCAGCTGTGGCAAAAAAAGCCGAAACCTCCTGGAGCCCATATTGAAGGAGAGATCCTGACCCAGGACAGACAGCAACCTGTGTCAGGACAGTTCCACAACATGACTTGTTAATGTCTATGTTATGTAAAGATGATTACAGATATTTCCTGGGGCCAGTAGAACAATGGCCTTCAGGAGCTCAGACAGAGTCACAGCCATAGTGCTGTGTGTTTCAGAGCCTGATAATGAGCAGCACTGGGCCATTGTTCAGACCTAAAGCTCCTTATGGAGAAAGAGAACGCTGTAATCTGGAATAATCCGGAGGAAAGTCCATTGCATTTACACCGATTTACAGCAGAACAGCCTGAGGGCAGAGTTATAGAGATCTGCCATAATGTTTTTACCTATGACTGTAACTGAGGAGCCTTTGGTCAGTAACTTTTTAACTAAGAGTAGTTTTACCACAGCATACAATGTATTAGTATTGTAGTAATATTATTTTACAGTACACTTACTTGAGTACAGTTGTTGCCATATGTTACCTCTGTGTTGGTTTCAAACGCTTTCTACTGTGAAAACATGAAGATATCGGTCCTGGTTTATTCCTGGTTTAGACCTGGCTTAGACCTGTTTTATTCCTGTTCAAATATTGTCCTAAGGGACCCAGGTCTGCATGAACTGTGGAGGCATCATTAGGCCCAAAGTAGACCCCGGCCTTTTTTCATTAAAATACATAAAATTTTGTGACGTCCATGCTTTGATTTCCTCAAAGCACCTTAAGAATTGTTTCGCACAGTAACATAAGTATGCATTCTCTTGTTTTAGTGGCACAAAAATGAAATGCAATGCCATGCTTTCGGAGGATGGTCCCCAGTGGAAGTGGACAGAGGGAGAAGAGCAGAGGCCCTAGAATGGAGCCTTGGGGCACTCCACATGTGAGAGATACAGCAGAAGACTCAGCAGCCACAACACAGACACAAACGTTTCTGTCTGTGTAGTCCAGTGCATGAAGACGAGCTGTGCACGCTCGGACTCGGGCAACGACAGCGTCCCCTGTAGTGTACAGTATAGAGCTGATATAAATCCTTATCAGAGTTCAGTATAAAGGTCCAGTTTGCTTTGGGCGGAGGGAGAGACGTGTTTTATTTAGATTCAGTTAATGATTCTCTGAAGTCTGCTCTACTCTCAGTCACATGTTTGATTCTTACAGTCGGACACACCTGACTTTTACTGAGGACAGATCCTTTCAGCTCCACATTATCTGAGGTCTAACTCTGACTCTGAGTAAGTCTAAGGTCTAACTCTGACTCAGAGTAAGTCTAAGGTCTAACTCTGACTCAGAGTAAGTCTAAGGTCTAACTCTGACTCAGAGTAAGTCTAAGGTCTAACTCTGACTCAGAGTAAGTCTAAGGTCTAACTCTGACTCAGAGTAAGTCTAAGGTCTAACTCTGACTCAGAGTAAGTCTAAGATCTAACTCTGACTCAGAGACAAGTCTAAGATCTAACTCTGACTCAGAGTAAGTCTAAGGTCTAACTCTGACTCAGAGTAAGTCTAAGGTCAGACTCTGACTCAGAGTAAGTCTAAGGTCTAACTCTGACTCAGAGTAAGTCTAAGGTCTAACTCTGACTCAGAGTAAGTCTAAGGTCTAACTCTGACTCAGAGTAAGTCTAAGGTCTAACTCTGACTCTGAGTAAGTCTAAGGTCTAACTCTGACTCAGAGTAAGTCTAAGGTCTAACTCTGACTCAGAGTAAGTCTAAGGTCTAACTCTGACTCAGAGTAAGTCTAAGGTCTAACTCTGACTCAGAGTAAGTCTAAGATCTAACTCTGACTCAGAGACAAGTCTAAGATCTAACTCTGACTCAGAGTAAGTCTAAGGTCTAACTCTGACTCAGAGTAAGTCTAAGGTCAGACTCTGACTCAGAGTAAGTCTAAGGTCTAACTCTGACTCAGAGTAAGTCTAAGATCTAACTCTGACTCAGAGACAAGTCTAAGATCTAACTCTGACTCAGAGTAAGTCTAAGGTCTAACTCTGACTCAGAGTAAGTCTAAGGTCAGACTCTGACTCAGAGTAAGTCTAAGGTCAGACTCTGACTCAGAGTAAGTCTAAGGTCAGACTCTGACTCTGAGTAAGTCTAAGGTCTAACTCTGACTCAGAGTAAGTCTAAGATCTAACTCTGACTCAGAGACAAGTCTAAGATCTAACTCTGACTCAGAGTAAGTCTAAGGTCTAACTCTGACTAAGTCTAAGGTCAGACTCTGACTCAGAGTAAGTCTAAGGTCTAACTCTGACTAAGTCTAAGGTCTAACTCTGACTAAGTCTAAGGTCTAACTCTGACTAAGTCTAAGGTCTAACTCTGACTAAGTCTAAGGTCAGACTCTGACTAAGTCTAAGATCTAACTCTGACTAAGTCTAAGATCTAACTCTGACTCAGAGACAAGTCTAAGATCTAACTCTGACTCAGAGTAAGTCTAAGATCTAACTCTGACTCAGAGTAAGTCTAAGGTCTAACTCTGACTAAAGTCTAAGGTCAGACTCTGACTCAGAGTAAGTCTAAGATCTAACTCTGACTCAGAGTAAGTCTAAGATCTAACTCTGACTCAGAGACAAGTCTAAGATCTAACTCTGACTCAGAGTAAGTCTAAGATCTAACTCTGACTCAGAGTAAGTCTAAGGTCTAACTCTGACTAAAGTCTAAGGTCAGATTAAGCTCAGGGAGGATGGAGAGAAACTGTGTGAAGGGAAGGATGTGTTGACCCCTGACCTCTGCTGTCGCTGTTAGATCTCCTGAGGTCTCTCTGTGAAACTGCGCCCCTGTATATTTTTAACTTTAGTTTAGTCCTGCTGCTGTTCCCAACCCCACCACTCGCCCACAACAGCAGAGCAACCCTTCCTGCTTTTATTTGATAGAAGTTTGGCTAAAAGTGAATCATGAATTTAATAAAAAGCACTCAGTGTTTCCGTCTGTGGTGTTAATAATAACAACACTGCATGGGTCTTATATAGCGCTTTATAATTGCACCATTCATTGACTCAGTGGTGGTGAGCTACTTCTGTAGCCACCGCTGCCCTGGGGCAGACTGACGGAAACGTGGCTGCTAATCTGTGACAACGGCCCACCACCAAACAAACTCTTGCAAGGTAGGTGAAGAGTCTTGCCCAAGGACACAACAACAGTATGCAATGCCAGCAGTGGGGGCTCGAACCACCAACCTTCAGCTCAGAGGGCAAGGGTCGCTACCGACTGAGCCACTGCCGCCTCAGAACCTACACAGACGTTTATAAGGAACAGACTTTCAGTAGCGGTGATTGGATGGAGCTCCAGCTAGTGCCCGCCTCCAGGATTTGTTTAAGCCAATCACAGCAAAGACCGATATGACCTAAATAACAAACCACTGACAGAAAAACAATGTGATAAAAACTTTATAGGATTTATGTTTTTATGAATGTACGCCAGCAGATGTCACGTTTTTGTTGTCGCCGGGTCGTTTACAAGTCGGCAAACCTAAACCCCGCCCACTCAGACAGTTCTGCCACACCCCTGGCCTGAACCGGAGCCAGAGGACTCCAAACGAATTGGTCCATCATCAGTTTGTGTCATTAAAACTGGATTTAGGACCAAAACAAAATGAACAATGAAAACTAGGGCTGCACAATTTATCGCAAAATTATTATCGCAATATCTGTATCACAAGATTCTAAATATATCACAGAGATTTACACTGAAGAATCAGCTTCCACCAGAGCTTTAAAAGGAAATGCATTGAATAAATAAAAATGTTTAAAAAGTCCAGTTTTAGTGGAAATTTCCTTAATTTAGTCACAGTTTTTAGCCTTGTTTTATTCCTGGTTTAGTCTGTGTTGTTCTCGTGAATAAGAGGGACTTACATTTTTGTTGTAAGGGAATTTAACTCGCTGTGGCAGAAAGTAGACTGTATTTTAAAATACTGCAAAAAATATAAAATATTTCATGTTTTTTCCATATCGTGCAGCCCTAAATGAATCCTCCCCACAACACACTTTCAGGCCCTGACCCACCAGTTGAGAACCTGTGAAGATTAAACCAGATTTTCATCAGAACCATAAATAAAAGAACCATAGCTGTAGAAAACCATTTTAATGTGACATCATTCATAAATCCTTTAGAGGCATTTCCACATAAAAACATGGTTCTAACATATTTCTACACATCGTCATCATTATTTTATTAAAAACAGAATAAAACTGGAGCTGAGTCCATAGCACCGTCTCCGCTGTCACCGCAGCAGAGTCACAATAAACACAACTGTGATAACCCACAGTTTAAAGGATTTATAACAAAATGCTGCAGAAACGTCGCTCTGCATTCACTAAAAACTACTACAATTCATTATTATACTAGTGAAATAATAGAAATAACCTAGAGCCTGGTTCACACTGGTTACATCAGGAGACAGACAGACCATCGTTTAACATGGTTCATTACAGAGAGGGTTGTAACAGAGAAAAACTGAAAAAAAAAAACAGTGTTGATTCTGGAACAGCGAGGCAGATTGAACAGGTCAGAAAACAAGTGGCCTTCCTTCAGTTCAGGAGCTAACGTTTGTGGCGGTAACGTTTATAATGTTGGAAAACATAAAAAAATGGAGATTATTAAAGATTATTAAAGATTCAGATTATTAAAGTAGGATATGTCCAATACAAATCTTATGCTAAGGCATCATATCAATTTTTAGTTCTCTAGTTTTGTTTTTTGGCATAGAAAGTGTTTATAATGTTTCAGATATAAAATATACAATTAAAATGAATTATTGTTGAAGAAGTCTGATGCATCACTTTAGAATCGAATCGTGGGCCTCTGAATCAAAATCAAATCGAATCATGAGATGCCCTAAGATTCCACCCTGAGTCATGACCCACTGTGAAGCTCTGGTGACCCCTAGTGGGGGTCCTGACCCCCAGGTTGGGAATCCTTGATTCAGAGATAAATGAACTGTCAGTGTTTGCAGAGCTGTAGCACTGAAAACACGAGTGTGAGATCTCAAAAACCTGCTTCACCGTCAGTAACCTCACTGTCGTCCTGTCACAAAGAAAAACAAAATGGCAGCGTCGTCTCCTGAGCTGAGGCCCAGTGAGGCCTCTGAGGAAAAAACAAAACCATTACAGAGCGAGAACGATGCGCTGAGGTAAACAGTCCAGTGTGCAGCAGAGTGACCCTAACCAGTGAGCACCAGGTCCGCTCGGCCCCGGGGCCCCGGGTTCATATTGGTAATGTCCTGTCCTCGCACACCAGCGCCCCCTCCTGAGGCTGTCCCAGTGTTACCAGGCAACGCTGCTGTCTCCTCACAGCAGCGCCCCCTGCTGTTGTCCTGCCGCTGGTGTCTGGGATGGAGGCGTACGTTTCTCCTGATGCTGTGTCCTTATACGGCGCCCCCTGCTGTTGTCCCGCTGCTGATGTCCGGGATCTGGTCTGTGAAGGACTGGCTCATCCACTGTCCGTCCGGTAACTGTCCCACCGCCGCCGCCTGAGAGGAGGACGCCGCCTCGGACGTCTCTGCAACAGATAAGGAGCAGAGTAAGGATGGAGCTGAGCTCAGGCTCTGGTCCTGAGGGAGCTTTCTGCTTAAACTGAGTCGAGCTAAACCCAGGATTATCAGTGCCATGAAGGAGGCTCACTTTTCAGCCTGGTCTCTGTAGAAACAAACGCAGCAGAGCTAACCTGGTCCAAACCGCATTTTATTCCTGAGTTTGGGCTTTGCTCTGCTGCTTCAGTGTTGAACACATTTACCTGAACCTTTTATTGCCCAGCGCTGCTGAGTTTGGGGAGAGACTAAACTCTTCGAGTTTAACACTGTTCATTATATTTGATCACAACAAAAT
Source organism: Bostrychus sinensis (assembly GCA_020698575.1). Taxonomy (NCBI): domain Eukaryota; kingdom Metazoa; phylum Chordata; class Actinopteri; order Gobiiformes; family Eleotridae; genus Bostrychus; species Bostrychus sinensis. Next base: position 664,180 of record CM036251.1, on the reverse strand, counting down.
AAGATCACACAGACGGAGCTTTGGGCTTACTGAGACTCAGACTGACTAACTTCCTGCTGGATGTGGCGTTGTTGAGCTTCATTTCATGTTTGTTTGTTTATTTTCTTTATATTGGGAGATTGTGTGTGTAAAAAGTATTAAATGCACACAGCGTCTTTCCTGTGAGCACACACAGAGCCTGACGATCAAACCTCGGTTTCACAGATTCTGCTGAGAAACATCTTCGTGATCCTCGTCATCTCTGAGCTGACGTTCAGGTTTTGAGCTCACTCAAGTAAAGCCTGGCTCTGAACACAGGTGCTCTTTTTACCTGTGTTATTGTTGTTAAAGGTACAGTGTCCGTTGGTCTGCGGGGTCTCTGGGGGCCCCTCTCCTCGCTCCACGTACGCCCCTCCGTACGCGTCCTCATACCCAGGGTCGTACTGCTCCTCTTTGATGGCCATGCGCTTGGCATCCTCTGTAACGAAACACACAACACACATTCATTACTCTCTCCAGGTGTCCCCCAGGTGTCCTCCAGGTGTCCCCCAGGTGTCCCCCAGGTGTCCCCCAGGTGTCCCCCAGGTGTCCCCCAGGTGTCCTCCAGGTGTCCTCCAGGTGTCCTCCAGGTGTCCCCCAGGTGTCCCCCAGGTGTCCCCCAGGTGTCCCCCAGGTGTCCTCCAGGTGTCCCCCAGGTGTCCCCCAGGTGTCCCCCAGGTGTCCTCCAGGTGTCCCCCAGGTGTCCCCCAGGTGTCCCCCAGGTGTCCTCCAGGTGTCCTCCAGGTGTCCTCCAGGTGTCCCCCAGGTGTCCTCCAGGTGTCCCCCAGGTGTCCCCCAGGTGTCCCCCAGGTGTGACAGCTTACCTTTAGCCAGCTGCAGGTTGAAGGAGTACTGGACCTCCTGGACCTCCGTGCTCCTCTGCTCTCCCTTCAGTTGGTCCCTCAGCTCTCTCAGTTTTATGTAGAAGTGAACTTTGTCCTGGGCTCTGGGGAACTGGGCACAGCGGGCGCTGGAGGAGGGCATCAGGTACAGGGCCTGAAGGAGAGAAGGCGTCCCCATAAACCACAGAGAGTTGTAAACATCTGGACAGAGGGGGGAGGGGCAGAGACACTCACCACGTCACACTCAGGGATCCTGTGCGGCTGCAGACCAAAGTCCAGTTTATTGGGCTTCTTCCCAAACAGCTCTCTGCAGAACATCTCATAGATACCTGCAGGAGACACAGGAGCAGGGTCACATCAGGCCCACTTTCACTCCAACAGAACTCACACTCACACGTTCACAGGTGGACGCAGAGAGAGACTCACATTTCCCGTTGAAGACAGCGATCAGAGGCTTGTACTTCTTCAGTTTCTCCACCAGGATCTTCCCACCTTCACGCAGCTCTTTACTGAAATCAGGTTTATTCAGTTCAATTAAAATCACTTCGTAAGAGTGAGCTTTACACCATGACATGTTCTCATAAATACATCAATATCATACTTTTACTTTTTCTTCTGTAACTAAAGCCAATAAAATGTTCACATAACACGAAGGTGAGCTTGGAACAAACAGAGAATGTGACAGAAAACAAGTATTTATACACAAAACTTAAACTCTATTATTATTCCGTGGTAATGTACTGCTCCTCCTGCAGGTGGCAGCAGGTATAGCAGTCACCACCTTCATTTGCAAGACAATTATGTTAAAATGTGTGAAAGATGGTGGTCAAAAGCTATGTATAAATATTTTAAAAGGGAAAATGCAAACTCCAAACTCGGTCCTGAGCTCTGATCCTGATGAAGGCCGCAGGATGAGTGGAGGTGAAAAGAAACCAAAAACTGTGAGCTACTTTCGCTGCTGATCTGACGGCACTGACTCTGATGTGTGGTGTGAGGACAAAAACTGTCTCTGCTGTCCTCACAACACACTCTGAACTATGTGCTAACGCTAACGAACACAAATATAAAGAAGGCTCCGCACAAGGCTTTCGTTCCTCATTTGGAGGGTCTCCTTTATATATTTTATTTAGTAAAAAAGCAAATGTTTTCTAAGGCACAAAGGTTAGAACACAGTCAGCGTCAGGAGCTGTTCAGTCCCTCACCGCTGGGAACAGTAATGACTTGACCTCTTACAAAAACGGAAATTACATCAAAGCTGAACCACAGGAGCGTTATCTTTACATTATTACTGTCACCAGCAGCAAACTAAAGCCCGACCGATATGGATTTTTTTGAGGCCAATGCTGATACTGATATTAAGTAATAAATCCAGTACATCAGCTGATACAGTTATATATTAAGAAAAAGTATTTTAAAGCATTTTTCTTTCTGCTCTTGTTTACATGAATATGGCCACTTTATTAAACTAAACTTATTTTTAAAATGTTGTAGAAAGCTGCTTATTGTTCTTTATGCTGAGTGCTTCTGTAGGCTGTAGTGGGTACTGGTGTGGGGAGTATTATTATGTATTATATTTATTTATTTTATTTAGCTTTAACTAAGTTTGTTTAACTTGCTCTGCAGGTAGAGCATGGGGAGAACTACAAAATCAATTTAAATTTTTGTTCTATGGCAGAGAAATGAGCAAAATATTTTTATTGCTGTTTTGAGTTTTTCAGGCCATGAGAAGGCGATCTGAGGAGTTTCCTGTGAACTGCAGAGTCAGCGCCAAACTGCTGTGAAAGTTTGCAGATTGGCCACATGAAAACCGTAAAAAATTCTACAAAAATGTGGATAACTTGAAGCACATTTCTGTAGCTGATTCTGACCAAATTTGAGCTCAGTCAGATGAACCGAGGAGGAGACAGAAAAAGTACGACGTGTGCAAAAACTGCTGTACAATTTGTAAATCAATATGGACGACTTCCTGTTTGTCAGGCGGCGCTGTTGTAATATTTGTTGCTTGTTCCTGTCATGATGCATGTCTGTGATTCTACGATAAAAACTGTTCTAGCCAGGTCCCATTAGTGCAATGTTTGTGGCGGCGCTATTGAGCCAATTTTTATACTTTGTTAATATGACGTACATTGCGTCACAGGGAACATGTTTGGTGAGTGAAGTGCAGTGGGATTTCAACAAAAAAAAGTGCCATTGTTGAAAAACAGCCTCAGAATAAAGAGATGAAACCTGGACAGGTCTTTGCTCCCCGGTGCCGCTCTGGCCACGGCGTCAGTCAAATACTGGTTTTTACTTGGTTATAGTTGGTTTTAGGGTTGGTGTTAAGCCTGGGACCCATCAACCCAACGCCCGACCGCCGTCAGCAGAGGCGACCGCCGTCAGCGGAGGCCGCCGCCGTCAGCCGAGGCCGCCGCCGTCAGCGGAGGCCGTCAGCGGAGGCCGCCGCCGTCAGCCGAGGCCGCCAGCGGAGGCCGCCGCCGTCAGCCGAGGCCGTCAGCGGAGGGGACGGCCATCAGCAGAGGCGACCGCTGTCTCCTCTGTCGCCACTGAAAGTCTCTGCAGACACCAGAGCGACTCAGACCTACGACCGAGCAGTGCCATGTACAAAACCTAACAACTATTTACAACAGCAGATGGCGCTAGTCACTAAACTCCACGGTTATTTAAACTCTAGTAAATAAAACTCCACAGCACACACGAGTTTAACTCAAGTATTTATCAGTCAATAATAATTATAGGCACTAGATTAAACTCTGATCACAGTCAGGAATAAAAGGGACTGGATTATTGCAGCTGTTTGCCTCAGAGGAGGATTATATTTTTATCTGCACGAGGCTAAAGCTAAGGTAAGCTAACTGCTAACATTAGCACGAGGCTAAAGCTAAGGTAAGCTAACTGCTAACATTAGCGTCACAGATAATGAAGCAGATGTAGAACAGAAAGTTCCTTATATTTTGATGTTAAACTGGAGCTGTTTGTGAACGGGACACAGCCAATCAGAGCTGAGCACGACGTCCTGACGCAGATGCCACTGTTCACTCAGAACTGTGTCCAACTGTCTCCTACTACGTACGATGGTGCGGAACTCACCAAACAGACTCACGTCACCGACCGCGACCAACGGCCGATGATCGCCCCGCTGTGTCCCGGCCTTGGTGTTGGTGTTAGTGTTAGTGTGGGTGTTAGTATGGGTGTTAGTGTCAGAGTCAGACGGTGAGTACCTGCTGAGGTCTTTGCTCCCCGGTGTCGCCCTGGCAACCATGTTGGTGAAGCCCATCTTGTACTTGCTGGGCAGCGTGGTGTCGTGCATGTGGTTCAGCTGCTCCTCGGTGAAGCCCGACAGAAACAGGCACTTCCCTGGAAACACACACGGATTTACAGCTCTGGTCTCATCATCAAAGTTTTTTCAGAGGTTATTTAGACTTTATTGTCCTCGAAGGGAAACCTGTCCTCTACATTTGACTTGTCCTTCAGAGTCTCTGGGTTAAACCTGAGCCAGGACCAGATCTGAGCCAGGATCCTGGTCAGGACCGAGCTGGAGGATTACTGTTAGAGGTGGACTGATGTGGGTTTTTCTGTGGTCGATTTTTAAAATTCAGAGCAGCTGATGGTGAACACTGCAGATTTTTTTAAAGTGATATCTAGGGCTGAATTTCTTAATTTTATAATATAAATAATATCTGCTACAGAGAGTGAGACTGTGACAGAGAAGAGTTAAAGATGAGCTGAGTCCATCTCTGTCAGACTCTGCCAGACTCTGTCAGACTCTGCCAGGCTCTGTCAGACTCTGCCAGACTCTGCCAGACTCTGCCAGACTCTGCCAGACTCTGCCAGACTCTGTCAGACTCTGTCAGACTCTGTCAGACTCTGTCAGACTCTGTCAGACTCTGCCAGACTCTGCCAGACTCTGCCAGACTCTGCCAGACTCTGCCAGACTCAGAGTTTGTTCTCCGAGCTTCTGTTCCAGAGAAATGACAACAATCTTTTTCTTCAGGCTGAGATAAAGAGATGTTGGATGTTTCCTATGAACTGCAGAGTAAGGGCCCAAACTGAGACAAGATGGGGCCCTTCAGTCACATGGGGCCCTTCAGTCAAATGGGGGGAGAACATGGGAACTCCACAGGAAGGACACGGTCTGGGAATCGAACCTGGGACCTTCTTACTGTGAAGCAAAAGCGCTAACCCTGCTGCCAGTGTGGTTCTGGTTTAACTCAGACTCACAGAAGTGATTGCCAGGTCCAGGAAACCAGCGTCCGATGAAGGCCGCCATTAACCCTGGGTTTATACCGATCTGAAAAAAAAAAAAAAAAACACATTTTATACCAACAAAGGACAAAAATCCTTCTCCCATCTCTCCAGAAAGTATTTTTCTGGTGAGGCGTCAGTCTGTGTCCACTCACAATGACGTAGTCCAGGTTGTAGTCCAGCAGGTCTGGGAGCGTCTTCTTCATCACCTCCTCCTCGGACATGCCTTTGAACCGGTCCACTTTCCTCTTCACCTTCTTGAAGCTCTCGTCGATCTTCTCCTGCTTCCCCTCAGTACCGGCGCCGGCCTCCGGGGGCGCCTTCTTCGGTTTGGGGCCCGGCTTTCCCTTGGGAGCGCTTGGATCTTTAGGAGCCTTGGGGGCTTTGGGAGCTTTGGGGGCTTTAGGGAATCTTGGGAGGTTTGGGAGGTTTGGGTTCTTTGGGCTGAGCCGGTCGCCCGCGCTTCTTCGGAGGAGCTGCAGAATAATATTAATAATAATTATGAAGTTATTACCATTGGAAACTAACAATATGTTCACAGATATACAGCTCTATAAGTCTGCATCCGTCCAGACTAAAACCATCTGAGAGAAAACATCTGCACATCACTAAATACTTGGTAAATATACAACATCAGGGACGCTCCAGAGTGAGTAAGACCTTTTTAAGACTTTTTAATGCCACGTTAATTGCCAGGATCACCAGCAAAACATTAATTAAATATCTGTACTACTCTGACACTCAGGGGTTTTATTTTAAAGCCTAATAACAGTTCTGTATTTAAAAAATCCTAAAACTGAATCATACATTTCACTGAGAGAGTATTGTGATGATGTTTTTGCAACGTTACACAGCCCACAGCAGATCTGTAACAAAAACTTTAGGACACATTTGAGAGGGAGACTTTTAAACCATTTATGATAATTATATTAATACCTAATTCTATCTTGCAATAAGATATTACTTTAAAATATGCACAAATACAAGCTTCTAGCTGGGGCTGAACATAAATGTGACTTGTCACCGCACAATCATTTGTGTGATTAATTTCATAAATACCAAAGTGCATATCTTCACTGATCTATATATTCCCAACAACACAGGAAAGACATTTTTTTATTGTAATATTTGCTGATAATATTTAATACCAGCCACGTGAAATTGAATACCTACTAAGTCTTTGGGACTGCCTGTTTATCAGCTGTAATGCTAAAAACTTAACCTGGCAGTTAGGAGTACTTACTATTATTTCACTTCCAACTAAAGTTTTACACCAAAGAGATTTAGCTGTGACGTATTTATGAGACAAAGCCTTAGATCAGGGGTTCCTAAAGTGGGGGTCAGGACACCTATTCAGTTCGTTGTTTATGCTTCATGTAGCTGAATAACCATCAATGTGTTACGTTAGCATAGCGCACACCTATTCAGCTGTTGTTCTCTATTCTATTATTACTATAACTTGCCTTTCAACATGAAACGTCATGTTCTTGGTGTCGGATTTTGTAAAATAAATTTCCCCCAAAAATGCGACTTATAGTCCAGTGCGACTTATATACGTTTGTTCTTCTTCATTATGCATTTTTTGGCGAGTGCCACTTATGCTCCGGAGCCACTTATAGTCTGGAAAATACGATATGTTTATAGGAAATAGCATATTTTAGGCAAACAGTAGTGAGTAGTTTAAAAAATAAACCATGCACATTAAATGTAAGCATTTAAATGTTTCTCCTCCTGAGGTTGTTACGAGCGTCAGACACATTTTTGCACCTTTAGTTTGGGAACCCCTGCCTTAGACGACGTTTGTTGAGCCCAGGTGTGCTCCTTACGTTTGCTGAGGTCGGCCGCCTCCTGCTGCTCCGGCTGTAACTGAGGAGGCTGCAGAGGAGGAGGCTGCTGCTGGTGAGGAGGTAACGGCTCCATCTGAGTCTGTGCCACAACGCCCTCCGTAGGGGGGTAGGAGTAGTGCTGGTGGAAGCCTGAGTACTGAGCCTGCAGAGCGTGGAACTGCTGCGTCTGGTGGATCCTGCAGAAGAACAGAGACGTCTCTCTACACACCAGGCATTTACAGAACAGAGCTGAGAGAACCAGAGCTGAGAGAACCACAGCTGAGAGAACCACAGCTGAGAGAACCAGAGCTGAGAGAGAACCAGAGCTGAGAGAACCAGAGCTGAGAGAACCAGAGCTGAGAGAACAAGAGCTGAGAGAGAACAAGAGCTGAGAGAACCAGAGCTGAGAGAACCAGAGCTGAGAGAACCAGAGCTGAGAGAACCACAGCTGAGAGAACAAGAGCTGAGAGAGAACAAGAGCTGAGAGAACCAGAGCTGAGAGAGAACCAGAGCTGAGAGAACCACAGCTGAGAGAACCAGAGCTGAGAGAGAACCAGAGCTGAGGGAACCAGAGCTGAGAGAACCACAGCTGAGAGAACCACAGCTGAGAGAACCAGAGCTGAGAGAACCAGAGCTGAGAGAACCACAGCTGAGAGAACCAGAGCTGAGAGAACCACAGCTGAGAGAACCACAGCTGAGAGAGAACCAGAGCTGAGAGAACCAGAGCTGAGAGAACCAGAGCTGAGAGAACAAGAGCTGAGAAAACCAGAGCTGAGAGAGAACAAGATCTGAGAGAACCAGAGCTGAGAGAGAAACAGAGCTGAGAGAGAACAAGAGCTGAGAGAACCAGAGCTGAGAGAACCAGAGCTGAGAGAACCAGAGCTGAGAGAACCAGAGCTGAGAGAGAACAAGATCTGAGAGAACCAGAGCTGAGAGAGAAACAGAGCTGAGAGAGAACCAGAGCTGAGAGAGAACAAGAGCTGAGAGAACCAGAGCTGAGAGAACCAGAGCTGAGAGAACCAGAGCTGAGAGAACCACAGCTGAGAGAACCACAGCTGAGAGAACCACAGCTGAGAGAACCACAGCTGAGAGAACCACAGCTGAGAGAACAAGAGCTGAGAGAGAACAAGAGCTGAGAGAACCAGAGCTGAGAGAGAACCAGAGCTGAGAGAACCAGAGCTGAGAGAGAACCAGAGCTGAGAGAGAACCAGAGCTGAGAGAGAACCAGAGCTGAGAGAACCAGAGCTGAGAGAACCAGAGCTGAGAGAACCAGAGCTGAGAGAGAACCAGAGCTGAGAGAGAACCAGAGCTGAGAGAGAACCAGAGCTGAGAGAACCAGAGCTGAGAGAGAACCAGAGCTGAGAGAACCAGAGCTGAGAGAGAACCAGAGCTGAGAGAGAACCAGAGCTGAGAGAGAACCAGAGCTGAGAGAGAACCAGTTCAAATGTGCCTGCTGCTGCTCATGGAGGATCTAAATGTACTTCTGAGTTCTGAACCCGCCTAAGGCCCCTGGCTCCTGGGCTCCAGCCTCTGTGTACGTGGCCTGGACAGGGAGAGGAGGAGCTGGCAGATGTGTTCTCCTCCATCTACAACACCTCGCCGTCCTGCGCTCTGGTCCCGGCCTGCTTCAGGGCCAAATGCCTGGAGAGACTGGTGATCAAACACATAAAAGGATCCACACCGATTCGCCTACAGGGAGAAGCGCTCAACTGAGGACGCCGTCGCCACGGTGCTGCACGCGGTGCTGCACGCGGTGCTGCACGCGGTGCTGCACGCGGTGCTGCACGCGGTGCTGCACACGGTGCTGCACACGGTACTGGAGCACCTGGAGCATAAAAACAGCTCTGCACGTCTCCTCTTTGTGCACCACAGTTCTGCATTCAACACCATCCGGCGTTTAAACTGCGGTCCACACTCCACCGGCTGGGACTTAACCCCACTCTGTGCAGTTGGACTGTGGACTTGTTAACTAATCGTACACAGAGTGTCAGAGCGGGGAAAAACACCTCCTCCACCCTTGTCATCAACACTGGGGCCCCTCAAGGGTGTGTTGTGAGCCCCCTGCTCTACACTCTGTTCACCCACGACTGCTCTGCCATCTCCCCGTCCAACCTCATGGTCAAGTTTGCCGATGACACCACAGTGCTCGGACTTATCACCAATGACAGTGAGACGTACGACAGGACTGAGGTGCAGCACTTGGTGTCTTGTTGCCATAACAACTTGGTTCTAAACACCAAAAAGACCAAAGAAACAGTTGTGGATTTATGCAAGAAAGGACACAGTGACCACCAACCTCTCTTCACTGGCACCGACGTGGTGGAGAGGGCGAGCAGTTTCAAGTTCCTGGGGGTGACAGTGACTGAGGACTCACATTGCCTCAGCCGTGGGAAAAGCCCAACAACGCCTCTGTTATCTGAGGAAACTGAAGAGCGCTGGTATCCCCAGGCGCCTGATGGTTAACTTTTACAACTGTGCCATCAGTAGTGTGCTGACATGGATTTGTAGTGTGGTTCTCCAGCTGCACTAAGGCCGACCGGCAGGCACTCAGGCGGGCGGTGGAAGCAGCGGGAGAATCACTGGGACGACTCTCCCGGAGATCAGCACCATCTTCTCCACTCGCTGTGTGAGGTGCGTGACCGGCACCATCCCTGCTCACCACCTTTTCCACCTGCTGCCCTCAGGGAGAAGGTACAGGTCCATAAAGGCCAGAACATCCAGACTGTACCCTCAGGCTGTGAGACTCCTGAACACTGCCCCCCTCCCATGGACAATAACCACACCCACCAATCAATAGCTCTGTACTGGTTTTGCATTGCTGCATTCTGTCACTACTCTCATGTATTTGTCCAAATGTCCCTGCTCTCTAATGCACTTTATCATGCCCTGATGCTGCTGCTGTACTGAGGTCATACTGGGCTAAATGTTTACAACTGGGTTATTTAGGGGTTATTTATTTCACTTGGTTTGCACTTTACCAACTGTGCACTTTATCAACTATGCATGTGGATGCTCCAAACGCAATTTCATTGTTCTTTTGTAACAATGATAATAAATACTTGAATTGAATTGAATTGAATTGAAAGGTTGCATTCATGTGATGTTACAGAATTCTACAGAGTCAAAACTGAGCTGGAGTCAGAACTCTGAGGTAGAATCTGCTGCTGAAGACTGAAAATGCAGACGTGTTTCTGTTCATGTCTCTGTGAGGACTGAGCTCATCCACATGAAACAAAAACTGGCACAAAGTTCAAAGTATTTTGTGTCAGTACTAATTACCTAAAGTGAAGTTATTTCTTCCTTTTAGCATCAAAAAGTGGGGATATTATTCAAACACACAGGCCTGATTACTCTCAGTAGACTCAACATGAAGCCAGAGGATTATTACGGTGAGGCTGTAGATCCAGTTCACAAAAAATGATCAGGTTTGATATTTGTAGATTTTCTGTTTGGATATTTCTGATAAAAATTGTCCCTCCCCTGTGCATTTACACAGACGCTGCTCTGTCTGAGGGTCAGACATCAGTGCACTCTACAACATAAACACAACAACATCATTTAATTCTTCTGCAAATAATTAAACACTGATCTGTCCTTTACTCACTGAGTTGGTCAAACCTGTCATTACACCTACTACTGCATCAGTATATCACATACGTATACACATACTCCTACTATCTATTACTCTGAGTCGCCAAGGCACATTTATTTAATAAACCACATTTTAAAAACATCTTCAGCTGTCCAAAGTGCTGTTCATACGAATATAAAGTATATAATAATATTCAAAGTAACTTAGAGATAACGTAAGATTAAAATTCAGTAAACAGTGTTAAAGCCACTGAACTGAGCTGCTCCAGACCGGGGCCGGCTCTGGCTCCTCTGCTTACGAGCCTCAGACTGTCAGGAGAAACTTACTGGGCATCACCAAAGATTTATATTACAGTATTCTTTTGTTAAGTTATAGTGATATTTGGGGGTTTCACTCTGACAACAGGACGTTAACTTCAGAGACACCTTACGCTAACGGCTAACGGCTAACAGCTAACAGCTAACGACTCTGACTTGAGCTCCAGAAAGAGAACTACTATACAGAAGCTCCTCCTATTTGTGATAAAGGTTGAAACATCTTCTAAAAACAAACCCTGTCCTGAGAGACTTCACTGTTCAGCCTGAATTCTCCTGGAGGACTGAGAACCTGCAGACGTCTGGCAGCGGTCTCTCATCTTCAGTTTGTTCAGAAACATATTTATTCCGACCTGATCGCATGTGCGTTTGTCTTTGCAAACAAACATTTCAAATACAATATAAAATGTAGTAGTCAAATATTAAAAGATGTAACAAAAAAGTCCCTTTTCCTGCAGCTTTTAGTTCATTTTTGGGAGGATCGTATCATATGAGGAGAAAAGACACAGCGCCCAGCCCTAAGAAAAGAATGCCATAACTTTCCAAACACAGCAGCAGCACATTCGCACTGATACTGTTGGGTTTACATCACCTCCTTTTTATAGAAGAAAAAAAAAACTGAACATAAAAGTCGACTGAAATGGTGAAACCAAAGGTAACTGCACATGCTTCAGTTTGAACTCTGGGCATGTTCTGGACACATTTCTCTGTATGTTTTGTATTTTTTTGGAGGTATTTTCTGTTTTGTTTCTCACTCACCACTGCTGGATGTAGTCCGGAGACACAGGCATCGCGGCCGGAGACCTGTCTTCCATCGTGTGGGTCAGACTTTTGATAAATACATTCACAGTCAATCAGGGAACAGAGGATTTTAGTTCAATTGTTCTGTTATTATCATTTCAATCTGTTAACTGTGGGTTAGTGTTAAAGTGTTTAGCTCAAAGTGAAGGCATGTGCCACAGGAGTCAGAGGAAAACAGGCTGGAAACATGAAATAAAAAGATGAAAACACAAACAGGATACGTAAAAAACAAGACTAAAATACAAGTAAACCAGATCTAAACCAAGATTTAAACTGGGACTAAACCAGGACTAAAAACGAACACTGTTACTGGAAGTGTTATTAGGGCCAATGGTAATTATGTCAGTAGAGAAAATTATTTTTAATATACAAAATAAATGTATTTTTATTTGCATTATCATATTTTCTGTAATTATTATTATATTATTATAAATTATTAATAGCTAAAAACACTTTAAGATTTAAGATTTATAATATATATGAGAGCAAAAAACCTCTTTGTAAATATTAATAGAACTATTTGTATTATTTCCTTAGTATGAACTGAGTTTAGTGTGATTTAATTAAACAATAATTAATGTGGAATGCAGTAGACCTAGAGTCAAACATAAATAAGTTAAATCAAACTTGTGCAGTGTAAATATTAAAGGAGAAATGTTCGGTGGGACCCGGGCCTGGCTCTGCGCGGATAACACGGACTTTCTGAGAGTTTCTGTCTTTAAAAGTAAATCATTATTAGGTAGTCTACGGTAAATCAGATTAAGAATCACGTTCATGGTGTGTCCTGATGTCTCCATGAGTTTCATTAAAAAACGCGTTAGAAAATGAGAGAAATAAAAACCTTAAGTCAACATTTAAATGCCCCACTCTTTCTGTTCACTGCAGGCTAACAACAATGCTAATAACAAAAGTGCAAAAATCTCAGGTGTTTTATTTCCTAATCATTTTGTTTAAATGTTACAATATCTCCCTGTTAAGAAAAAGGATGCACCGTTAGACTGACCCCGTTTTATTCATAATTTATTTGTTTTTGTGCCATTTCAGGCGCTAATGCTAACAGTTAGCCGCAGTCACCGCTGGCCACCTGCTAGCCGCGCAGCTAACTTAGCATGGATGAATGAATTCGCCGCGTTCCGCTGATAAACCGCGCAGAAACAGAAACGGAATTAACGAGTGAAATAAACCCCAGTCGTACCTCGAGGTGGAGGGCTAAGAGACGGCAGATTTGTTTAAAAAATCAGTTTATTCTTCCATCTGTGTCCGAAGCTCAGAGCGGCAACAAAGACATGACAGGCTCCGTTCAACTCTGACACCGGGAGAGACCAAGTCCGAGAGGCGCGGGGGTGTGGCGAGGAAAATAACGTTTAAAATCTAAAATAACAATCTTTAATGAGGAAATAGAAAGTGTATTTATGTCTTTTATGGATAGATACGTTGGTAGTTTTAAACAGAGCTTCTTTTGTTAATGTTAATATAACGCAAAAACACGAAAGACTCACCCCCGCTGTGGCGTTGGTCTGAGCCGGCAGACTTTTAAACTTGCTCCATTCCTATTGGCTCAGAGTCTCTCCGTTAGGAATATATGGAAACTATAATAACTGCTGAAAAAAATATATATATATTCTGGATTTTTGGGGTTTAAAAAATGACAAATAAAGGCAATTGCTTTGTTTAATTTGCAGGTTATTTTTGGGAGTAAACCAGGTCTAAACCAGGACTAAATCAGAAGGTTTAGACAGATGTAAATATGTATTTTATTCTATTAACTCCATAAACAAAAAGAAAACTAGCTATTGTCACTAAATAAAATAGTACACAGTATTATAGAAACAAATAAATAAATAAATACAATGAAGTAAACCAATGAGAACCAGGATGTAAGGATTATATTTGTTATCCACGATGTTTCAGGACAACTCTGGGACAATATAAAGAATGTGTTATTATCCATAATACACATAATACAAGCTTCAGTCCCTGCAGCACATACTGTTGTTGTGACTTTGGGCAAGACTCTTCACCCTCCCCGCCTGTGTGAACGTGTGAGTGTGAACGTGTGAACGTGTGAGTGTGAACGTGTGAGTGTGAACGTGTGAGTGTGAACGTGTGAGTGTGAACGTGTGAACGTGTGAGTGTGAACGTGTGAGTGTGAACGTGTGAACGTGTGAGTGTGAACGTGTGAACGTGTGAACGTGTGAGTGTGAACGTGTGAGGGTCAGGTGTGAGTGTGAACGTGTGAGTGTGAACGTGTGAGTGTGAACGTGTGAACGTGTGAGTGTGAACGTGTGAGTGTGAACGTGTGAACGTGTGAGTGTGAACGTGTGAACGTGTGAACGTGTGAGTGTGAACGTGTGAGGGTCAGGTGTGAGTGTGAACGTGTGAGTGTGAACGTGTGAACGTGTGAGTGTGAACGTGTGAGGGTCAGGTGTGAGTGTGAACGTGTGAGTGTGAACGTGTGAGTGTGAACGTGTGAGGGTCAGGTGTGAGTGTGAACGTGTGAGTGTGAACGTGTGAGTGTGAACGTGTGAGTGTGAACGTGTGAACGTGTGAGGGTCAGGTGTGAGTGTGAACGTGTGAGTGTGAACGTGTGAGGGTCAGGTGTGAGTGTGAACGTGTGAGTGTGAACGTGTGAGTGTGAACGTGTGAGGGTCAGGTGTGAGTGTGAACGTGTGAGGGTCAGGTGTGAGTGTGAACGTGTGAGTGTGAACGTGTGAGTGTGAACGTGTGAGGGTCAGGTGTGAGTGTGAACGTGTGAGTGTGAACGTGTGAGTGTGAACGTGTGAGGGTCAGGTGTGAGTGTGAACGTGTGAGTGTGAACGTGTGAGGGTCAGGTGTGAGTGTGAACGTGTGAGTGTGAACGTGTGAGGGTCAGGTGTGAGTGTGAACGTGTGAGTGTGAACGTGTGAGTGTGAACGTGTGAGTGTGAACGTGTGAGTGTGAACGTGTGAACGTGTGAACGTGTGAGGGTCAGGTGTGAGTGTGAACGTGTGAGTGTGAACGTGTGAGGGTCAGGTGTGAGTGTGAACGTGTGAGTGTGAACGTGTGAGTGTGAACGTGTGAGGGTCAGGTGTGAGTGTGAACGTGTGAGGGTCAGGTGTGAGTGTGAACGTGTGAGTGTGAACGTGTGAGTGTGAACGTGTGAGGGTCAGGTGTGAGTGTGAACGTGTGAGTGTGAACGTGTGAGTGTGAACGTGTGAGGGTCAGGTGTGAGTGTGAACGTGTGAGTGTGAACGTGTGAGGGTCAGGTGTGAGTGTGAACGTGTGAGTGTGAACGTGTGAGGGTCAGGTGTGAGTGTGAACGTGTGAGTGTGAACGTGTGAGTGTGAACGTGTGAGTGTGAACGTGTGAGGGTCAGGTGTGGTAGAACAGTGCTGTATAAGACTAATGCGTTATTATAAAGGATATGAAGTGTGTGTTCAGTTCGGGGTGAGGTTTGAGGCCTGTACTGTTCTTCTGACCTCTTTACGTTTGACCAAAGCATCACTCGCTGATGAAACATTAGTCTCAGAAACAGTCACAGGTTTACTGAGAGTTTTAATTCAACTCTGTATTTAACAGTTACAGTACAATGACATCATTGTTTTAAATACAAAAGTCACCATTCAAATATACAATAAATAATGGTAAAAAACAAAGTGTTTTTCTTTAGAACCAACGTTTCTCAGCTTCTCTTCATCTTCTCATTTCATTCTTCATTCAGTGTCTGGAAACAAAACAAACAGTAAAAACCCTGCGATATACTCCTCCTGTCGCCCCCTGCTGGCTACAGAGAGAGGGACAGGACAGAGAGAGGGACAGAGAGAGGGACAGGACAGAGAGAGGGACAGAGAGAGAGACAGAGAGGGACAGGACAGAGAGAGGGACAGAGAGAGGGACAGAGAGAGGGACAGAGAGAGGGACAGAGAGAGGGACAGGACAGAGAGAGGGACAGGACAGAGAGAGACAGAGAGAGGGACAGGACAGAGAGAGGGACAGGACAGAGAGAGGGACAGAGAGAGAGAGAGGGACAGAGAGAGGGACAGAGAGGGACAGGACAGAGAGAGGGACAGAGAGAGGGACAGAGAGAGGGACAGGACAAAGAGAGGGACAGAGAGGGGGACAGAGAGAGGGACAGGACAGAGAGAGGGACAGAGAGAGGGACAGGACAGAGAGAGGGACAGAGAGAGGGACAGAGAGGGACAGAGAGAGGGACAGAGAGAGGGACAGAGAGAGGGACAGAGAGAGGGACAGACAGAGAGAGACAGAGTTTCTAAAGTAACTGGGCAGTTCCAGACAGAGCTATCTCTTCCTCTGCTGTTTACTGTGTGTGGTGCAGAGCAGTTGCGGGGCCCACAGCGCCGGTTGCTGGACAAACACAGGTACTGCAGTTTCCTCAGCTCAGTGTTTGTGTGCAAATGAATCTCAGGAGGCTCAGGGCTGTGGCGTTTCCTGGGCAGCGCTGTCCTGGAAACAGACACTGAGTCTCCTCACACTGGGACACGGCTGGGACACGGCTGGGACACGGCTGGGACACGGCTGGGACACGGCTGGGACAGGGCTGGGACAGGGCTGGGACAGGGCTGGGACAGGGCTGGGACAGGGCTGGGACACGGCTGGGACACGGCTGGGACAGGGCTGGGACAGGGCTGGGACAGGGCTGGGACACTGGGACAGGGCTGGGACAGGGCTGGGACAGGGCTGGGACAGGGCTGGGACACTGGGACAGGGCTGGGACAGGGCTGGGACACTGGGACAGGGCTGGGACAGGGCTGGGACAGGGCTGGGACAGGGCTGGGACAGGGCTGGGACATTGGGACAGTGCTGTCCTGTAAACGGGCCCTGAGTGAAGTTGTAGAGGCAGATTTTTAAATTTAGATTAGAATTCCCTGAGTAACTCTCCTGTGCGTCGTGTCTGAGCGCTGCTCTGGGAGAGTTACCTGAGCTCCTGAGTTACCTGAGTTACCTGAGTTACCTGAGTTACCTGAGCTCCTGAGTTACCTGAGCTCCTGAGTTACCTGAGTTACCTGAGTTACCTGTGCTCCTGAGTTACCTGAGTTACCTGAGCTCCTGAGTTACCTGAGTTACCTGAGTTACCTGAGCTCCTGAGTTACCTGAGCTCCTGAGTTACCTGAGTTACCTGAGTTACCTGAGTTACCTGAGTTACCTGAGTTACCTGAGCTCCTGAGTTACCTGAGCTCCTGAGTTACCTGAGTTACCTGAGCTCCTGAGTTACCTGAGTTACCTGAGCTCCTGAGTTACCTGAGTTACCTGAGTTACCTGAGTTACCTGAGCTCCTGAGTTACCTGAGTTACCTGAGCTCCTGAGTTACCTGAGTTACCTGAGTTACCTGAGCTCCTGTGTTACCTGAGTTACCTGAGCTCCTGCGTTACCTGAGCTCCTGAGTTACCTGAGCTCCTGAGTTACCTGAGTTACCTGAGTTACCTGAGCTCCTGAGTTACCTGAGTTACCTGTGTTACCTGAGCTCCTGTGTTACCTGAGTTACCTGAGCTCCTGAGTTACCTGAGTTACCTGAGTTACCTGAGCTCCTGAGTTACCTGAGTTACCTGAGCTCCTGAGTTACCTGAACTCCTGAGTTACCTGAGTTACCTGAGCTCCTGAGTTACCGGAGTTACCTGAGCTCCTGAGTTACCTGTGCTCCTGAGTTACCTGAGTTACCTGAGCTCCTGAGTTACCTGAGCTCCTGAGTTACCTGTGCTCCTGAGTTACCTGAGTTACCTGAGCTCCTGAGTTACCTGAGTTACCCGAGTTACCTGAGCTCCTGAGTTACCTGAGCTCCTGAGTTACCTGAGCTCCTGAGTGACCTGAGCTCCTGAGTTACCTGAGCTCCTGAGTTACCTGTGCTCCTGAGTTACCTGAGTTACCTGAGCTCCTGAGTTACCTGAGTTACCCGAGTTACCCGAGTTACCTGAGTTACCTGAGTTACCTGAGCTCCTGAGTTACCTGAGTTACCCGAGTTACCCGAGTTACCTGAGCTCCTGAGTTACCTGAGTTACCTGAGCTCCTGAGTTACCTGAGCTCCTGAGTTACCTGAGCTCCTGAGTTACCTGAGTTACCTGAGCTCCTGAGTTACCTGAGCTCCTGAGTGACCTGAGCTCCTGAGTTACCTGAGCTCCTGAGTGACCTGAGCTCCTGAGTTACCTGAGCTCCTGAGTGACCTGAGCTCCTGAGTTACCTGAGCTCCTGAGTTACCTGTGCTCCTGAGTTACCTGAGTTACCTGAGCTCCTGAGTTACCTGAGTTACCCGAGTTACCCGAGTTACCTGAGCTCCTGAGTTACCTGAGTTACCTGAGCTCCTGAGTTACCTGAGCTCCTGAGTTACCTGAGCTCCTGAGTTACCTGAGTTACCTGAGCTCCTGAGTTACCTGAGCTCCTGAGTGACCTGAGCTCCTGAGTTACCTGAGCTCCTGAGTGACCTGAGCTCCTGAGTTACCTGAGCTCCTGAGTGACCTGAGCTCCTGAGTTACCTGAGCTCGCTCTCTGCCTTCAGCTCTGCGCTGACTCCAGCACAGCTCTCGTACTCAGGGTCCTCCTGCTCCTCTTTGATCGCCAGCCTCTTCGCATCCTCTGCAGCAGAACAAACACAAACATCTGTACAAACATCTGTACAAACATCTGTACAAACATCTGTACGCAGGCTCCACCCACACACAAACATCTGTACACAGGCTCCGCACACACACACACACACATCTGTACGCAGGCTCCCCCCACACACAAACATCTGTACAAACATTTGTACAAACATCTGTACAAACATCTGTACAAACATTTGTACAAACATCTGTACAAACATCTGTACAAACATCAGTACAAACAACTGTACGCAGGCTATACAAACACACACATCTGTTCGCAGGCTACACACACACAAACATCTGTGCAAACATCTGTACACAGGCTCCACCCACACACAAACATCTGTACACAGGCTCCACCCACACACAAACATCTGTACGCAGGCTCCACCCACACACAAACATCTGTACACAGGCTCCGCCCACCTCTGGCCAGCTGCAGGTCGAAGGAGTACTGCGTCTCTTCCACGTCCCTGCTCGGGGCCCCGCCCTTCAGTTGGTCCCTCAGCTCCTTCAGTTTGATGTAGAAGTGAACTTTGTCCTGAGCTCGGGGGAACTGCGCACAGCGAGGGCTGGAGGAGGGCATCAGGAAGCACACCTGGACAGACGTGGACAGATGTGGACAGATGTGGACAGACGTGGACAGATGTGGACAGATGTGGACAGATGTGGACAGACGTGGACAGACGAGGACAGACGAGGACAGACGAGGACAGACGTGGACAGACGAGGACAGACGAGGACAGACGTGGACAGACGTGGACAGATTGGACAGATTGGACAGATTGGACAGATGTGGACAGATGAGGACAGACGTGGACAGACGAGGACAGACGAGGACAGACGTGGACAGACGTGGACAGACGTGGACAGACGTGGACAGATTGGACAGATTGGACAGATGTGGACAGATGAGGACAGACGTGGACAGACGTGGACAGATTGGACAGATGTGGACAGATGTGGACAGACGAGGACAGACGAGGACAGACGTGGACAGACGTGGACAGACGAGGACAGACGAGGACAGACGAGGACAGACGTGGACAGACGTGGACAGACGTGGACAGACGTGGACAGACGTGGACAGACGTGGACAGATGTGGACAGACGTGGACAGACGTGGACAGATGAGGACAGATGAGGACAGATGTGGACAGACGTGGACAGATTGGACAGATTGGACAGACGTGGACAGACGTGGACAGATTGGACAGACGTGGACAGACGTGGACAGACGTGGACAGATTGGACAGACGTGGACAGACGTGGACAGACGTGGACAGATTGGACAGACGTGGACAGACGTGGACAGATTGGACAGACGTGGACAGACGTGGACAGATTGGACAGACGTGGACAGACGTGGACAGACGTGGACAGATTGGACAGACGTGGACAGACGTGGACAGATTGGACAGATTGGACAGACGTGGACAGATTGGACAGACGTGGACAGATGTGGACAGATGTGGACAGATGTGGACAGATTGGACAGATTGGACAGATTGGACAGATGTGGACAGATTGGACAGACGTGGACAGATTGGACAGACGTGGACAGATGTGGACAGATGTGGACAGATGTGGACAGATTGGACAGACGTGGACAGACGTGGACAGACGTGGACAGATTGGACAGACGTGGACAGATGTGGACAGATGTGGACAGACGTGGACAGACGTGGACAGATTGGACAGATTGGACAGATTGGACAGATGTGGACAGACGAGGACAGACGTGGACAGATGTGGACAGATGTGGACAGATGAGGACAGACGTGGACAGACGTGGACAGACGTGGACAGATGTGGACAGATGTGGACAGATGTGGACAGATGTGGACAGACGTGGACAGATGTGGACAGATGTGGACAGACGTGGACAGACGTGGACAGACGTGGACAGATGTGGACAGATGTGGACAGATGTGGACAGATTGGACAGATGTGGACAGACGTGGACAGATGTGGACAGATTGGACAGACGTGGACAGACGTGGACAGATGTGGACAGATGTGGACAGATGTGGACAGATGTGGACAGATTGGACAGATTGGACAGATGTGGACAGACGTGGACAGATGTGGACAGATGTGGACAGATTGGACAGACGTGGACAGACGTGGACAGACGTGGACAGATGTGGACAGACGTGGACAGACGAGGACAGACGTGGACAGACGTGGACAGATTGGACAGATGTGGACAGATGTGGACAGATGTGGACAGACGTGGACAGACGAGGACAGACGTGGACAGACGTGGACAGATTGGACAGACGTGGACAGATGTGGACAGATGTGGACAGACGTGGACAGACGAGGACAGACGTGGACAGACGTGGACAGATGTGGACAGACGTGGACAGACGTGGACAGATGTGGACAGATGTGGACAGATGTGTGTAAAAAACACAACCTAAGCTCAGTCAGATTTACCAAAATTATTTGTATTTGCTGAAAGTCAGAATGAGAGATTTTTTAGAGATTTTTGCATGACTTTAGTTTGCTTTCCATACAACTCTGACTCTGACCTTTTTGGCCCAGAAGATGATGTCCTGCTCTGAAAGCTTCTGATTGGCTAACGGACACCTGTGGATGTTCTATAAGGCACACCTCCAACACATTCTTTCACCGATTCTTTCACCGATTCTTTCACCGATTCTTTCACCGATTCTTTCACCGATTCTTTCACTGATTCTTTCACTGATTCTCTCATTGATTCACTGATTCTTTGTGGGAACACTTTGGAAAATCAAAATAAATCAGCCATGAGACGTTCATAAGTCTGGGTCATTCTCGCCTCTTCCTTCTTCTGTCCTTGGCCTTCACTCCTTCACCTCTCAGCAGCTCTCAGCCGTCGTCCGAACGACCTGAGCCGCCGCTGAGCCGCTCTCTCTCTCTAAGTTTCCTTATACTTTTTCTAAATCCAAACGCCACCAGCTGTGTGTCAGTGTAAGGCCGGAGTGTAACGAATGCTTCAGTACCGTCTGTGTGTGTGGGATCTTGTACGGCTGCAGACCAAACTCCAGATTCTTGGCCTTAACTCCGAACGTCTCTTTACAGAAGATCTCATAGATGCCTGCACAGAACAAAGCCCACACGTTCTTATACATATAACACTGCGCACATTATATACGGTTAAGTTCATTTTAACTTCTGCTTTTGTCAGAAAAAGGATATGGTTAAACTCGTTTATGGCTCTCACCTTTTCCGTTAAAAGCAGCGATGAGAGGTTTGTATTTCTGCAGCTTCTCCAGCAGCTGCTTCCCTCCCTCTCGGATCTCCTTACTGAGAAACAAAAACACACCAGACAACAAACACTTACTGTGTTTTCCTGACTATAAGTCGCACTTTTCCATCGTCTGGCTCAGGGTGTGACGTATACTCAGGTGTGACTTATATATTAAAATATGTCAGGTGTTGGTTAGAGGGCGCTCTAGGCTTGTGTCCCAGCATCTGCTGCACCTGTACCACTGACAATTTAAAATGTAAACATTACCACTAACAACTTAGGCTATAAAGACAACTGAGAAAGAGCGGAATAATGTGAAATGGAACTGATGCTGAGTCTGACGACAGCCACGCAGAGGAGGAAGCGGCGCTTCGTCTACCTCCGGAGTTGGCGGAGTTGTTCAGAAGTGACACCGAGGATGAAGAATTTAAAGGATTTAGCGATTAGGAGTGAGATGGTGAGTTTGGTGAACTTGTTATATTATGTTCTTTATGCTATAGTTATGTGAATAACTGTTAATATATTACGTTAACATACGAGACACCTATTCAGTTCGTTGTTTATGCTTCATGTAGCTGAATAACCATCAATGTGTTACGTTAGCATAGCGCACACCTATTCAGCTGTTGTTCTCTATTCTATTATTACTATAACTCGCCTTTCAACATGAAATGTCTGTTCTTGGTGTCGCATTTTGTAAAATAAATTTCCTCAAAAAATGCGACTTATAGTCCAGTGTGACTTATATACGTTTTTTTCTTCTTCATTATGCATTTTTTGGCGAGTGCCACTTATACTCCGGAGCCACTCACAGTCTGGAAAATACAGTAATAATAATAATAACAACAACCAGGAGAGTTGCTAGACCTGAAGCTTTACTGCAGCGCAGGACCCTCTTACTCGTAGGACACATAGGCCTCGGACTCGGCCTCGGCCTCGGGCTCGGGCTCGGGCTCGGGCTCGGACTCGGACTCGGACTCGGACTCAGACCTGGTGCAGCTTATATCAAAGCCGCTCAGTGTCAGAATTCAAACTTCTGCTTCTGCTGCAGGAGCTCAGTCTGATGAAAGCCCTGACAGCTGAGATGTTACTGAGGATTTATTTACTGAGGCATGGGCCCAGTGAAAGCGGTGTAGCAACGCCTCCGATGACAACATGAATGAAACAGACTTCATCAGCAGATTACTGTTAAAGATCAGTAAAACCAGGATTTAGGAGCCGACTAAATCCTGGTGACCTGCAAAAGCCAGACTGTGAGCTAACGGTAAATCAGTCTGGGCTGTCCCTGTTGGAGGTGTTTGTAAAGGGGCGGGGCTTTCAGTGGAATACTTGGAGCTGACTGTTTTTAGCCAATCACAGCAAAGACTCACGCGACGTATAATGGTAAAACAATGTGATAAAAATACAGTTAGGGGAGTTTTTGTAAATGTTCAGCAGCCTCCAGCGCACACAGAAACATTACAAACCTAACCCCGGTGCAGACTGGACTTCAGAGTACCAGGTCCCTGAGGCCTGAGGTCCGTACCTGCTCAGGTCCTTGCTCCCCGGTGTGGTCCGCTCCACCATGTTCGTGAAGCCGATCCCGTAGTCCTGAGGGAGACTCTGGTCGTTCAGGTAGTTCAGCTGCGTCTCTGTGAGTCCGGACAGGAACAGACACTTCCCTGGGACAGAGGAGCGGGTTTAAACCAGGTCTAAACCAGGACTAAACCAGGTCTAAACCTGGACTAAACCAGGTCTAAACCAGGTCTAAACCAGGTCTAAACCAGGACTAAACCAGGTCTAAACCTGGACTAAACCAGGTCTAAACCAGCTCTAAACCAGGTCTAAACCAGGACTAAACCAGGTCTAAACCAGGTCTAAACCAGGTCTAAACCAGGTCTAAACCAGGACTAAACCAGGTCTAAACCAGGACTAAACCAGGTCTAAACCAGGACTAAACCAGGTCTAAACCAGGTCTAAACCAGGACTAAACCAGGACTAAACCAGGTCTAAACCAGGTCTAAACCAGGTCTAAACCAGGTCTAAACCAGGACTAAACCAGGTCTAAACCAGGACTAAACCAGGACTAAACCAGGTCTAAACCAGGTCTAAACCAGGACTAAACCAGGACTAAACCAGGACTAAACCAGGACTAAACCAGTCCCAAACTATGTGTTGTATACCGAGCTCTTCAGAAACGGTGTTTTATATTGAATATTTTAAATTTTTAGTTGAAAATTATTATAAATCAATATACACAAGTGGGAATTTGAATCTTTGACATTTTTTTAATTTGCTGAAGTTATGGATGATGACATTTTTTGAAGCATGCTCCAGTGTCTGGGTCAAGTGATTTAATGCAAGTCTAGGGAGAAAAAGATTTGTCCGAATTAGATTGTTTAAAATTAAATTTTGGAGCAAATCTTTACCAAAAGTAACAGCAACTTAGTGTGATTTTTGGTGATATTTTTAACGTTTGAAAGGTCTGAGACCAGTTGTGTTCTTAAATTCCGAGAGAACTGAGAACAAAGTGGCAGCTGTAGATCCACAGCCACAGAAGCTGAGGTCTGACTCACAGAAGTGGTTCCCGGGGTTGGGATAGTGGTGTCCTTTATACGCCGACATTAACCCAGGGTTTATCCCGATCTGAAAACACACGAGACACAGACAACAGTTCGACATAAACACAAACTGAAACTGAAATTATTACTGATGTGAGTTGCTGGCAGCATTGTTTCTACTTTGCCCACTAAAGTTTAAACTCTCTGTCTCCATGTTCTAATGTAGTTCCTCATCAGAAACAGACCTGGAGCTCTGTTCTGATTCAGTAATCCTGTATTCTCTGGCGCTGACTTTCTGAGGCCTCAGAATGCTCTGCCTCCCCAACAAAGCCCCGCCCACTCCAGGAAGCACTGACCAATCAACAACCAGCCCTCTCCCTCCAGCCTGCTCTCAGTCATTTATCCAAAAATTGGTGCACAGCTGTTTCCACTGATTCATCACAGACATTTTTACTTTGGGAGGAAAATGGATCAGACACAAAGTTTAAGGAAGAGAAGTTCCTTTTATTCCTTAAATTATGTTCAAAAGTCTCTGCTGGTCTCTTCTGTTTCTTATGGCTCCAGTAGAGTTCTTATTAGTCTCATAATGTTTCTAGAGGCTGTAAAACGCTGCTGTCCCAGAGGAGACCGGGTTAAAAGATGAATAAAAGCAGAATATACTGCAAACTCACGATGAGAATGTCCAGGTGAGGTTCTATGACGTCGGGCAGCGTCCTGGACATCACCTCCTCCACAGAGAGACCATCGAACCGGTTCAGAGAGCGCTTCTTCGTCACCGTCTCTGGTTCGTGCTGAGGATCTGCAGAGTCCAGGTTTTTCTTAGAAGGACGGCCGCGTTTCTTCTTCTCTGGAGGCACTGAAGAAACACATTCATTACTCAAATGGATTTAGAGAAAAATGTTGACACAAATGGCCCTTTTTGCAGTTTGTTAATAAAATCACCACAGATCTGGATTAGGGCTGCACAGAATATCACATAATTATCTTTATCATAATATCAGCAAACACAATATCTGTATCCAGGGCTTGACATTAACATGAGCCAAATATGGGGAGAATTTTATTTTGGCTACTGACACAAATAATCCTTGTAGCCACTTTGGCCAGTTGGATTTTACTTTAAAGGTTAGGTCTGAATTTATGTTGCTCTGCTTGGGTTTACACCTTTTAGTATCAAGTAATTCATCATAATTTGAGGTAAAAATTACTAAACAAAATACCTAAAAGATGTGACAAGCACAGATATGCCATTTATTCTTCCTATAGATAAACCTGTTTTGCCATATTTAATATTTTATTTTAATACATGTTCATACATAAAACCATATTTTCTTAAAGCTTGTAGTGTACTATTAAAATAAACACAAACCTTTATGTGGCTAATGAAAACACTAATTGGCTAGTAACCTTTGATAAAGACAAGCCACAGTGGGCAGTGAACAAAAAGTAAATGTCAAGTCCTGTCTGTATCACAAGAATCTAAATATATCACAAAAACACTGTGGTCTTCATCTGACAGAGATTTACTGAAGAATCATTAAAGAAAATGTGTTGTGATTAAATACAATTGTTTAAAAAGTCCAGTTTTAGTGGTAATTGCCTTGATTTAGTCACAGTCTAGCCTTGTTTTATTCCTGGTTTAGTCTGAGTGAAGTTCTGACTGTGAATACAGAGATTTACATTTTTGTTTTAAGTAAATTTAACTTACTGTGTCAAAAAAGTAGGCCCTATTTTAAAATATCGCAAAAATATCAGCGCATATTTCAACATAGTTATAGAATATTGCATGTTTTTTTCCCATATAGTGCAGCCATAATCTGGATAAATCTAAATAATTTGCCTCGGTATAAATGATACCAATAACTGATAACTAAATTAAGTCTATATGGAATAAAAGATGCTGCTTAAAAAAAAGAAACATTTAGAAAGAGAACAGTTTGTTTATATTAATACTCAATGTTCAAATAGAGCGAAGCTACTTTGTGGGGTTCCTCAGGGCTCCATTTTGGGACCTCTTTTATTTTTCATCTATATTAATGATTTAACAAATTAAGTTTGCAGATGACACATGTTTTTAATATATCATTCAAATGTTGACAGTCTGATAAGAGAAGCAAATGAACTAATAAACTAATATTTCAGAGAGGTTTAAAGTTGCTGAACTATCTCTAATATACAAAAAAATATTTTACAAAAGTCAGTAGGAAAAACAAAATATATCGCAAAGGGGAATTAAAAATATTTACTGATGACAACTTAATTTTCCAGATCATCTCAAACCATATTTTTAATGGTTATAGTCAATGAACAAGTAACATGGAAACAACTAAAGTAAAACCAACAACTAAAAACTCAAGGCATTTTGAGTAGAGTTTGTTCTTTTATTAACAGTCTGTGTGTAACGGGGACCATGAAACGATTTTAACCACTTGTCTTTAATCCCGGTCCTCACACAAGAATCCATTATTAAAACAATACTTAGCTGCAACGCTGGCCATTTTATTTTATTTTCTATGCATTTGAAATCTCTTCTTACCCAGGGCTGCAGCAGACAGTGGAGGCTCGAGTTTAGTCCCAGTTCAGCCCTGGTTTAGTTCAGTTTTAGTCTTGGTTTATTTATGTTTAATTACTGTTGACAAAAACTGAAACACTGAACTTGTAACTTGCTCTTTGTTTTTAATTAAAAGTGATTTCATATTATCTTGAACTGAAGGTTTTATTGTTTACAAGATTTAAGGACGTGAGGACACAGAAGACACAGAAGACACAGAAGACACAGAAGACACAGAAGACACAGACCAAGCCCAGTCCTCACCTTGGGCTGCAGCAGACGGCGGAGGCTCGCGTTGTGTCGTTTCTCGAGGCTGCATTTGGTGAAACTGTTGTTGATACTCAGTTTTTATTTGCTGCTCACTGAACCTCGTGTTTTGCTGCACAGTCTGTCCCGAGTAAAACTGTCCGTGCGGTCCATGCGGTTCTTCTCTCTGATGATGGTAATTATTATTATTATTATTATACACATTAAACTCTAGACTCTGATGGAGCTGTGTGCTCTGTGGTCCCTCTGCAAACATCTGTCTCTTCTGATTCTGAGGATTCGGAAAGTCCTGGTGGAAAAACTGTGGTCCGTTTTGGAGATACGACGATTCCTGGTACGAACCCAAGGACTGGGACTGGGAGCCCTGGTACGGACCTGAGGACTGGGACTGGGAGCCCTGGTACGGACCTGAGGACTGGGACTGGGAGCCCTGGTACGGACCTGAGGACTGGGACTGGGAGCCCTGGTACGGACCTGAGGACTGGGACTGGGAGCCCTGGTACGGACCTGAGGACTGGGACTGGGAGCCCTGGTACGGACCTGAGGACTGGGACTGGGAGCCCTGGTACGGACCTGAGGACTGGCTGTAGTCCTGGCTGTAGTCCTGGTGGTAGTTCTGGTGGTAGTTCTGGTAAAATCCAGTGTTTTCTCGGTAAAAAGCCGGTTCGCTGAGGCCATCTTGATCAGAGAAGTGAGACGCTGAAGGGAAATGAGTCACATGACCGGCTTCAGGAGGCTGCTGATTGGACGAACACCTGAGTAACCAAAAACATAAATTATTATTATTTCAACAAGCTCATGGGTCTATTATAAAGAAGAAAACTAGGTCTAAACCAGGACTACAAAAGATAAAATAGTTAAATGGACACTTTAAAAAGACAGCTGTCCCAGTGTCTCCACAGCTTGGACCAGCAGTGTACTGCACTAAACCTGATGTTTGTTAGTGACAAAATCATTTCATTTTCAGATTTGTTCAGCCTACAGATACAGTTAAAAATGAGGTTCTGTAATGCAGTGTGTAAAGTGACAAACATCTCACTCGCTCTGGTTCATCTGTGCCTCTTCAGAAACACTCAGAGAGCACCACAGCGCCACCTGCAGGAGACCAGCTTTACTGTGGTTTGTTTATAAATGAGCTGTGTACAGAGATGTACTACCTCAAACAATGTCAGCTTCACTTTATCTGTAACACTAAGCACAGCATTGTACTTGGAGTAATTTTCCAGACCATAAACAGAATATATTTATATTTCAGTAGTTTAGTGTTGACAAGCGGCGCTTGGACTGAAAACTAAACCTCTGCAGATGATTCACAACTAGATCACCAAACACACAACCAGTTCATCCAAATACAAGTCTTGTATTGTAGAAGTATCCTCTGCGGTTTAGTCTCTGGGTCACTGCTCCTGTCTGCTCCTCCAAACTGGAGGTGACAGTTATTATCCCACTGACAGACTTTTAATAAATAAACACTGGACTTTCCTTCTAACAAGATAAAATAATCTGTCTCTTATCTGAAAACAAGTGCATTTTTAAGGTTTGTGTCCATTTAAATCCTGTAAGGTTTTACTTTTTGCTCGCTGCTCTGTGACCTCGCATCTTTGAGCAGCTTCGTTCACTAAAGCCGTGTAAATAACGCCAGCAAACAGCAAATAAAACGTTAAAAAACAAGAATAAGTTGCACAAACCTGTCAAACATTGTGCAGATGAATCCTGGGGGAAGGGAGCACAACACAACAAAGGAAAGCCCTTTAAAACCTCTGCTTCCTGCGGGTTCAGCAGTGACTGGCCCCCGCTGGTGGTCTGGAGAGGAACTGCAGAAGCGGAAAATTAGATGAAATGTTTTTATTTAATCTGAAGTGGTCCAAAATGGAGCTAACAGCTTTGTTTGTTTGTGTGATGTGTTAAAATGACAAATAATATTTACATTTTTAATAAAGTTTTGCTTCATTTACTCATAACAAAAAGAATAATCCAAGATGGTGTGTTGTCGTGAACGCGATTCACTCTGATTAAACACTGAATCGCAAATCAGTCAAGATTTTCACGAGATAAAAAAAAATAACTGTTTTGCGTAAAGAAAAAACATGAATGAATGTGTGATTTCGTGAGTTTAAAGGTGTCCAGGAGGTTTGTGAAGTTGTTCCAGCCGTGTCAGAGTGAGACCTCTTTAATCCAACTCCCGCTCTTTGTCAGCGGAACTGTCTGGTCTGCGCATGCGTGAGTCCGTCAGCAGCATGTTCACCTCTGACAGAAGCCGGACATAAACAAGGTGAGTTTGGCCATTTCTTCATCTTTAAACCTCTCAGAGTGATACAGTCGCTAACAAACTCCTCCACTCAGCAGGTGAAGAGTTTTTTAATCACCAAGAATGAAATATAATCGTATTTATTGTGTGTAATTCTCGTGTTAGCTGTAAACAGTGAAGGATATGGACTGTAACATGTTAGATTACTGTAGCCCCACATGGGTATTACATTTGAATTGGTCAAAATCAAGGCCTTATAAGTATTAAATATTATGAGAAGGTATTAAATGTTGTTCATCTAGGTCTTAAAATATGTCAAAACATTACAAAAGTCGCCACTGTAACAAAATATAACGTTATTTAATGAAGAAATGTTATCATTCAAATGCATGATTCATTTATTCATGATTTTTTAATATAGCTCTGGAGTTCTTTCATCTGTGTTAGACTTTTAAAATAAACCCCCGAGTTTCAAAGTAGTTCTGATAATTCCTCAGTGTAAAACTCACACAGATTATTGTTCTGATGCTGGGGTTAACTTTCACTCTGAGTGGTGTTAAAAAGTCTTAAAAAGGTTTTACATTTCACCAGATTGTTTTGTGTCTTTACTGGAGAGACCAGATTTCTAGACCAAAAAACTGGGACACTTTATTTTTTGAACTCACCAAGTGACAAAAAGGCTTCCAAAATCCATACAAAATAATGGGAAATTATTGATAAAAATATTGACATTGTAAAGAAATTTAGTGACAAATCTTAAGATGAATGATTTTAAGTGTCCTGTGCTTTTCTATTGGTTAAAATGGGGACAACTGGGGACATCGTTTGTTGAAATCCATGGGACATGTGAGTGTTTTTACAGATATTTGTGTTGGGACATGGGACAAGGAGCCTAAACCTGGGACTGTCCCGGTTAAAGAGAGACATCTGGTCTTATGTTAGACCGACACAAAGCTTAAACCCTGGAAACCTGCCTTTCTGTTTGTAGATTATGTGTCAGGTTAACAAAATTACATTGACTTCTCTCAAACCTGTGACCTATAGCTACTTAAATGAGCTCTGTTTCCCGTCAGTCAGGTGTTGGAGAGCAGACAGAGGGTGCTCCTGGTCCACTGGGGTTTATATGTTTCATAATAACTCTTTCTTCTTCCATTCTTTGGCCCTTTTCAGCTCCTGTCCTGGTCATATCCTGGGTAACGGCATGTTTTAACGCTCTTCTCTGTCTTCAGCGGCCTCTCCTGGGTAAAGACGTGTATTGCGATGCCTGCTGGCGTGTCCTGGCCTCGGTACATGCGGATGTTTGTTGCCAGCGTCCTGTCGATGTTCGCTGGAGCTCAGGTCGTCCATCAGTACTACCTCCCTGACCTGGTGAGACCAAACATCCACAGCACGTCCCGGCTTCGTTCATGAGGCTCTGGGTGGGATTTACTCAGCTGACTTTAGGAATATAATTAAACCTGAAGCACATGGAGAGCACAGACCTCCGCCAGGGCGTTACAGCTTCTCCTGGATCCAGACTAGAGCTTTCCCTGTCCCACGTTTTGGTTTTACTGTATATAGTGGCATAAAGTCCCACTGAGGAGGATAATGTCCCTCTTCTTCCTCAGTGCTCAGTGGATCTGATAAAAAGTGAGATTGGAGTTAAGAAGTGGAATGTCAGCTCAGTGTTCCTGGCGTCAAACGTGGAATAAATATTTGAGGGTGTCCTGTCTGTGCCGGCCTTTATCACAACGCGAAGACAAGAGTTCTTTTCACTGATGTTTAATGAGCAGCCACATTTCACCGTAGAACTAACAAACAAAACACAATACAACATAATATTATACACGATACAAACGTAATATAACCAAGAATTTACAAACAAAACTCACCACTTTGGCCTGCGTATGATCAAAAGGCTGGAGAATTGAGCTTTATAACTTTGCCTCATCTCTTGAGATTTTCTTTGTTGGGTTTGTCGTACCGGAGCTCTCGCTTGCAAACCCGGAAGATCGGACGTTATATACGCGAAAACTAACACGTCCTCAACAGCCTTAACTCATATAAACATACACTTACACTTATATACACGAACAAACACAGACTACAACATTATAAACAAATATTTTAAAAAATCCAAAGTAAATGCCAATGTTTATCTTATCTTCACTACAGCAGCGCCATCTATTGGAAATAGATGGTGCTGCCTCTCTCCATGGGGCTGTGAGCTGGTGGTGGGTTCTGCTGCGGGAATTATGTTTTATAAATAGATTTAGTAAGGACAATACTTTGCAAAATGTGTGTTTTTGGTGATGAAACAAACAGCACAGCAGATTGTTTATGGGCCCTAAACTGTAGCAGCTGTATCTTTATCTAAATGAGGTTAGATATGCGATGATTCTTTCTTGGTTTTAAACATTTGTAAAACTAAGGATATGCGTGTGGATTTTAGGAAGCAGGCTCCCACTCAGGATCCTACTGTTATCAAAGGCCAGCCTGTAGAGTGGAAAACTATAAGTATCTGGGCACCCTCATTGATGCTGATCTCAGTTTTAAAGAGAACTCTGAGATGGTTTGTAAAAACGGTCACCAGCGTCTGTCCTGTCTTAGGAAGTTGGCCCGGTCCAACATCGATGCTGAATCTCTTTCACTGGGCTTTTATTGAACCTGTGTTGTCTTTTTGTATTGTGGCTTGGTCTGGAAACCTGGCTCTGAGAGATAAAAACTGTCTCCAGCAGGTTGTGAAGTGGGCCGGCAGACTCGTGGGTAAGCCCCAGCTCAGTCTGTCAGAGCTTTATACTGCGCAGCTTCAGCGTAAGGTCAGCTTCATTCTTCTGGACTGTACACAGCCCTTGCAGAGGGAATTCCAGCTCCATGGCTCTGGACGAGGTGGTTCCTAAAGGACGAACCCAGCGGTACAGGGACAGTTTTGTACCCACAGTGATTACACTGAACAGGAGCGGATTAGGAATGGATTTACTCTCGCTCACCTCTGAGCACTTTAGGAAAGGAGGAGACAATAAGCACTTTGTTGTAGGCTGTAGTAGGTCATGGAGTGTGCTTGTTTTAGCTTGTTTAATGTGCAATGTGTTTTTATTTATTTATTTTTATTTGTCTTGGACTGCTGTAATCCCTTCTGCAAACAAATTTACCCTTGGGTACTAATAAAGAAACCTTGAACCTTGAATATGTACGCACAGCTTTTATTTCTCGAGTCCATCCCTCTTTGTTCCACCAAAATGCACAACTTGTCCCACTTCTTGTACTTTCTGAAGGGGTCGGCCTTATCCAGACAGGGTTCAGATCCACACCAAAAACTACCAAGTTCCTCTGTGGCCCTTTATTGGCCTTTACTCTACATTTTATCAGAATATTATTTACCGATCAACCGATCTGAACCTGTCCCATGCCTTAAAATCCAGAGTTCAGACTGATGTGATCACACAGTTCCCTCCATCTCCTGAATGCATCAAAACTTCTATTTCCCTAATAAACTCACACAACTTCCTAACATTAAAAGAAATGATATACTTTTGTTTCCAGAGTATTCCGGAGATCCCTCCCAAACCTGGAGAACTGAGAACGGAGCTGAGAGGATACAAGCTGAGAGAGGAGGCCCGGGACGCTCTGGAGAAGATCAAATCTGAACACAAACTGGATTAAAACAACGTTAGACATCATACAAACATCATAACAGAGCTAAAGAGGATACGGACTGAGAGAGGAGGTCACAGCAACTCTGGAAAAAATCAAATCTGAACAAAAACTGGATTAAAATGAACTTAAACATCATGCAGACCACATCAGAGCTGGCTGTAACCTGTACCTCATTTTAAACGGGTGGTGAGTGTTTGTTAGAATCACGTTAGGGTGACCAGGCGTCCCTATGTCACCGGGACAGTCCCACTTCCATGTCCCATGTCCCAACACATATCTGTCAAAACACTATGTCCCAGTTTTTAACAAACCATGTCCCAGTTGTCCCTGTTTTTAACCCAACAGAAAAGCACAGGACGCTTAAAAACGATTGTCTGAAGACTTTTACGATGTCATTGTTTTTATTAATAAATGGCCAATAAAATTCAAAACTTACGCCCTAGCATCATGTACTTTCATGACATGACAGAATATTGTTATAGCTTTTTGTCACATGGTGAGTTCAGTGCACTGGGATTAATGGAAAAAAAATGTCCCAGTTTTTTTGGGTTTAAAAATCTGGTCACCCTAAGTTATGTAAAATGCACATATAAATGAAATACATTTTGTGTCTTAAAAAAATTAAATAAAATACAAAACTATTGTTATGTTTGAAGCCAATAAATGTAAATACATTCGTAAACACACTATTTATTTTTTTGTATAATTGTTGTTTGCTCTTTAAAACGTCCGATATAAGATACGAAATTTAAGTAAAACCAGCAGGAAGAAACAGGCTTATAGAAGTAACTGTAAATGTAAAACTATACATTTTCAATAAAGTTCTGCTCCAACTTTTTTTTTTTTTTTTTTTTTTTTTTCTAAACAAACCTTTTATTTTAGTGTTCAGTGCTGGGCTGATTAGCCTACAACGGTAATTAGCATGTTAGCAAAATTTAGCTGTGAAAAAGTGAGAAAAGGTCCTCTAGAGATGTCATTGTAGTGATGACATCTATTTAAAATTGTGTTCAGCGTAAATTACTAATTATTAATTGATTACTAATTATTATTATTATGTTTGAATATGAGAAATAGATAATAGATTCGAGGAAAGTCTTATTTTTAGTTAAATGCTAATGTTAGCGGTTAGCACGAGCGGTTACCCGCCGTTAGCCGTCTCCTAGCAACGGCCTCAAACACAGAGGAGGAAAATGGCGTCGGAGCAGGAGAGAGAAGCGGAGGAATATTTACAGAAACATCAGGTCCTGGAGCTGATGGAGAACCTGACGAGCATGGTGTTATTCCACAGACCTGGTAAGAACTGTCTCTCGATATAACAAGCTAAATCATTTCATCTCCTTTAAAAAATACAATAATAATAATCTGATGTCCTGATTTTCAACATGTCAAAACCAAAACAGCAACTCTAGTTATATACCTTTGTCATTACGTCATATTTATTAATAACGTTACATTTTAATCGTATTGCAAACATTTTAAACTTTTTTATTCTCAACTACTGAAGATTACAAGTGATAAAATGTCAGTTTCTGAAGCTTGAATGCAGTTTAAATGCATCATTTGTTAAAAAAAAAAAAAAATGTTCCAGTTCTTTGGTCTAGAAATAAATATAGTCCCCCTAAAATATAAGAGAAAGAGCATGACTCAATATTCAGTCTTTTGAGAATCTGTATTTGAAATCTATGCAATTGCAGGATGTTTCTGACTAATTTGTCAGGATTACGCCATAGAAGTTCCTGTCTGAGCTGTTCTTTGTGGTTTTTGGTCATAGTAACAGTAGTTTTTTGTCCAGAAAAGCCACGGAGCAGCTGTTGTGTTTCCTGGCCTTTGTATATTTTTGCTGATGTGTTTTTCTGTGCTCTCCAGATAAACCGAAGCAGTTCCTGACGGAGCAGCTGGAGCTGTTGAAACTTTCTCGTCAGAGCGGAGTCAAAGGACCGAGTTTATTCAGCAACAACAACCTGGACACGGTGTTTGTGGTTCTGGACCCGGCCAACCGCAGACACATCAGCTTCGATCAGTACAAGCACGGTTAGTTCCTCAGAGAATACTGTATCTGACCTCCTCCTTAACCATCTTTAACCCGTACAAGGCAAGCTCGGTTACTGTACAACATCTGTCCAAACACCACATGTCTTTATTTAACTGGGACAGTTCCTTGTCCCATGTCCCCACTCGTGTCCCAGTTTTCAGCAAACCATGTCCCAGCTGTCCCCATGTTAACCAAGAGAAAAGGACAGGAAACTTGCAACACTTTTGTCTAAAGACTTGTCACTTAAATTATTTAAAATGTCATTGTTTTTAATAATAAATTGACAATTAAATTCAAAACTTGAGCCCTAGTGTTATGTACTTTAATGACACGACAGAAAATTGTATCAGTTCAGAAGCTTTTCTGTCACTTGCTGAGTTCAAATGCACTGAAATAAGTAAAAAAAAAAAAAAAAAAAGTCCCAGATTTTGGGTCTAAAAATCTAGTCACCCTCGTTAATAATCAAATAAACTCTGTATTTATCATCTTTTATTTGTTGAACCAAGATAAGGTCACATTAACGTTCAGAGTCAAACAGAGGCCGCTCTGAGTGAGAGACGCAGGACGTAAAGCTCCGCCCCGGGACAGACGCCTGTGTCCCGGGACAGACGCCTGTGTCCCGGGGCCGGTGTCCCGGGACAGACGCCTGTGTCCCGGGGCCGGTGTCCCGGGACAGACGCCTGTGTCCCGCGACAGACGCCTGTGTCCCGGGACAGACGCCTGTGTCCCGGGACAGACGCCTGTGTCCCGCGACAGACGCCTGTGTCCCGGGACAGACGCCTGTGTCCCGGGACAGACGCCTGTGTCCCGGGACAGACGCCTGTGTCCCGGGACAGACGCCTGTGTCCCGGGGCCAGTGTCCCGGGACAGAGGCCTGTGTCCCGGGACAGACGCCTGTGTCCCGCGACAGACGCCTGTGTCCCGGGACAGACGCCTGTGTCCCGGGACAGACGCCTGTGTCCCGGGGCCGGTGTCCCGGGACAGACGCCTGTGTCCCGGGACAGACGCCTGTGTCCCGGGACAGACGCCTGTGTCCCGGGGCCGGTGTCCCGGGACAGACGCCTGTGTCCCGGGGCCGGTGTCCCGCGTGCTTTAAGCAGCTGCTGAGTCTCTGTAACATCTCCTGCTGACGTGGTTCTCGTGTCCACGCAGCTCTGCAGACTCTGAGCGACATAAACTCTTTACAGTCTCCAAGGCTGTGGCCCTGTGTGCAGTTACAGTTACAGTTTGTGAAGTGTTGTCGTCCTGTCCCAGCTCTGCAGACTCTGGGAGTGAGGGACATTAACGAGTGTCCAGACGGAGTCAACGAGGACAAGATCAGCCAGGACACCTTCAAGACCGAGGCGTAAGAGACTTTAGATAACAACACAAATAGCCACAAAATACACCAATAACAGTGAAAATATTAAACCTGTGGGACATGAAGAGAAACAACACCTCCTTATTTTAACACATTTACATATATATTTTTAATTCTCCTGAGTTAACCTGTGTTTGTGTTTTGTTCCAGGATGGAGGGGCTGCAGAAAAGCTCAGAGACGTTTCACAAACCAAAGTCTTCTCCATAATCAGTGCTGCAACTATTAATATACTGTTTTTTTTTTAACAATAAGTCTTTTTTTAAGCTCACTGTGAGGTTTGTGTCAGGTTTGTTGTCAGAAACTGAACTGTGAAAACAAGAATATTTATTAACAAGAAAATGTTTTACACATTTGTCTGTTTTAAAACACAAAGTAAGGGCTATACTCACCTATACTTTATTAAGCCTAGTTTATTAGTTTTTGTTTATTGGAGACAGGCCACAAATAAACAGATCATCAGAGAAGAGCTGTAATAAACAAAACAAACAACATTAAACCTTGGTATAGGCTTCGCACCTAAACAAGGGGTTTATTACTGAGGAGAGCCTGAGGTGCATTTGAACTTACAAACAGAAAAAGCTTTTAAAAAATGAAACTTTTAAACCTTTCTTCTTGTAATTTACGCCGAAGACAAGGTGACAAAGGCATGGTGAATAAATTTAGCTGCAAAAGTGTTTAGATAAATGTTTTTAAGAGTCTTGTGCTTTTTGTTTTGGTTAAAATGGGGACAGTTGGGACATGTTGTGTTAAAAACTGGGACATATGAGAACTGTGGTAAAGTGGGACATATGGACACCCTAAAGACTTCCACATTTTATTTTCTATTGGGTTCTATTATTGATCAGATATATTTATACGATTTTTTTGACCATTCTATAGATTTGAGATACAGAAGTTAGTGTTAGAATACAGTGTTGTTGTTGTTGTTGTTGTTGACATGCTGAAATAATCCAGGAAGAAATAAAAAATAGTAATGTTTTTTGTTTTTGTTTAGTTTTTAGGCCAGAAAGACACATGACTGCAACAAATGCAATGTATTTCTTTTACAAATATTAAAAATAAATTCAAGTGAAGTGAGTCCAATTTTCCTCTGCGTGTTTACGTCACCGCCGCAGCGTCAGTGGGCGTGGTGTGCCCCGGAAGTGACATGGCCGCCTCCTTTTGTCCTCTCGGCTCCTTCTCTCTGCAGGAGCTGTAGTTTCTGCAGGAGTCTGTTCTCCCGCGGCTGGCTCAGGTGTTTCCCTCGCGCGGACCCTCACCTGTGCAGCGCGAGCTCGACATGGGCACCGTGCACGCGCGGGTAAGACACACACGCACGCGGACAGTGACCTCTGAATGAGACAGAGACAGAGACAGAGACAGACTGAGACTGAGCGGAGGCAGTGGAAAAAATCACAGGGCTGGAGTTTCCAGCGGGATTCTGCAAAGGAACTGAGGAAAAACTGATTCTAAAACATTAATACTAAACTTTTATCTGACTTTTATTCTTTATGGGTTTGTTTTTGAGGCTGAAAGGGAAGTTTTATGTTTAGGACCGTAATATTTTAATAATCTGACTGAGTTTTTGACTGAGGAAAGTACAACAGCGGCTTTCAAACTTTTCCACTTCGAGTATCATCTCAGACAATACAGAGAGCATTGTTAATGGACTAAAATGAGCATTACTGGGTCTAAACCGGGACTAAACCGGGACTAAACCGGGTCTAAACCGGGACTAAACCAGGACTAAACAGTGGTTCACATTCTTCAGAATTATTCCTGTATGGTCTCTTCTGATTGGACGATCAGTGATGCAGTTTTAGAACCAAAACAAAGAATGTAAACA
The DNA here is from genome assembly GCA_020698575.1 of Bostrychus sinensis. NCBI lineage: Eukaryota > Metazoa > Chordata > Actinopteri > Gobiiformes > Eleotridae > Bostrychus > Bostrychus sinensis. The sequence goes on along the minus strand of CM036251.1, from coordinate 626,272 downwards.
AAAACAACTTGGCCGTTATGTAAAATATATTTTTAATTGTGAGTAACTCATCTGAAGCATTGTTCTCAGTAAAACTAATGTTAGATTTAAACATTTTTTTAACAAATATAAAAAATATGTACTGCTCATAGCATCTGTACTTTTCTGTCCTTTCTCCAGTCAGTGAGTAAGTAACTATATGTATTTGGTTATAATTAAATGTAAAGACAGTGTCAGTGGTGTGTTATGGTCAGATCTGGGTCAGGGGCAGGTTTCTGGACTCAGTACAACCTGTAGCTTATAAATAACGGGTTTTATTATAAAGTTTTCTAACGTGTACAGTGTTATTCCACCGGTCACAAGAGAAAATCAGTTCTTTTTTAACATTTTCTTGGGGAAGTGCGCTCAGTGTTGCCCCGCCCACATCACACATTCCTCCTGCGCTCTTTGGTTAATGATAAATTAAATAATATCCATTTAGCTCCATATCTCCACAGTGAACAGCCTCACAGCTCCTCAGCTCCCTGCACAGGGTTAGGTTTCACAGAAACACTCTGCTTTCTGAAGTCATAACAAGAACGGGCTTCTTGTACCGCGGTCACCGTCCTTCACCTGCGCCCCACAGCTCAGCCACACCCAGAGTCCTCTCCCAAAAACATGAACGCTCCCTGGTCTTTTATCGTCCTCCCAGTCCTCGTTGGGGTCTGCAGCCTCAGATCAGTGCAGCTGCTCCTGATGTTGTCTTAGGAGAGTTTTCTTGTGTATTGTGATTATTGTTGTGGTTCAGTCTCACACTCCTGGCTCTTGGCCGGGTCGTTCTTGGAAAAGAGGATTGGTTCTCAAGCAGAGGTCGACCAATCTGAGGTTTTCTGTCTCTTATGCCGGTGCCAATTTTTTAAATTTAGAGCAGCCAATTAGAGACGTTTGTGAATGAGGTGTGGCAGATTTCCTTAATTTTATGAACGAAATGAATCTAATAAAGCAGAGTGTTAGACTGTGACAGAGAAGAGTTAAAGATGAGTTAAGTCCATCTCAGTCAGACTCAGACAGACTCTGTCAGACTCTGTCAGACTCTGTCAGACTCTGTCAGACTCTGTCAGACTCTGTCAGACTCAGACAGACTCTGTCAGACTCGGTCAGACTCGGTCAGACTCGGTCAGACTCGGTCAGACTCTGTCAGACTCGGTCAGACTCAGTCAGACTCAGTCAGACTCAGTCAGACTCAGTCAGACTCGGTCAGACTCAGAGTTTGTTCTCCGAGCTTCTGTTCCAGAGAAATGACAACAATCTTTTTATTCAGGCTGAGATAAAGAGATGTTGTATGTTTCCTATGAACTGCAGAGCAAGGGCCCAAACTGAGACAAGATGTCAGTCACATGGGGCCCCTGACCAAAAATCTGCATTAAAGTGCAAGATATCGATAGTGCCTGATATCAGTAGACAGGATGATTGAGAATAGAGGTCTGTTTGGTTAAATAAAGGTTAAAAATAGAAATAAAAGTCAGGATATTCATTTACTCAGGCAGCAGCAGAACAGACCTGATATAGCTCTGTCAGAACTCCACAGGTTCACGCCCCTGTGTTTCTCTCCCCTCTGTCTCAGAGCCTGGACCCGCTCCCGATGCAGGGGCCGGAGCTGGGGGTCCATCCCGACGACATCGAGGCCCCCGGAGTGGAGCAGGAGCCCAAACAGGAGGTCCTGGAGAATAAAGATGTAAGAAAACGCAGAGAATATCATCCGTCACTACTCAGGCTCCTGGTTTAAACTCGAGCTTTGAGTTTTAAAGATGGGTGTGGTTCCAGGTGGTGGTGCAGAGGGTCCACATCGACGGCCTGGGCCGGACCAAAGAGGACCTGCTGACGTACGAGATCAAAGAGGTGTTCAGGGCCAAGAACCTCATCGACGTCAGTGCTCTTATAATAATACTGCACCTGTAGACCTTTAATATATTTAAACTAAACCTGCACACATATATTATATTTGTATTTAAGTTTTTTATTGATAATTCTGTTTAAACAGAGTTTTCTCTGCAGGTGATGAAGAAATCCCACGAGGCTCGGCAGAAACTTCTACGTTTGGGAATCTTCAGGAAAGTCAGCGTCGTCATCGACACTTCACGAGGTTAGACCGCTTTTCTTAGTCCTGGTTTAGTCCTGGTTTAGTCCTGGTTTAGACCTGGTTTAGTCCTGGTTTAGACCTGGTTTAGTCCTGGTTTAGACCAGGTTTAGTCCTGGTTTAGTCCTGGTTTAGACCTGGTTTAGTCCTGGTTTAGGCCTGGTTTAGACCTGGTTTAGTCCTGGTTTAGACCTGGTTTAGACCTGGTTTAGTCCTGGTTTAGACCTGGTTTAGTCCTGGTTTAGACCTGGTTTAGTCCTGGTTTAGTCCTGGTTTAGATCTGGTTTAGACCTGGTTTAGACCTGGTTTAGACCTGGTTTAGTCCTGGTTTAGACCTGGTTTAGTCCTGGTTTAGACCTGGTTTAGTCCTGGTTTAGTCCTGGGTTAGTCCTGGTTTAGACCTGGTTTAGACCTGGTTTAGTCCTGGTTTAGACCTGGTTTAGTCCTGGTTTAGACCTGGTTTAGACCTGGTTTAGACCTGGTTTAGTCCTGGTTTAGACCTGGTTTAGACCTGGTTTAGTCCTGGTTTAGATCTGGTTTAGACCTGGTTTAGACCTGGTTTAGTTCTGGTTTAGTCCTGGTTTAGACCTGGTTTAGACCTGGTTTAGTCCTGGTTTAGTCCTGGTTTAGACCTGGTTTAGTCCTGATTTAGACCTGGTTTAGTCCTGGTTTAGACCTGGTTTAGTCCTGGTTTAGACCTGGTTTAGTCCTGGTTTAGACCTGGTTTAGACCTGGTTTAGACCTGGTTTAGACCTGGTTTAGTCCTGGTTTAGACCTGGTTTAGTCCTGGTTTAGTCCTGGTTTAGACCTGGTTTAGTCCTGGTTTAGACCTGGTTTAGTCCTGGTTTAGTCCTGGTTTAGACCTGGTTTAGACCAGGTTTAGTCCTGGTTTAGTCCTGGTTTAGTCCTGGTTTAGTCCTGGTTTAGTCCTGGTTTAGTCCTGGTTTAGACCTGGTTTAGACCTGGTTTAGACCTGGTTTAGACCTGGTTTAGTCCTGGTTTAGTCCTGGTTTAGACCAGGTTTAGTCCTGGTTTAGTCCTGGTTTAGTCCTGGTTTAGTCCTGGTTTAGTCCTGGTTTAGACCTGGTTTAGTCCTGGTTTAGACCTGGTTTAGACCAGGTTTAGACCTGGTTTAGACCTGGTTTAGTCCAGGTTTAGACCTGGTTTAGACCTGGTTTAGTCCTGGTTTAGACCTGGTTTAGACCAGGTTTAGTCCAGGTTTAGACCTGATGTTGAGCCTAAAACCACATCCCATCAACACTTTTTGCTGGTCCCAAGCCTGGATAAATGCAGAGGCTTGTGTCAGGAAGGGCATCTGGTGTAAAATCCTGCCGCTGCTCTCTGTAAGTCCTGTGTCTGTCCAGGAGAGGACGCTCTTCCCAACGGCGTGGACGTGACGTTCGAGGTCACGGAGCTGCGCCGAGTAACGAGCAGCTACAACACGACGGTGGGGAACAACGAAGGCAGCATGGTGAGTTCAGGGACCGCAGGATGGTGGGGAACAACGAAGGCAGCATGGTGAGTTCAGGGACCGCAGGACGGTGGGGAACAACGAAGGCAGCATGGTGAGTTCAGGGACCGCAGGACTCCACAGACGCTGGTGCATTGGAACTGGAGACGCTAACGTCCCAGAGTGCAGTGGGTCAGGACCCCCTCACTCAAACCTGTGGATAATTTAATTTAAAGATATTTTAATAATAATAATAATACATCAGAGTTATATATCGCTTTTTATGACACTCAGAGATTCTTTACCTGAGAAATGAAATAAAATAATAAAATAAAACTGAAAAAAATGAAATATAAATGAAATAAAACAGAAGAAAAAGAAAAATACTTACTTATACTTACTTTTTTGTAAATACTAATTAGCTTTTTTTTTTTAAACTCAATGTATACATAAAAAATAAAAATATAATCTGCCTGTCTTTAAAATGAAAATATAAAATAAAAATATAACAATGTAGACTAAACATAGTTATTTTACAATATATTTTATCAAAACAAACCTAAAATAATAATAATCTTAAACTTAAATTTAGAAAGAACAAAGAAAAATGTGAAAAATTTGAAATACAAGTTATGTATTATATACACTGCCTGAGTCCAGACCTTAACCTCGCGGAGTCCAGACCTTAACCTCGCAGAGTCCAGACCTTAACCTCGCAGAGTCCAGACCTTAACCTCGCAGAGTCCAGACCTTAACCTCGCAGAGTCCAGACCTTAACCTCGCAGAGTCCAGACCTTAACCTCGCAGAGTCCAGTCCAGACCTTAACCTCGCGGAGTCCAGACCTTAACCTCGCAGAGTCCAGACCTTAACCTCGCAGAGTCCAGACCTTAACCTCGCAGAGTCCAGACCTTAACCTCGCAGAGTCCAGACCTTAACCTCGCAGAGTCCAGACCTTAACCTCGCAGAGTCCAGACCTTAACCTCGCAGAGTCCAGACCTTAACCTCGCAGAGTCCAGACCTTAACCTCGCAGAGTCCAGACCTTAACCTCGCAGAGTCCAGACCTTAACCTCGCAGAGTCCAGACCTTAACCTCACAGAGAATCTTTGGGATGAGCTGCAGTGAGTGCTCAGGTCACACAGCAGTATTCTGTTGGAGCTTTAGCTTTGATTCCAGCTGCCTTCGCTGTGGCATTGTTTCCATGAGCTCCTGCAAGTTCACAACATTTATTTCCATCCAGCGTTGCATTAATTTTTCACCAAGATCTGGTACTGATAATAGGAGAGGTGGCCACTGCACAGAGTCTTCTCCAGCACAACCCAAAGATTCTCTGTGAGGTTAAGGTCTGGACTCTGCGAGGTTAAGGTCTGGACTCTGCGAGGTTAAGGTCTGGACTGGACTCTGCGAGGTTAAGGTCTGGACTCTGCGAGGTTAAGGTCTGGACTGGACTCTGCGAGGTTAAGGTCTGGACTCTGCGAGGTTAAGGTCTGGACTGGACTCTGCGAGGTTAAGGTCTGGACTCTGCGAGGTTAAGGTCTGGACTCTGTGGTGGCCAGGCCATGTGTGAAACTGATGTCTCATGCTCCTGAACCACACTTTTACTTTGCTAAATCCAAGTGGCAACTTCTTTTTTTAGCCAGGCAGTGTATTAGGAAATAGCTTACTGTGTCCAGAGTGAGCCCCGCCTCAGGCCCATAGTAGGTTTGTTTGGATCTGTTTATAATGTTTCTGATGCTGTATAATGTTTCTGATGCTGTATAATGTTTCTGATGCTGTATAATGTTTCTGATGCTGTATAATGTTTCTGATGCTGTATAATGTTTCTGATATTCCAGGTGCTGGGTGTGAAGCTCCCAAACCTGCTCGGTCGCGCAGAGAGACTCGGGTTCCAGTTTTCTTACGGAACCAAAGAGACGTCGTACGGTCTGTCGTTCTTTAAACCTCAGCCCGGGAACTTCGAACGCAGGTACGACTCCAGATACACTTTATACTGATAAACAGTTGCTAGAAAAAGTATGTGAACCCTTTGGAATTCCTTGGATTTCTGATTTGGTCATAAACTATGATCTGATCTTCATCGAAGCCAGAACAACAGACAAACACAGTCTGCTTAAACTAATGCTGCAAAAAAAACGTTTTTATTGAGCATTTATGTGAACATTCACAGTGCAGGGTTGAAAAAGTAAGTGATCTCCTAGGCTAATGATTTCTTCTAAAGCTAATTGGAGTCAGGTGTCAGCCAACCTGGAGTCCAATCAATGGAAGAAGATTGGGGGAGTGGCTTAAAGTGGCCCTGACCAATAAAAACGCACATCAGTTTTGAGTTTGCTGTTCTGAAGAAGCATTGCTCGATGTGAACCATGCCTCGCACAAAAGAGCTCTCAGAGACCTGCAGTAAGAATTGTTGACTGCATGAAGAAGAAAGGTGAGAGAAGTTTGTGTAAAAGCCTTGATGTTCCTGAGCCAGGTACGAGCCTCTGAGGAACACCAGGAGCCTCTGAGGAACACCAGGAGCCTCTGAGGAACACCAGGAGCCTCTGAGGAACACCAGGAGCCTCTGAGGAACACCAGGAGCCTCTGAGGAACACCAGGAGCCTCTGAGGAACACCAGGAGCCTCTGGCTGTGAACGGAGAAGGTTCAGCTGCTGCTGCTCTCCCTGGGAGTGGCCTCCTGTAAAGATGACTGCAGGAGCACAGCGCAGAACGCTCAGTGACGAGAAGAAGAATCCTAGAGTGTCAGCTAAACACTTACACAAATCTCTGGCACAGCAACATCTGTGTTCACAGATCTACAGTGGGTCACACATTAAACAAGAATGGAGTTCATGGAGGACGCCACAGAGGAAGCCACTGCAGTTAAAAACATCGCTGCTGCAGGTTTGAAGTTAACAAACAGCTCCTGGAGGTTCCACAGCTGCAGGTGAAATATACTGTGGACATGAAACCAAAGCTGAGAACACACAACATCAAAACCTCATCCCCACTGTGAAGTCTGGTGGCGGGGCATCAGGGTTTGGGGCTGCTCTGCTGCCTCAGGGCCTGGACAACTTGCTATCATCAACAGCAAAATGAATTCCCAAGTTTATCAAAACATTTATCAGGAAAACCTAAGCCACCTGTCCACACCTGAAGCTCAGCAGAGGAGGGGCAACAGGACACTGACCCAAAACACAGAAGCATCAACAGAAGAAGCTCCGCCTCTGGAGTGGCCCAGAGTCCTGACCTCAGCCCGACTCAGATGCTGGGGCCCGACCTCAGAAGAGCGACTCCCACCACACATCCCAGGAATATTCCTGAACTTAAACAGTTTTGTAAAGAGGAATGGTCCAAAGCAGCTCTGATCTTCACTGCAGAAAACTTTGGTATACTGAGAAGTAAGTACAGGTACTACTCCAGAAACACTTTATGATCTCTGAAAACCAATGGTGAGGCAGTTCTGTGGTGAGTGGGCGGGGTTTAGGTCTCAGGGTGCAGCAGATGCAGTTGTATTTACAGCGTTTCTGCTGGGTCTTTAAGTCAAAAAAAATCTTAAATTATAAAGTCTGAATTTAAGGCCTTAAAAAGTCTTACATCTGCTGAGACTCTTCACTACATTTAAACAGGTCTCAAATATGCAGCTACCTAAAATGTCCATTTAAATGCTGAAAGTCATTTTACCGGCGCCTTTACGAGAGCTCAGACCTTTTCTTACAAGACCAGAATGCTTTGCGGCGCTCACCGTCACAGATGGTTCCTGCTTTTTGTACACTGCATGCTCACGAGAAAGGTCTCATTTTTCTTGAACAGTGACTTTAAAAAAGTTTTAAATTAAACTTTTTGAAGCCTGCAGAAACCCTGTGTTTACTTTTCGGTCAGTTTAGTTTTTGTTCACACGCATTGTTTACCATTAGCCTCAATGCTGTGATTGGATAAAACAAGTCATGAAGGCGGGCTCTAGCTGGAGCTTCATCCAATCACCTTCATTCTCCTGAAAGCTCTATCCCTTTTCCAAAGCTTTCAGCAGGATTCAGGTTGGTTTTAACGTTGCTGCAGTATAACCCTGAATGCATACAAAGTGACGGGGCAGTTTCCTCTGTAGTACTCTGGGTCACAGTACTGCAGTATTAGTAGTATTTATCCTCTTGTTTTTGCAGTATAACCCTGAATGCGTACAAAGTGACGGGGCAGTTTCCTCTGTAGTACTCTGGGTCACAGTACTGCAGTATTAGTAGTATTTATCCTCTTGTTTTTGCAGTATAACCCTGAATGCGTACAAAGTGACGGGGCAGTTTCCTCTGTAGTACTCTGGGTCACAGTACTGCAGTATTAGTAGTATTTATCCTCTTGTTTTTGCAGTATAACCCTGAATGCGTACAAAGTGACGGGGCAGTTTCCTCTGTAGTACTCTGGGTCACAGTACTGCAGTATTAGTAGTATTTATCCTCTTGTTTTTGCAGTATAACCCTGAATGCGTACAAAGTGACGGGGCAGTTTCCCTGGAGCTCTCTGAGAGAAACAGACCGAGGGCTGTCGGCAGAACTCACCGTGAGTAAAGTTACCAACCTTTAACTTTTCATTCAGAAAACACAGATTTAACCTGGTGCAGTAATGTTGTCGTCCTAAGGAAGACAGTTTGTTTTTCTCATTCTGCTGGACCCATTTTTTGATTTGATACCATTTTTTTTGCTGTGAACGTCTTGCAGATGTGAGTGTACATTTTCTGTTTGTGCATCTCTCTGCATTTTTTATGTTATTTCTTATTTGTTTTACTCTGTCGTGTTTAAAAATCACCTTCTGTGAAGCACCTTCAGCCTGTTGTAAGGTGCTGTACAAATAAAGTTTGATTTAATTTGATTTGCGAACACTTTAGCCCATGTTAATACAGTTACAGGGTTTTAGACCAACCCATGTCTCCTCTCTAACATAGTTTTGTTTTATTAATTATCTCAATTCCTTTTATGGCGGACCACATAACTTTAATATTTTTGGTCGTGTGTTTCTGTGGAGGACCATTCGGGCTGAGTGCCATTAACCGATGCCTTTGTGATATCAAAAGAAAAGTTACAATATCATACGATTTTATTCAATACCAAGTTTCAGTTCCTAGTGGGAGCTTTAATTTTCCTTTACATGAATCAAATAAATGACACAGAATAAATCATACACACTACTTTAACTTACAGCTAAGAATTCTGCTCCAAAAATGTGTCTTTATTGAATATTATTGTGTTTTATGATTGTAGAAGATGAATACGCTCCATAGGAATCAGAAAAGGTATCGCTCAGGCACCGGGATCGAAAACCAGACCTGGTACTGAAAACATCTGAACAGTCCCCAGCCCTAAAGAGGAGTCAGACTCTGAAGTTTAGCCTGATACCTCCTCTTTAAGCTACATTATTTAGTGTTAGTTTGTTATGGTGCACCAGTCGCACCCTGAAGCGGGACTGGTTCCTCCGCTCTTGTATTATCTGAGTGTTTCTGCTTTAGTTCCCGCTGTGGAGAACCAGCCAGACGCTGAAGTTCGAGGGCGTGTGGAGGGAACTCTCGTGTTTGGCTCGAACCGCGTCGTTCGCCGTGAGAGAGGAGAGCGGACACTCACTCAAGTCGTCTCTGTCTGTGAGTAACAACACACTACTACTGCTACTACTACTACTACTACTACTACTACTACTACTACTGTACTGTTACTGTACTGTTACATTCTGTTTCTGAGTCATACAAAAATCATGTTCCAGAATATACAGTACTTTATAATTTAGTGATTCTCAACCAGTGGTACAGGTCCCACCGGTGGTACTCATGTCTGGGATTTATAACGAACAAAACCATTTCATTGATAATTACCTGCTAGTTAAATCCTGATTTAGTCCTGCTCTGTTTGTTTAGGTCGTAGTTTGGGACCACTTTAGTCCTGGTTTAAACCTGGTTTTATCCTGGTTTAGGCCCAGTTTAGACCTGGTTTAGGCCCAGTTTAGACCTGGTTTAGGCCCAGTTTAGACCTGGTTTAGGCCCAGTTTAGACCTGGTTTAGGCCCAGTTTAGACCTGGTTTAGGTCCAGTTTAGGCCCAGTTTAGACCTGGTTTAGGCCCAGTTTAGTCCTGGTTTAGACCTGGTTTAGACCTGGTTTAGGTCCAGTTTAGGCCCAGTTTAGACCTGGTTTAGGTCCAGTTTAGACCTGGTTTAGGCCCAGTTTAGACCTGGTTTAGTCCCAGTTTAGACCTGGTTTAGTCCCAGTTTAGGCCTGGTTTAGGCCCAGTTTAGACCTGGTTTAGGCCCAGTTTAGACCTGGTTTAGGCCCAGTTTAGACCTGGTTTAGGCCCAGTTTAGACCTGGTTTAGGTCCAGTTTAGACCTGGTTTAGGTCCAGTTTAGGCCCAGTTTAGACCTGGTTTAGGCCCAGTTTAGTCCTGGTTTAGACCTGGTTTAGACCTGGTTTAGGTCCAGTTTAGGCCCAGTTTAGACCTGGTTTAGGTCCAGTTTAGACCTGGTTTAGGCCCAGTTTAGACCTGGTTTAGTCCCAGTTTAGACCTGGTTTAGTCCCAGTTTAGGCCCGGTTTAGACCTGGTTTAGGCCCAGTTTAGACCTGGTTTAGTCCTGGTTTAGTCCTGGTTTAGTCCTGGTTTAGTCCCAGATTAGCAGTAACGGTGTTGACAGTTATATTGTGTATTTTAGATTTACTCACACATTTCTCTGCAGCTTTGTGTTGATGAGACTTTTGTTGCAGCACGCGATGGTCATCGACACCAGGAGCTCCACCATTTTACCCAGAACTGGAGGCCTGCTCAAGATCCACCAGGTCAGACTCAGCACCAACATCACCTGCTTTAATGTTCTTAAAGCTCCTGTCAGCAGCAGCACTCTACTGGTTATAAACGGTACTGCAGTCTAAATTAAAACAACTTCTCTGATTGGACGATCAGTGATGCAGTTTTAGAACCAAAACAAAACATGTAAACAAAAACAACTTGGCCGTTATGTAAAATATATTTTAATAGTTAATAACTGAGCTGTAGCATTGTTCTCAGTAAACTAATGTTAGATATAAACCTGTTCACATCTGGGACACAGTGATGCCTCTTTTACATCGTCTTATTGTCTTTTGGGAGCCTGTGCCATAAAAAACTTGCTGGTTGAAAGTCAGAATTTGCCAGGGGTATGAATAATTTCGGGCTTCATTGTATTTATGAAAAATATACTGCTCATAGCATCTTTCACTTTGTACATTATTTTCATTATTGCTATGTGAACAACTACTGTTGTTAGAATCAGAATGTTTTCTGCCAGTGTGAGTGAGAAAGGATGTGCTTTGGTCAAAGGTGCAAACATAAAACAAGTAACGCATAATAATAAACCTGCAGCATAAAATAAAGTAAAATAATCTATAAGCAGAGAGGAAGAAACTTTGCCTGGAAATTCCAGACTCAGCGCTGTACCAGCGGATCAGTCTGGTCGCCTTAGAATCAATTCGATTTCTAGCGCGGAGCAAACTGACAGCGGAGTTAGCCAATCAGAAAATGGCGGACGTGACGTTAACAAAGCGACAAGAAAGCAACGCGCTGCTCGCGAAGAACACGTGACTTAAATAAACCAATCAAAATGCACGGTACGGTTGGGATTTGAGTAAACCACGGCAGGACGGCAGTGACCAGACTGAGATTTCTCTGTAGAATAACACAGAGACATCAGTCTGGAGTTTCCAGGCAAGAAGAAACTGTCCCAGTGTTGGGAGGTTCACAGGTCCTGGAGGTTCAGGTCCTGGAGGTTCCCAGGTCCTGGAGGTTCGCAGGTCCTGGAGGTTCGCAGGTCCTGGAGGTTCGCAGGTCCTGGAGGTTCCCAGGTCCTGGAGGTTCGCAGGTCCTGGAGGTTCGCAGGTCCTGGAGGTTCGCAGGTCCTGGAGGTTCGCAGGTCCTGGAGGTTCCCAGGTCCTGGAGGTTCACAGGTCCTGGAGGTTCCCAGGTCCTGGAGGTTTACAGGTCCTGGAGGTTTACAGGTCCTGGAGGTTCACAGGTCCTGGAGGTTTACAGGTCCTGGAGGTTCACAGGTCCTGGAGGTTCACAGGTCCTGGAGGTTCAGGTCATGGAGGTTCACAGGTCCTGGAGGTTTACAGGTCCTGGAGGTTCGCAGGTCCTGGAGGTTCGCAGGTCCTGGAGGTTCGCAGGTCCTGGAGGTTCGCAGGTCCTGGAGGTTTACAGGTCCTGGAGGTTTACAGGACTCGATGATGGCGGTGTAGAACTGCGCCATCATTTTCGGTGGCAGGTTGAATTTCTTCGCCCTCTGCGTTGCCTTCAGTGAAGTCCTGGGCGATGGTGGTGCCCAGGAAGCAAAAGGAGTCCGATGGTGATGGGGCGTCATAGCTGAATGTTATTTTATTTTATGTTTTTTTACAGGAGCTGGCAGGATACACCGGAGGAGACGCCAGTTTCCTGAAAGAAGACTTTGAGATTCAGCTCAACAAAAGCCTCTTCTGGGACTCGGTCAGCGTTAAATGAAACTGTAAATAAATGTAAACCTGTGTAATTAATGTGGAATTATTGATATCGTACTCCCTAGGTCCTGTCCACGTCCCTGTGGGGAGGACTGCTGCTGCCGATCGGAGACAGAGCCACCAGCATCGCAGACAGGTTCTGAGTCTCAGTCCCAGTCTGACCGCACAGAGACAGAAACTTTGCTATCAACTTTCACAAATATCATCCATACTGAGGAAGCTTGTGTTTCATGTTCTTCTCTTCCTCCCAGGTTCTATCTGGGAGGTCCCACCAGCGTCAGAGGCTTCAGTATGTACAGCATGGGCCCCCAGAGCGAAGGTGAGGGCAGCCGTCCACTGTATTAAACTCATGTTTTACTGTTGCTCCTCACAGTAAACGTAACGTCTCATAAAGGATTCAGTGTTGCAGACGTTAAGATAAAGATGCAGTTTTTGTGCCCTGTTTTTTATTCTTTTGTGATGAGACGGAGCAGATTTTACAGAGGGCTGTGTTTTAATGGAACTGGCAGAAGCTCCCTCTACTGGTCATTGATGGAATTACATTTACCGTATTTGAAGTGACAAAAATAAAAAGCAGAGTTGGTTACAGGGACAAGTTAGCTCTTCTACTGGAGGATTGTAACATTTATTCAGTCATCATCTCTTTATTCCCTGTACGGGTCTCTTGTACTGGAGCCCGTTCCAGTAACTATGGGCCTTAGGCGGGGTGTGGTACATCCTGGACAGTGGCAGGTTTTGCTCTGACTGTTTCAACCCAAAGAAAATGACCATTAAAACAAAAAGATTGAGTTCCTCTGTGTGCTTTTTGTCTGAAGGCAGCAGCTGACAGGCTTCACCTCAGGCCAGACACAGTTACATCCCATAATACTCATTTACACAAAGGAGGTGGGCACCTATGAATCTGATTGGACGCTAAGTTGTTTTCCAAGTGATAAATCTTTGAGTAAGGTTTATGCAGGAGCCGAGGGGGAGCAGATGGGAAGTGTCTGGGGGCCACAGGAGGCCCCTGACTGACTCTGTCTCTGTCGCTGCAGGAGATTATTTAGGAGGCGAGGTGTACTGGGCTGGAGGGGTTCACCTGTACACCCCCCTGCCCTTCAGACCGGGACGAGGAGGCTTCGGAGACCTGTTCAGGACGCACTTCTTCCTCAACGCAGGCAACTTATGTAACCTCAACTACGGTAAGGACCTCAGACACACCTGTACAGGTGAGAGTGTCTCTGAATGTCCTCAGACACACCTGTACAGGTGAGAAGTGTCTCTGAATGTCCTCAGACACCTGTACAGGTGAGAGTGTCTCTGAATGTCCTCAGACACCTGTACAGGTGAGAGTGTCTCTGAATGTCCTCAGACACACCTGTACAGGTGAGGAGTGTCTCTGAATGTCCTCAGACACCTGTACAGGTGAGAGTGTCTCTGAATGTCCTCAGACACCTGTACAGGTGAGGAGTGTCTCTGAATGTCCTCAGACACACCTGTACAGGTGTGGAGTGTCTCTGAATGTCCTCAGACACACCTGTACAGGTGTGGAGTGTCTCTGAATGTCCTCAGACACACCTGTACAGGTGAGAGTGTCTCTGAATGTTCTCAGACACACCTGTACAGGTGAGAGTGTCTCTGAATGTCCTCAGACACCTGTACAGGTGAGGAGTGTCTCTGAATGTCCTCAGACACACCTGTACAGGTGAGGAGTGTCTCTGAATGTCCTCAGACGCACCTGTACAGGTGAGAATGTCTCTGAATGTCCTCAGACACACCTGTACAGGTGTGGAGCGTCTCTGAATGTCCTCAGACACCTGTACAGCTGAGGAGTGTCTCTGAATGTCCTCAGACACACCTGTACAGGTGAGAGTGTCTCTGAATGTCCTCAGACACACCTGTACAGGTGAGAGTGTCTCTGAATGTCCTCAGACACACCTGTACAGGTGAGAGTGTCTCTGAATGTCCTCAGACACACCTGTACAGGTGAGAAGTGTCTCTGAATGTCCTCAGACACACCTGTACAGGTGAGAGTGTCTCTGAATGTCCTCAGACACCTGTACAGGTGAGTGTCTCTGAATGTCCTCAGACACCTGTACAGGTGAGAGTGTCTCTGAATGTCCTCAGACACACCTGTACAGGTGTGGAGTGTCTCTGAATGTCCTCAGACACACCTGTACAGGTGAGAGTGTCTCTGAATGTCCTCAGACACACCTGTACAGGTGAGAGTGTCTCTGAATGTCCTCAGACACCTGTACAGGTGAGGAGTGTCTCTGAATGTCCTCAGACACACCTGTACAGGTGAGGAGTGTCTCTGAATGTCCTCAGACACACCTGTACAGGTGTGGAGCGTCTCTGAATGTCCTCAGACACCTGTACAGCTGAGGAGTGTCTCTGAATGTCCTCAGACACACCTGTACAGGTGAGAGTGTCTCTGAATGTCCTCAGACACACCTGTACAGGTGAGAGTGTCTCTGAATGTCCTCAGACACACCTGTACAGGTGAGAGTGTCTCTGAATGTCCTCAGACACACCTGTACAGGTGAGAAGTGTCTCTGAATGTCCTCAGACACCTGTACAGGTGAGAGTGTCTCTGAATGTCCTCAGACACCTGTACAGGTGAGTGTCTCTGAATGTCCTCAGACACCTGTACAGGTGAGAGTGTCTCTGAATGTCCTCAGACACCTGTACAGGTGAGAGTGTCTCTGAATGTCCTCAGACACACCTGTACAGGTGAGAGTGTCTCTGAATGTCCTCAGACACCTGTACAGGTGAGAGTGTCTCTGAATGTCCTCAGACACACCTGTACAGGTGAGAATGTCTCTTGTGTCTCAGGTGAGGGTCCCGGCGCTCACCTGCAGAGACTCGCTGAGTGCATCCGTTGGTCGTACGGTTTGGGCATCGTGCTGCGTTTAGGGAACATCGCCCGACTGGAGCTGAACTACTGCATTCCTCTGGGCGTCCAGAGCGGAGACAGGTAACACACACGAGGAGGAGGAGGAGGAGGAGGAGGGAGAGGAGGGAGAGGAGGGAGAGGAGGAGGAGGAGGAGGAGGAGGAGAGGGGAGGAGGAGGTGGGAGAGGAGGAGGAGGAGGAGGAGAGGGGAGGAGGAGGAGGAGAGGAGGAGAGGGGAGGAGGAGGAGAGGGGAGGAGGAGGAGAGGGGAGGAGGAGGAGGAGGGAGAGGAGGAGGAGGAGGAGGAGGAGGGGAGGAGGAGGAGGAGAGGAGGAGGAGGTGGGAGAGGAGGAGGAGGAGGAGGAGGGAGAGGAGGAGGGAGGGGAGGAGGAGGAGGGAGAGGAGGAGGAGAGGAGGAGGGAGAGGAGGAGGGAGGGGAGGAGGAGGAGGGAGAGGAGGAGGAGAGGAGGAGAGGAGGAGGAGAGGAGGAGGAGGAGAGGAGGAGGAGGTGGGAGAGGAGGAGGAGGAGGAGGAGAGGGGAGGAGGAGGAGAGGAGGAGGAGGAGAAGAGGAGGAGGAGGAGAGGAGGAGGAGGTGGGAGAGGAGGAGGAGGAGGAGGAGAGGGGAGGAGGAGGAGAGGAGGAGGAGGAGGAGAGGAGGAGGAGGAGAAGAGGAGGTGGGAGAGGAGGAGGAGGAGGAGGGAGAGGAGGAGGGAGGGGAGGAGGAGGAGGGAGAGGAGGAGGAGAGGAGGAGGGAGGGGAGGAGGAGGAGGGAGAGGAGGAGGAGAGGAGGAGGGAGAGGAGGAGGAGAGGAGGAGGAGGAGGGGAGGAGGAAGAGGAGGAGGAGAGGAGGAGGAGGAGAGGAGGAGGAGAGGAGGAGGAGGGGAGGAGGAGGAGGAGGGGAGGAGGAGAGGAGGAGGAGGAGGAGGAGGAGGGGAGGAGGAGGGGGGGGGGTCAGAAGGAGGAGAGGAGGAGGAGAGGAGGAGGAGGAGGAGGAGGGGAGGAGGAGAGGAGGAGGAGGAGGAGGAGGAGGGGAGGAGGAGGGGGGGGGTCAGAAGGAGGAGAGGAGGAGGAGAGGAGGAGGAGAGGAGGAGAGGAGGAGGAGAGGGGGAGGAGAGGAGGAGAGGAGGAGGAGGAGGAGCGGGTCAGAGGGAGAGGAGGAGGAGGAGAGGAGGAGGAGAGGAGGAGGAGGAGGAGGAGGACGAGGAGGGAGAGGAGGAGGAGAGGAGGAGACAGATGTTTGTACTGAGTGTTTCCTGCAGGACTCTGATGTTGAGTAACCTCAGATTTGTGTGAACTGTAGCTCAGTATCATCACAATCATTACTGCACTGTGAAGGCTCAATATTCTGCTTTTATTCATTTTTTAACCCAGTCTCCTTTAGAACAGCAGCGTTTTACAGCCTTTAAAACATTATGGGACTAAAAGAGGACGTTTTTAATAAGAACTCTACTGGAGCCATAAGAAACAGGAGAGGAGACCAGCAGAGGGCAGCAGAGAGCAGAGTGTTGCAGTCTTTTGAACATAATTTAAAGAATAAAAGCACCTTCCCTTCCTTAAACTTCGTGTCTTTGTGTTTGTGAGGACTCAGAGGAAACAGAGCTGTGATAAATAACTGAGTGCAGACTGAGATGGAGAGGGCTGGTTGTTGATTGGTCAGTGCTTCCTGGAGTGGGTGGGGCTTTGTGGGAGAGGAACCTAGCGTTCTGAGGCCTCAGAAACTCAGCGCCAGAGAATACAGGATTAACTCAAACAGAGCCCAGCTCCGGGTCTGTTTCTGATGAGGAACAACGTTAGAACATGAAACATTTCTGCTGGAAACTTGTTTGTGTTAAAGATAAACTTTGTACTGATGTTTAATAACAGCTTTAGTTTTTGTGGCTCATATTTTCTGGCGCCATGAAAGGTTTAGCAGCACATTTTCAGTGGAGACTGAATTACTTCACTTTTCTCCCCCTCTCATTGGTTTGTGCTGAATATTCCTGAAATATAAAATATCTTTGTCTCTTTTTCCTCCAGGATTTGTGATGGGTTCCAGTTCGGAGCGGGGATCCGGTTCCTCTGAAGTCCGGTCCTGGTTCTGACCTGGTTTTATTCTGAAGGGAACTGTACAGAAGCCTCTCGTTAAAGTTTTTGAACTCTTTGCTTTTTTCTCCTCCGCCTTTTGTTCCTTCACCGTTCGTTTTGTTTCTGATGTAAAGTTATTTAAATTAAAGACAAGCCTTGGGACCGTTACAGACGTTTCCTGCTCCTTTGTTAATTAATTAAAAGTTCTGACTGTTCCAGAGCTCAGGGAGGACTGAACCTCAGATTTACATTCACGGCTGTAGGACACGAACAGTGAGTAAACGGGAAAGTCCTAAAGAGCCCAGAAAGTGCTGTTACTACAAATTATTGAGTATGAGTGAAAAAGAGTGTGTACCACCATCACTGCTATGATTATTACAACTATTGCTAACTTAATAGAAAATACTACTACTACTACAACTACTGCTAGCACCACCACTCGTGCTTCTGCTGCCTCTCTTATATTACTTCTATTATTGCTACACTACTAATATTACTACTACTACTACTACACACTACAAAAATACTTTCACTCCTGTGTACATGTTATTTGTGTGTGGTGTCTGGCTGAGGGTTACAGAACCACGATGCTGCAGTTCCACTCAGTAATAAAACACCGCACATGCCATTAACTCGGTAAATAACGCAGTAAGACAGTGAGGGAGGTACAGTATTATGGTCTTTTATTTTTTTCCCTGAACTTTCCCAGTCTGGCACTTATTAAATACTCATATAATCTCATACTCATATTTTTTATTTATTTTTTATTAGTTAATATTAAAATAAAATGTAAATATCAAACGCTGCTTACTGGATTTACTTAATCTCATTCATTCTTTATTTCAGACATGGAGTTGGAACAAAACAAAGTATTTACATCATCCTAAGTTTGGAGCGGGTTTATAAAATTATTAGACTGTAGCTTCATGAAACTGTAGCTTCATAAAACTGTAGCTTCATGAAACTGTAGAAAATGAGGCTCTGCTCAGCTTCAGACTGAAAGATTTAAAGAAACCTGTAAATGTAAAGTTCAGTGTTTTTGTTGGATCATTGCAGTGGCTGTAACTGGCCTCTGTCCCGCAGATGGCGCTGTGGTACTGGCTGCCCGTAGACTCCGCCCCCAAACAGTGCAGTGAGGAAGCGGCTTGTGAGCGTACGCATGCGCATTAGAGGCAGCTCGTTAGCATTAGCCGCACGCTGCTCTCCGCGGGAGGACCAGGGTTGTGTCCGCTTCATTCACACTGCTCTGGGCTTCTCTGTCGCTGTTCTCGCCGTTAAACAGAGCTCTTCTCCCGGATACACGCCGCTGTCGGTCCCGCGGGGCTCTGCGAGGGGAAAGGCAGCCGGAGAGGCCGAGGTTCGGAGGGTTTTATCGGCGGTAAACGAGGCGGCTGTACGCGGCCGAAGGCGCGCAGATGGCGGTCACCATCGAGGATCTGTACCGGAGCTACGGAGAGCTGGCGGACGCCAAGGAGAACCTGGCCCAGGTCAGAGGAGGCCTCACGTGGACTTTAGGGGCACACAGAGCTTATTTACTCTGAAACTCATCCAAAAGCTCAGAGTCTGTGTCCACACTGCGCTTTGTTTTGGCTGCCATTATTACATAACCATGCTAAGCTAAGCTAACGCGGCTAACGGAGCCCACAGCGAGCTCCAGACTCATCACAGGGATAACCTGAACTTACGGACATCACTCTGTTTTATTTATTGGCCTTTGTTTAGTTTACATCGTTAGATATGTTTGAATAGTTAATTTTCCAAGGACTAATTTCTGTTTCGTCTATAACCTTTACTCTGGACCCAAAGGGAGACTCGGGGCCAGTGTTGTACTGATTACACTTTGGCCACAAGTGTAATCAGTACAAACAAGTAATGTTAAGTATTTTGCTCATGAAGCAGAATTGTTTTAACCTTTAGTCAAAACTACCTTCAGAATTATTTTCATTCATTTATTTTGGCATGGCTGTTGTCATTTCTCATTCTTATTTCTCTATAAAAACATCTATAAAAAAAGTAAATGTTGAAACTTAACCATCTTTAGACATTAAACTATAGTCAGACTTTGTTATGTGTTGTGTTTGTTCTTGGTTGTAAAGTATTGTTGTTTTAATTGTCCATGTCTCTGACCTGCAGCACAAAGATGCGTACCAGGTGATCCTGAACGGAGTGAAGAGTGGACCCAAAGAGAAGCGTCTTGCTGCTCAATTCATCCCCAAATTCTTCAGTAACTTCCCCGAACTTTCAGACGCCGCCATCAACGCTCAGCTCGACCTGTGTGAGGATGAGGACGTTTCGGTGAGCTCATAACGTCTACGTTACTTTTGTTCTGCGCAGATTCATCCTCCAGCCTGTGAGTTTACATTTAGCAGTTTGTGCAGCGAGTGAGTATGTTTGTGTGTGTCCAGATCCGACGACAGGCCATAAAGGAACTGCCACGATTCGCCACAGGAGAAAACATCCTCAGAGTGGCAGACATCTTAACACAGCTGTTGCAGACAGGTAACAATGGTACATGAACTTATATGAAATAAATGTGAAGCATCCTCACAAAACAAATACTGGTATGAGGTTAGTTTTTATTCAGTGCAGAGTGGGTGAGGGTAAAGAGTTGCTGCATCATTTTGCATGTGACCAGTTTAGCATCAGCGCTCATTAACTTAGCCACATGAGTCATAATCAATACAAGGTCTGTCTGTGTGAAATGTCTCTTTCTGACCTGCTGTTCTTGTATTTTGCAGATGACACGGCAGAGTTTAACCAAGTGAATGCGGCACTTCTCTCCATCTTCAAGGTCGATGCTAAAGGTGAGGCTAGATTATTAAACAGTTGGATTTTATTTGCTGGCTACTCACTGGCATGTTGAGGATCATTGGGGCACACTTTGTTTATTTAGCTCTTTTCTAGAACCTCAAAGGCTGGGGCTCACCAACCCAACGCCTGACCGCCTTCAGAGGGCGACTGTCTCCTCACACCTCCCCTGGTCAGCACCAAAAGTGCATCCATACCACTCAGACTCACAACCGAGCACTGTGTAGTATCTGTGCATGTGCGAAATGTAATATTTACATCAGCAGCCAGTGTTGGTGGCTAAACTCTGGACAGAATTCTGTAAATAAATATTTTATTTACTTATGAGGTGCCATGTGATACGAAAAACCTTAATAACTTCTCACGCACGTTTAACTCAAGTATCAATGAATAATCACAAAAGCCCCATGAATGTTATTATGGAGCTGTGTGACAGATTGTAAACGAAGCATCTGGCCAATCAGAGCGCTCCTTTGAGGCTAATGCCAGACGCAGATTCAAACTGTTCCATCGGCCAGAAGAGAGAGACTCACATCGCCGACAACAACAAACTGTGCGACCAAGCCAGAGGGACGACTATCGGCCCGATGCGACGCAGCCTCGGGGCCGGCGCATTACTCGGCCTCTGTGTAAATTTAAACTAGTTTTGACTACAGTGGTGCTCAAACAGCGAGTTCAACACTTCGTTTAGGTTGGACTCGTACAGACTGTGACCTGAGTGGGCAATGTGCGTTAAGTTTCTTGCCCAGGGACTCAACAACAGTATGCACTGGTTCAGAGTGGGAAATGGGCGACCCGCTGAACCTCCTGCTCCATTGTCGGCCCCATAACGCTCTAAATTCTACTTGAACTTTACACAACTTACAGCCTGGACTTTGATCCCAACTTCGGGGGCGTCACGTGAAACTGTTTTTACAGAGATCGGGTGTAACTTCTGTAGTCACTCATGCATTCTTCACTTATTTCTGTTTGTATGTGCTTTTATAACCCTGCGTTTGTATTTAATTCCGTAGGTACTCTGGGCGGCCTGTTCTCTCAGATCCTTCAGGGAGAGGACATCGTTCGAGAGAGAGCCATAAAGTTCCTGTCCACCAAACTGAAGACTCTCCCGGAGGACGTGATGACCAAAGAGGTGGAGGAGTACGTCTTCACAGAGACCAAGAAGGTAAAGGATCATTCAACCTGGAGCTTATACAGAGTGAATGTAAGAACTTCTCTGTGATGAACGGCGTTTAGTTCTTTCCTTGGTCTCCTGTTGGTTCTGCTGAAGTCCTCGTTGTTCAGTCCTCTGTGGGATTTTTGTCTTGGTCCTGTTTCCATTTTAACAACAGTAAAGTCCCTCTGACATCCACCACATTCAAACAAACCCACTTTTTCTTTCACAAGTCTTTGTACAACTGGCTTCTGCTGCTGTCCCCGCTCACAGAGAAGGACAGCCAGCACTCCTCTCCCTTTCGTTTCTCTGATTGGTTAGTCCGTCTGTGATAATCCTTCCCCCTGGAAATGAAACTTAAACCAGCGTTACCAAACTGGACAGGCTGCAAGTGTACGAGGAGAACTCTAAAACCAAAGCAGCAGCATGTCCTCTCCGTGTTACTGTGGGTTCTCTTACTGCTGTGCAATTAATCCAATTTGAAATACTACTCCCAACAATTACAAAAATTATATAATCAAGAAAATGCCATTAATTACACAAACTGTGAAGTGTTTTGAATGAAAACATGGCAGAAAGAGAACAGGAGAAACGCTTGGTTACACTTTGGGTTTGAAGATGAAGACTTCAAGCAGACAACCCAACAGTTTGAGATTATAAAAGTTCATGAACGATCCCTGGTTTTCGATCCCGGTGCCTGAGCGATACTTTTTCTGATACCTATGGTGAGCTAATTCATAAAAGACAATAATATTCAATAAAAGACAAAGTTTTGGTGCTATATTCTTAGCTGTTAGTTAAACCAGTAGTTTGCCTGATTTATTCTGTTATTAGATTCATGCAAAGGAACATTAAAGCTCTCATTTGGTAACTTAATATCGAATAATTTTTTTCCCATTACCAGTAGTATTGTAACTTTTCCTTTGATATCACAAAGGTATTGTTTAATGGTACCCAGGCCTACCCATGGTGGATGAATGAGAGAGAATGGTCGTCAGTTCCTCAGTAGTAGTAGTAATAGTATTCTCGTGTACTCTCGCAGGTCCTGGAGGATGTGACGGGGGAGGAGTTTGTTCTCCTGATGCGTGTCGTGAGCGGCCTCAGGGTTCTGCAGACGGTGAACGGCCGGCAGCAGCTGGTGGAGCTGGTGGTGGAGCAGGCGTTTCTGGAGCAGGCCCTGAACCCCTCAGACCCTGACACAGTGGACAGACTACTGCAGTGCACGAGGCAGGCGCTGCCGCTGTTCTCAGTGAGTACACGGACAGAAAACTACTAAATACCATGACCACACCAAAATGTCACAAGGCAGGAACCACAGCTACCATTGGAATTGTATCCTTCATTAAAGATTCCTCTCGTTGGTGCAGCTTTGGGCAGTTGTTTGTGTGAACTGCGGGATTTGCTCTGAGGCCCAGCCCCGAGCAGCGCCGCTACCTTCTTTACTTTCACTTTGCTGCAAAAACGTTTCTTCAGGTAGCCTGCGAAGTACTCCACATCGCTCAGTGCACGCTGTTCTCTCCTCTCTAACGCACAAGCGCTCATGGCAGAGCTGAGGCCACAGGGCAGCGGAGGTAGGAGCTAAATGTCCGCGACAGTGACAGCGACGGCTCATTCCCTGTGCATCAGAAATCCAGTTAGCCCCATGTAACAGAGTAAGAGACCAAGATATGAACAGTCCTGTCTGACAGTGACGTGGCTCCTCCTTCTTTGCACTGTCACAGTTTAGTTTAATGCAGAGTTTATTTAGACAGACTGGTGCACACCTGCTCTTATTGCTCTTAAAGCAACTTTAAAGCTACAGTTTGTTTAATTAAAAATCATTATTTTAACAGCTGTGGATTCAGCATGTTTTACTTCTGTCTACTTCAACCCAGTTTATAAGCTTCTGTGTTTTATTTGTGCTTCATAATAAAGTGTAAGGTAGGGCTGCGACGATTATTCGAGTAATGCGATGAGTAAAAAGCTTCGAAAAGCATTCTTCGAAGTTGAAGCATCGTTTAATGTAACTAAGACTGGCGCTGGGAACTTTGTATGCACGGAACAAAGTTTCTGCACAGTTAATGCACAACATACTAAAGACAGTAAGGCAGGTTGGGATATAAACTGAATACATTTGAGTTGTAGTTTGCATTTTAAATGTAGATATAAACTACGTAGAGAACAGCAGCTTGGTGAAAGAGGTTTTAGAGGAAACGGCGTCCACCAAGCGTCGCACTGTTTGGCTAATGCTACAGCTAACGCACAGAGCAGCTTAAATACTGACTCTGCAGACAACAAAAACACTAATAATCACAGAGAAAGTATTCTTATTTCCTCTGTAAAAGCTTTGTTCAGTAGGCGGCAGAAATGAATAGCGCAGTGTGCTGTGCATTGCAGAGGTAACTTTATTTGTTTGTGTAGTGTGGTCTTTAACAGGCCCCTGGTGTATAAATGATAACAGATCACTTTTAGAAGCAGAGAGGGTTACAACTAAAATACTTTTTAAACTGTGAGGGGAACGCACCTCTGCAGCTTTAGCATTGTTTTGTACAGGCATTTACAAATAATCTGATTAAATATATAATTAGTATATAATAATATAGCCCAGTATAAGTAAGTATAAAGTATAAGTATATAATTAGGAGACCATATCATAATGTAGAATAATAAAACCTACATTTACAAAGCAATTTGCAATGAAATGCATTAAAACACTTCTTAATGTTAGACAGATCATACTTTTTAAAATATGCAGACACGCAAAAGTATCTCTTATTTGATTACTCGATTAATCAAACTAAATAATTGATAGATTACTTGATTACCAGAATAATCGGTAGCTGCAGCCCTGGTGTAAGGCCACAGAGCGATCACAGCTGACTGAGCTCGTTCAGTCTGAGCCCTCGGTTTTGGAACGACCTGCCTGAGAGTGTCCTATTTTAAATCACTTCTTAAAACGCACTTTTATTGACTGGCATTTTAATAATATCTTTATTTACTTATTTTGGTTTATGACTTCTTCTGTGTCTTTGTTGATTTGTTGTTGGGTTTTTTTTATGCTGTTTGCTGTTCAGCATTTAGTAAACCTCTTTTTTGAAAAGTTATACAAATAAAGATTTATTATTATGTAGGACGACCTTTTATTCAAAGATTTAGCAGGAATTGATAAAGAATCAGACTGATAACAGAATCGATTCTTATAAATTCCAATCTGTAGTGAGCGTACAAGCAAAATCCACTACAACACTACTGACAAAATATCACAACGAGAGGGAGGCAGGAGGCAGGACTGCTGTTCTGTGAGTAAACGACAAAGTACTACAACTGAATAGAACACCAACCTATTAACTACCCCTTGTGTCGCTCACGGTGATGACAGTATCAGACCACTGTGACAGTAATATCCTTAGTGTTTTAAAAAGAGAGTAACTTGTAAGAATATCCTGAAGGAGATGAGAGAGAAGAGGGGCAGGCCGCAGCCCTCCTCTGGGAGTAAGTCACTGATGATGTTTTTGTTGTGTTATTCAGAAAAATGTCCATTCCACGCGGTTCGTGACGTATTTCTGCGAACACGTCCTCCCAAACCTGAGCGCCCTCACCAGCCCCGTGGCCGGACTCGACATTCAGCTGGAGGTATGGACTTCTCTCTTTTACAGAAACCTTTTCTTGTATAACACCGGAGTGAAACACGTTACCTGTGGATTTGTGGGCAGGTGTTGAAGCTCCTGGCAGAGATGAGTCCGTTCTGTGGAGACATGGAGAAACTAGAGGCCAACCTGCACACGCTGTTCAACAAACTGCTGGTGAGAACAGGACTGAATATACTTCTGTACTGAACTCATGCATTAAACACAGACATGGCTTCATCTGCCTCAGACTGAGACTGTTACACAGCAGACAGCGCCACCTAGAGCCGGGGTCGGCCCCAAGTTAAAAGGCAGAGCCAAGAGCGGCTCACAGTGGAACATGTTTAGAACATGTGTGTTCTCTCTGTGTGATCGAGTTCTTCTCTCGTTGGAATGAGTCGTGAGACACGAGCGATGAGCAGTGTTTGGTGATATTTGGTGACATATTTTACCCCCAGTTCACACCAAAGCAGCAGCAGCAGCAGCAGCAGCGTCGCATCAGACGCGAGTGAACTGCTTTCTGTTTTAATCAATCTGACAATTTACACCGGGGACGTCTTACATGAATCTCATGAACGACTCGCCGCGACGCTCAAATTAGGTTGGAGTTTTATGTTTGGAATATCTACACAGTGATCTGCAGAGCTACAGCTGGGAAACACAGGAAACAGGCACCAAATGTCAAAATAAACTTGGTGCTACACTTTCAAAATAAAGGCTCACTGAAACCAGCGGTAATGTAAACACTGCACTGAGAAGCTGATTCTTGAGGGAGAAATTTTACAGGACAACCTGCAGAGGTAGAAGCTGCAGGGCTCTGTAAAGACAACTTTCTGTTCAGACAGAGAGCCGTCTGTAAAAGTCAGGGGGAGCCGCTCAGCAGCGTTACAGCAGCAGCTCTGACGCGCTCGCTGTGAACTGATGCTTTTAAACAGTACGTGCGTAAAATGAGCTGCTGCTGCGACGCTCTCCAGACGTTTTCGGTGTGAATTCAGGGTTAGGTCACTGGTTCTCAAACGCAAACCTCCAGGTCCCACAGCCATGGAAAACTGACTAAACTCGTCCTAAACCAGGACTAAGCCCCAAACAACGAGAGCGGAACTGAAACAGGACCAAATCAGGAATAAACTGGCTCTGAATTAAATGAAACCAGGACTTGAACTGCAGAGACTCCTGAGTACCACCAGTGGGACCTGTACCACAGTTTGAGAACCACTGGCTTAGGTCTTTCTGTTGCTGAATAAATCTATTTTGGCGTCTGACGTTCTGTATGTTTACATTTCTTGCAGGAGTTCATGCCCCTGCCTCCTGAGGAGGTGGAGAACGGGGAGAACCCGGGTTCTGAGGAGCCCCAGCTTCAGTTCAGCTCAGTGGAGTGTCTGCTCTACAGCTTCCACCAGCTCGGGAAGAAACTGCCAGACTTCCTCCTGGACAAGGTGGACCAGGAGAGGCTCAAGGACTTCAAGATCAGGTCGCTAACATGCTTTCTCTATGGTTTACAGTGTTAGGGTATTTTTTTACTTTTATTTTACAGGTAATCTTTTTTTGTATACATTTATTTCCCAGGTTAGAGTATTTTTTGTCCTTATGTTTCCCAGGTTGCAGTACTTCGCGCGGGGGCTGCAGGTGTACATCCGCCAGCTCAGAGTGGCTCTCCAGGGAAAAACCGGGGACGCCCTCAAAACAGAAGAGGTCTGGGTTTTTCTATCAAAAATCAAAAACTGTAACTTTATTGTGAAATGCCACTAACCTCCTGTTCCCTGTTAATTTCAGAATAAGATTAAAGTGGTGGCTCTGAAGATCACCAACAACATCAACGTCCTCATCAAGGTATGGGACGGGTACGGCTGAGTACCACAGCTCCGGAGTTCTACTCAAATACTGCACACGTCAAAGCATATCTTTTAAAATTAGTTCCTGTGTAAAATATTTAGTTTTTTATGAACTTTTTCTGCATCTGCTCCTCTCGCTCTCGTCGTCCTTTCACACAAATCCACTTTTCACTTCAGAGCTCCACTGCTGATCCAGACTTGATACAGACCTCAGGCTTAGAGTTTAATCATAACAAGGTTTTAAAGGCATTACAAAGGTTTTAATTTTCTTCATCTAGGTTTTAAAATGTTAAATTGGGACATC
>CM036251.1:579624-589624 GCA_020698575.1 Bostrychus sinensis | reverse complement strand
ATAAAAAAAATAATTAGGAAGTTTATAGGTAAAGCTTGTGTGTAACTTAAGAGGAGATCACAGAATGTTCTGGTAAAGTTTGCGCAAAATGTAAATTGGATCATGCGTAAAACGTGCGTCTTCTTTTCGTCGTCTTTTTAAGTCCAGTGGCGCATTAGGAAGTCACAAAAATATGAAGACAAGTTGTATGATAGAAAATGGGGAAAATACCGTAAAAATGTATTTTGAACGGGGTTTGAGCAGTTAAGTGGAAGCTCTGGTGTTGATCACGTTTGGCCAAAATCCAAGTTGAACGTGATGGAAAGTACGCGTCTTCCTCTTCTCCTTATTCGGTCATTTCTTCTTAAATAAAATGTTGTTTAAATGTAGTTTCATCGACCACACGTTGAGATGAGTGTGGAGTGTTTTATGGAGAGTTTACGCCTCGTCTGGAGAGACTTTTGTGCGGTGGAATCTCCAACTTTGTGTTGAGAAAGTTGCTCTAAAATATAGATTGTGTCCTGCGTAAAACGTGCGTCCTTTTCGTCGTCTTTTTGTGTCTAGAAGCGCAGTAAGAAGTCACAGAAAACATGAGACAAATCGTGTGGTATTTAACGGAGAAATTCCTGTAAAAGCACTGATTTGGGAACAGATTTAGAGCTGCGGTCTCGATCAAGTCTGGCCAAAATCCAAGTTGAATCTTATAGAAAAAACGCGTCTTCTCTCTCGTCTTATTTGGTCAATTATGGTTAAATAAAATGTCGTTTAAATGTAATTTTTAACGACCACGCGTTGAGGTGAATGTGAGATGTGTGATGGAGAGTGTGCGCTTCGTTTGGAGAGATCTCTCTGCGCTGGAATCTCCAACTTTGTGTCGAGAAAAATGTAACTTTATTCAGTCTACAAACGTCCTCGTGCTGGTCTGGAAGCGTTTTCCCATTGAAACATTTTTAAAACATCGCAGAAATGTGGAGAAAAGCACGCTCCAAGACGTCATTAATGCTCCGAGTTAAGTCATGGCACGTGTACGTTTTTGTTAATATAATTAGCTCAAACACACGTCAAATTTACGCAATCATCTACGTCTAATTCTGTGACCTGTAACCAAATACTTACGTATTATTTTATCCACAAAAACTCTAAATACATGAGCCATATTTCTACCTAAATTTAAATCCTAAATGGCTCCGTTTGTGGAAAGTTATGAGCTGTAAAGTCAGGGCTGGAGTGTGTGTGAAGTTTACGCAAAATCCACGTTGAATCGTGTAATAAAAATGTGAGATTTGGCGCAGTTATTCCGCTAAAAACCGACTGGATTATGTGCAATATATTTGTGGGAAAATGTGCATTTATTGTGGCATTGTTTGGGACGTCAGCCGAGTGTGTGTTGTGTGGAAAACGACACGGAACATTTAACATGAGTGTGTTTTGGTGCGTAATGCGTAAAATAATCATTATTAACGGGACAAGAAAATATCACAGAATATTTAAATTTAAAATATAAAGGTATAGATTTTAACAGAGTTTTTCTGTGTGTCTGTGTTTGTCAGGTAACAGAAGGAACCGCTGAACCACAAATGGAGCGTGAGAGACGGAGGAAGAGGAGAAGACGCGTCCGGAGCGAGTGGAGATGATCCGGGGACGGTCCGGACCTGGACAGACGCAGAGCAGGGGACGTCAGGCTTTACGTCGAAGAGGGAAAGGTAAAAACTTAGCTCCGATTACTCTGAAAGATGACACTAAAGCCTGGGTTTGGTGGTTTGGTTGGTTTGGTGTTAAAGAATAGATTTTCATGAACGTGACGGGTTTGTGTAAATGTCATTAATTGTCCTGGTTTAGTTTGGCTCGGTTTGGCCCTGAGTTTGTCTCGTGTTCAGTCCTTAATTTAGACCGTGTGTGTCTGGCTCTGGCTTGTCCTCGTTTGAACCTGGTTTGGTCCTGGTTTAAGGCTGTTTTAGTCCTGGTTTTTGACTTGGTTTAGTCTGAATGACTTGTGCTGTAGGGTACCGTGTGTAGCTATTTAATACAAGCTGTTCTAAAGTGTGGTTCTGGCCGCGTGCAGTCCACGTTTAGACCTGGTTTAGTCCTGGTTTAGTCCTGGTTTTGATCTTAATTTAGTCCTGGAATTTTTGAAGTAAGACGTCTTTTCTTTGATGGAGAGAAAAAGTTATATCTGGCTAAAAGTCCTTGGTTTAATCCCTGTGTGTAACTCTGGTTTAGTCCTGGTTTTCTTCTGATTTTAGACCTGGTTTAGTCCTAGTTTAGTCCTGGTTTAGTCCTGGTTTAGTCCTGGTTTAGTCCTGGTTTAGTCCTGGTTTAGTCAGGGAAAAATGAGAGGAAAATGTCTTTTATTTAGTTGGAAAAAGTTATGGCCAAAATGATGATATTGTTAGGAGGAGTGTGTGTCTGCTGGTTGTGTGCAGGTTTGAGTCCTGGTTTGGAACTGGTTTAAGGTCGTTTTAGTCCTGGTTTTTGTCCTAATTTTTGTCCTGGAATTTCTGAAGAAAGACAACTTATCTTTGGTGCAGAAAAAAGAAAGTTATGGTTTAAATAAGACAGATCTGAACAGAAGGAGTGTGTTCATGTTTGTGTGAGTAGATGCAATTAAATGTACACAAAATGTCCTGTATGTGTTTGGAAAATACAATGGAAAAATAGTAATTAATTATTATTGTTAGTCGTGGTTTAGTCTGGCTCAGTTCTGAGTCCGTCCTGGTTTAAACCTGGGCTTAGTCCCTGTGTGTGGCTCTGGTTTAGTCCTGGAATTTTTGAAGTAAGACGTCTTTTGTTTGGTGGTGAAAAAAGAAAGTTATGACTAAAATGACATAGCTCTGAACAGGAGCAGTGTGTGACGGTGCAATAAATGTATACACAAGAATTAGACGAGAGCAGTTCAAAATGTAAAAAAAAAAAGTGATGGGAAAAAAAATATTATTGAAGATATCAGTCCTGAATCAATCCTGGTTTAACTCCTGTGTGTAGCTCTGGTTTTGTCCTGGTTTGAACCTGGATTAGATCGGGTTTAGTCCTGTTTTAGTCCTAAAATCTCCAGAGTGAGGAGTTTTTTGTTTGTGGCAAAAATGATGATATTGTTGTGTGTGTGTGTGTGTGTGTGTGTGTGTGTGTGTGTGTGTGTGTGTGTGTGTGTGTGTGTGTGTGTGTGTGTGTGTGTGTGTGTGTAATAATGTTAGTCCTGGTTTAGTCCTGGTTTAGTCCTGGTTTGGTCAAATTTACCTGGATTGGATTCACCCAGAAAAAGGTCCCAGCTTTGCACAGGGTTTGGTTTAAATGTAGTCCTGGTTTGGTTGTGGACGGTGGAAATGTTTTTGCTGTTTTTTGTCTGTTTTGTGATTTTTTTGACTGTGTCAGACTCTGTTTCCTGACCTGAAGACGTTTGTGTGACGTCCGTGTGTGTCCTCGTGGACTCTGAGCTGCGTTTGTCTCCAAATGTTTAGGAAAAACTGTGTCAGAGCAGATGGAAACCACTGCTTTAACTCCACGTTTTTACTTCTGCTTATGACCTGTTTATGGTCCTCCTTTAGCCCCTGTTTATTCCTTTGGTTTAGTCCGGTTTTATTAGGATTTAGTCCTGGTTTGGCTTTGTATTAGATCCAGTTCAGCCCAGTTTAATGAATGACTTTGGTCTGTTTTTTAATCCTGGATTCAGTCCTAGGTGTAGCATTTGTTTTAGTTCTAATCCTGACCTACTTTAGTCCTGGTTTAGTCCTGGTTTAGTCCTGGTTTAGGCCGGTTTTGATCCTGGTTTAGTCTTGGTTTAGACCTAAAAGAGGAAATGTATTCTTTGGTGCAAAAAGGTAAAATCTGACACAACCTCATGAAGTGTGTGTAGTCTGCGCCTGTGTGTGGAGGAATTAAAAACATTTACTTTGGTCAGCATCGTCAGAAAACATTGTGTTTTTTTGCTGATGCTTTCAGGCTGGTTTAGTCCTGGTTTAGTCCTGGTTTAGTCCTGGTTTAGTCCTGGTTTATTCCTGGTTTAGTCCTGGTTTAGACCTGGTTTAGACCTGGTTTAGACCTGGTTTAATCTTGTTTTAGACCTGGTTTAGTCCTGGTTTAGTCCTGGTTTATTCTTGGTTTAGACCTGGTTTAGTCCTGGTTTAGACCTGGTTTATTCCTGGTTTATTCCTGGTTTAGTCCTGGTTTAGACCTGGTTTATTCCTGGTTTATTCCTGGTTTAGTCCTGGTTTAGACCTGGTTTAGTCCTGGTTTATTCCTGGTTTATTCCTGGTTTATTCCTGGTTTAGTCCTGGTTTAGACCTGGTTTAGTCCTGGTTTAGACCTGGTTTAGACCTGGTTTAGTCCTGGTTTAGACCAGGTTTAGTCCTGGTTTAGTCCTGGTTTAGACCTGGTTTAGACCTGGTTTAGTCCTGGTTTAGTCCTGGTTTAGACCTGGTTTAGTCCTGGTTTAGACCTGGTTTAGACCTGGTTTAGTCCTGGTTTAGTCCTGGTTTAGACCTGGTTTAGACCTGGTTTAGTCCTGGTTTAGTCCTGGTTTAGACCTGGTTTAGACCTGGTTTAGACCTGGTTTAGTCCTGGTTTAGACCTGGTTTAGACCTGGTTTAGTCCTGGTTTAGTCCTGGTTTAGTCCTGGTTTAGACCTGGTTTAGACCTGGTTTAGTCCTGGTTTAGTCCTGGTTTAGACCTGGTTTAGACCTGGTTTAGTCCTGGTTTAGTCCTGGTTTAGACCTGGTTTAGTCCTGGTTTAGACCTGGTTTAGACCTGGTTTAGACCTGGTTTAGACCTGGTTTAGTCCTGGTTTAGTCCTGGTTTAGTCCTGGTTTAGACCTGGTTTAGTCCTGGTTTAGACCTGGTTTAGTCCTGGTTTAGACCTGGTTTAGACCTGGTTTAGTCCTGGTTTAGTCCTGGTTTAGTCCTGGTTTAGACCTGGTTTAGACCTGGTTTAGTCCTGGTTTAGTCCTGGTTTAGACCTGGTTTAGACCTGGTTTAGTCCTGGTTTAGTTTAGTCCTGGTTTAGTCCTGGTTTAGACCTGGTTTAGTCCTGGTTTAGACCTGGTTTAGACCTGGTTTAGACCTGGTTTAGACCTGGTTTAGTCCTGGTTTAGTCCTGGTTTAGTCCTGGTTTAGTCCTGGTTTAGACCTGGTTTAGTCCTGGTTTAGACCTGGTTTAGACCTGGTTTAGTCCTGGTTTAGACCTGGTTTAGACCTGGTTTAGTCCTGGTTTAGTCCTGGTTTAGTCCTGGTTTAGACCTGGTTTAGACCTGGTTTAGTCCTGGTTTAGTCCTGGTTTAGACCTGGTTTAGTCCTGGTTTAGTTTAGTCCTGGTTTAGTCCTGGTTTAGACCTGGTTTAGTCCTGGTTTAGACCTGGTTTAGACCTGGTTTAGACCTGGTTTAGACCTGGTTTAGTCCTGGTTTAGTCCTGGTTTAGTCCTGGTTTAGTCCTGGTTTAGACCTGGTTTAGTCCTGGTTTAGACCTGGTTTAGACCTGGTTTAGTCCTGGTTTAGACCTGGTTTAGACCTGGTTTAGACCTGGTTTAGTCCTAGTTTAGTCCTGGTTTAGTCCTGGTTTAGTCTCATACGTCTCTAACACCTGTTGTGTCCGCTCCAGCTCTGTTTTTGTTTCTTTTGTGTCTGTTTTTTGCTCTCGTGCTGGATTTATTGTCTCTGTTCCAGTTTACCGCAGGTCTGTTTTCAGATCTGCAGCTGATGCTAAACTTAATACGACGCTGAAGTTAAAGCACAACTCATCCCAGCAGCACAGAGCAGGATGAGAAACAAAATGGCTGCCACAGAATATTTTCCCTGACGTCAGAAAAGTTGTGTCTCCTCTGACGCGATGCTGTCTGAGCGAGCAGCGCCGCTCTGTGCCGGACGTTTATCTGAATGGGATTAGGACATTTACTCAGACGTTTACAGATTTTATTTGGATCTGAGAATATTTTAGTTTGATGTGAGCGCTCGGAGGAAAGGCAGAGGCAGAGCTGGGAAGGAAAATACACAGAGTAACTAACACTCGGCAGAACCTGAGGGACAAAGTAACCGGATACTCTTTATTTAAGTACTTTTTATGAACAGATTTTTTTTTTTTCAACACACCTTTACATTTTACATTTAAGAACAATTTTGATTTAACTGAAGAACATTTTCTGAAGTGTATTTTGACCTCAGTGGTGCATCAGGGGTTTGATACTGGTACTGGTTGTAGTAGCTTTAGCAGCAGTAATAGTAGTAATAGTAGTAGTTGTAATAGTAGTAGTTGTAATAGTAGTAGTAGTAATAGTAGTAGTTGTAATAGTAGTAGTTGTAATAGTAGTAGTTGTAATAGTAGTAGTTGTAATAGTAGTAGTACCAGCTTAGTGGATTTTGCTGTGAAATTACATACAATTAATTAACATTACAAGCTTTGTTTTGTTGTCTTACTTCTTCTTGAGTATGATTTTAAAGGAGCTGTAAGCAGTTTATATTTTATAAAAATGAGCCACATGTGTCCCAGATGTGATGTAAACATATTTAAATCTATTATTTTTACTGATAACAATGCTACAGCTGAGTTATTCAAAATTATATTTATATTTTACATAATGGCCAAGTTGTTTTTGTTTACATTTTTTGTTTTGGTTCTAAAACTGGTACAGTCTGGTACAGGTTAGTCTGGTACAATCTGGTACAATCTGGTACAGTCTGGTACAGTCTGGTACAGTCTGGGGCAGTACAGTCTGGTACAGTTTGGTTTAGTTTGGTGTAATCTGGTACAATCTGGTACAGTCGGGGCAGGTCAGTCTGGTACAGTCTGGTACAGTCTGGTACAGGTTAGTCTGGTACAGTTTGGTTTAGTCTGGTTCAGTCTGGTACAGGTCAGTCTGGTACAGTCTGGTACAGGTTAGTCTGCTACAGTGTGGTACAGTCTGGTACAGGTTAGTCTGGTACAGTCTGGTACAGGTTAGTCTGGTACAGTTTGGTTTAGTCTGGTACAGTCTTGCACAAGTTGTCATATGTTGTGTTTCTTGTAAAGCGTCTTTGAGTTGTGTGAAAAGCGCTATATAAAATGTATGTATTATTATTATTATTATTAAGTCAGTCTGCTGCAGTCTGGTTCAGTCTGGTACAGGTCAGTCTGGTACAGTCTGGTACAGGTTAGTCTGCTACAGTGTGGTACAGTCTGGTACAGGTTAGTCTGGTACAGTCTGGTACAGGTTAATCTGGTACAGTTTGGTTTAGTCTGGTACAGTCTGGCACAAGTTGTCATATGTTGTGTTTCTTGTAAAGCGTCTTTGAGTTGTGTGAAAAGCGCTATATAAAATGTATGTATTATTATTATTATTATTATTATTATTAAGTCAGTCTGCTGCAGTCTGGTTCAGTCTGGTACAGGTCAGTCTGGTACAGTCTGGTTTAGTCTAGTACAGGTCAGTCTGGTTCAGTCTGGTTCAGTCTGGTACAGGTCAGTCTGGTACAGTCTGGTACAGGTTAGTCTGCTACAGTGTGGTACAGTCTGGTACAGGTTAGTCTGGTACAGTCTGGTACAGGTTAGTCTGGTACAGTTTGGTTTAGTTTGGTACAGTCTGGCACAAGTCAGTCTGGTGCAGTCTGGTTCAGTCTGTACAGGTCAGTCTGGTACAGTCTGGTTTTGTCTAGTACAGGTCAGTCTGGTTCAGTCTGGTTCAGTCTGGTACAGGTCAGTCTGGTACAGTCTGGTTCAGTCTAGTATAGTCTGCTACAGTGTAGTACAGGTCAGTCTGGTTCAGTCTGGTACAGTCTGGCACAGGTCAGTCTGGTACAGACAGACACAGTCTGGTACAGGTCAGTTTGATTCAGTCTGGTACAGTCTTGTACAGTCTAGTACAAACAGGCACAGTCTGGTAGAGTCTGGTACATTCTGGTACAGGTCATTCTAGTTCAGTCTGGTACAGTTGGGTACAGGTCAGTCTGGTTCAGTCTGGGACAGGTCAGTCTGGTTCAGTCTGGGACAGGTCAGTCTGGTTCAGTCTGGTTCAGTCTTGTACAAACAGGCACAGTCTGTCTGGTAGAGTCTGGTACAGTCTGTTACAGGTCAGTCAGGTACAGTCTGGTACAGGTCGGTGTGATTCAGTCTGGTTCAGTCTGGTTCAGTCTGATACAGTCTGGTACAGATCAGTCTGGTTCAGTCTGGTACATTCTGGTACAGGTCAGTCTGGTACAGTCTGGTTTAGTCTGTTACTGTCTGGAACAGGTCAGTCTGGTTCAGTCTGGTACAGGTCAGTCTGGTACAGTCTGGTTCAGTCTGGTTTAGTCTAGTACAGTCAGGGCAGGTCAGTCTGGTACAGTCTGGTACAGTCTGGTACAGTTTGGTTTAGTCTAGTACAGTCAGGGCAGGTCAGTCTGGTACAGTCTGGTACAGTCTGGTAGAGGTTAATCTGGTACAGTCTGGTACAGGTTAGTCTGGTACAGTTTGGTTTAGTCTGGTACAGTCTGGCACAAGTCAGTCTGGTGCAGTCTGGTTCAGTCTGGTACAGGTCAGTCTGGTACAGTCTGGTTCAGTCTAGTATAGTCTGGTACAGGTCAGTCTGGTACAGTCTGGTACAGTGTAGTACAGGTCAGTCTGGTTCAGTCTGGTACAGTCTGGTACAGGTCAGTCTGGTACAGACAGGCACAGTCTGGTACAGGTCAGTTTGATTCAGTCTGGTACAGTCTTGTACAGTCTAGTACAAACAGGCACAGTCTGGTAAAGTCTGGTACATTCTGGCACAGGTCATTCTAGTTCAGTCTGGTACAGTCGGGTACAGGTCAGTCTGGTTCAGTCTGGGACAGGACAGTCTGGTTCAGTCTGGGACAGGTCAGTCTGGTTCAGTCTGGTTCAGTCTTGTACAAACAGGCACAGTCTGTCTGGTAGAGTCTGGTACAGTCTGTTACAGGTCAGTCAGATACAGTCTGGTACAGGTTGGTGTGATTCAGTCTGGTTCAGTCTGGTTCAGTCTGATACAGTCTGGTACAGATCAGTCTGATTCAGTCTGGTACAAGTCAGTCTGGTTCAGTCTGGTACATTCTGGTACAGGTCAGTCTGGAACAGTCTGGTTCAGTCTGTTACTGTCTGGAACAGGTCAGTCTGGTTCAGTCTGGTACAGGTCAGTCTGGTACAGTCTGGTTCAGTCTGGTACAGGTCTGTCTGGTACATTCTGGTACAGGTCAGTCTGGTACAGTCTGGTTCAGTCTGTTACAGTCTGGAACAGGTCAGTCTGGTTCAGTCTGGTTCAGTCTGTTACAGTCTGGAACAGGTCAGTCTGGTTCAGTCTGGTACATTCGGGTACAGGTCAGTCTGGTTCAGTCTGGGACAAGTCAGTTTGATTCAGTCTGGTTCAGTCTAGTTCAGTCTGGTACATTCTGGTACAGGTCAGTCTGGTACAGTCTGGTTCAGTCTGTTACAGTCTGGAACAGGTCAGTCTGGTTCAGTCTGGTTCAGTCTGTTACAGTCTGGAACAGGTCAGTCTGGTTCAGTCTGGTACATTCGGGTACAGGTCAGTCTGGTTCAGTCTGGTACATTCGGGTACAGGTCAGTCTGGTTCAGTCTGGGACAAGTCAGTTTGATTCAGTCTGGTTCAGTCTAGTTCAGTCTGGTACAGTCTGGTACAGGTTAGTCTGGTTCAGTTGGGTTTTGTCTGGTTCAGTCTGGTACAGTGTTGTTCACGTTAGTCTGGTTCACTCTGATTTAGTCTGGTACAGTCTGATCAGGTCAGTCTGGTACAGTCTGGTTCACTCTGATTTAGTCTGGCACAGTTAAAGGTAAGGTATACTTTATTGATCCCCGTAAGGAAATTCATTCTCTGCATTTGACCCATCCCTCAGTGCCACTGGGGCCACCTGTCAGGAGCAGGAGCCCGGGGACCCTTCTCCAGATCTTGAGCCAGGATCCTGGTCAGGAGTAACTAGCTGGAGGTTTTAGCCTATTGTGCATGTTTTTGTGGTTGATGGGGGAAACCGGAGGAAACCCCCCCCAGACACGGGGAGAACATGCAAACTCCACACAGGCCTTAGACCTTAGATCTTAGATTTTAGACCTTAGACTTA
>CM036251.1:532871-579599 GCA_020698575.1 Bostrychus sinensis | reverse complement strand
CTCATACTACTGATACTTAGTGATACTCACTGATACTCACAGAACAGGAGTGCTTCAGTCTCGGACTTAGACTCCAGTCTTTGTTTTGGGGACTGGACTTGTGGACAATGACTTGGACCTGGATTTGGGGTCACACGAGTTTGATTTTTACAGATTTCTTACTGCAGAGCTGCACTGTATTCAAGTCTGAGCATAAACAGTTATTGTTCTGAAACATTAGCTCGACTGAGATTAACATGAACTGGACTTGACGAAGGAACATTTAGTGGAGCTTTCACAGCTGCAATGTTTCATTCAGGCCAAATCCAGGAAGTGACAGGAGTTTAAACACAAAGATGAACAAACGCCAGAGTGAAAGACAGAAGCTGACCTCAGTTTGGTTAAAAATAGGGCTGCACAATATGGAGAACATGCGATATTTAACATAGTTATCGAATATCACATAACGATATTATTGCGATATTTGAAAACAGAGCCTACTTTTGGAACATAGTAAGTTAAATTCACTACATTTCACAAAAATGTAAGTTCCTGTATTTACAAGTCAAAAATCCAAACTTAACCCAGACTAAACCAGGAATAAAACAAGGCTAAGCTGGGACTAAATTAATTAAATTACCACTAAAACTGGACTTTTTAAACATTTTTATTTAGTCACAACACATGTTCTTTTAAGGCTCTGGTGGAAAATGATTCTTCAGTGTAAATCTCTGTCAGATGAAGACCACAGTGTTATTGTGATATATTTAGATTCCTGTGATACTGATATTGCGTTTGCTGATATTGCGATAACGATAATTTTGCGATAAATTGTGCAGCTCTAGTTAAAAAGTAGAGTAGACTCAGAGATTCTGCTGCTGCTCCTGCACAGCTCTGTTTCCTGATGTGTCTTTAGAGATTTAAAACGTGTCTGAAACAGTGCAGTAGCTGTTTAAACTGTTTGTGTAAATGTTATATTAATAACAGCGTGTCTCTGAAGTCTCTGCTTCAGTCTGATCGTCATATTCATTCCTTTAAACCGTAAACTTTCACCACAAAACTGAAAACTCCGTACTCATGAGGCGCGCCCTTCTGTCAGGCCGACGGTAATGAAAGCTTCATGTCTCACAGTGCACATTTTAATCCTGAGAGAAACCAAATGGACTCGACTTGGACTTGACTTGAAATGTTTTGGGGACTCGGACTTGGACTGAAGCCTGAAGTGTAACCTGAGGATCTGTTTGTTCCTTAGTCCCAAAAGACCCGGTTCCTCTGAGGAGACGGGCCCCGCGGCGGTGAAGAAACCGGCCCCGGTTCCTCAGAGACGAGACGCTCGACAGATCTACAACCCCCCGAGCGGGAAGTACAGCGCCACCATCGGGAACTTCAGCTACGGTACAAATACTGCTGTGATACTAGTACTGCAGTAGTACTACAGCAGTACTACAGCAGCAGTCCTGGTTTAGTCCTGGTTTAGGCCTGGTTTAGGCCTGGTTTAGTCCTGGTTTAGTCCTGGTTTAGTCCTGGTTTAGTCCTGGTTTAGACCTGGTTTAGTCCTGGTTTAGTCCTGGTTTAGACCTGGTTTAGACCTGGTTTAGTCCTGGTTTAGTCCTGGTTTAGTCCTGGTTTAGTCCTGGTTTAGACCTGGTTTAGACCTGGGTTAGACCTGGTTTAGACGTGGTTTAGACCTGGTTTAGTCCTGGTTTAGACCTGGTTTAGTCCTGGTTTAGACCTGGTTTAGTCCTGTTTTAGTCCTGGTTTAATCCTGGTTTAGTCCTGGTTTAGTCCTGGTTTAGGCCTGGTTTAGGCCTGGTTTAGGCCTGGTTTAGGCCTAGTTTAGGCCTGGTTTAGAGCTGGTTTAGTCCAGGTTTAGACCTGGTTTAGGCCTGGTTTAGTCCTGGTTTTAGTCCTGGTTTAGTCCTGGTTTTAGCTCTGGTTTTAGCCCTGGTTTAGACCTGGTTTAGGCCTGGTTTAGTCCTGGTTTAGGCCTGGTTTAGAGCTGGTGTAGTCCTGGTTTAGGCCTGGTTTAGACCTGGTTTAGACCTGGTTTAGACCTGGTTTAGGCCTGGTTTAGTCCTGGTTTAGACCTGGTTTAATCCTGGTTTAGACCTGGTTTAGGCCTGGTTTAGTCCTGGTTTAGACCTGGTTTAGTCCTGGTTTAGACCTGGTTTAGACCTGGTTTAGACCTGGTTTAGAC
This sequence comes from Bostrychus sinensis, assembly GCA_020698575.1. Taxonomy (NCBI): domain Eukaryota; kingdom Metazoa; phylum Chordata; class Actinopteri; order Gobiiformes; family Eleotridae; genus Bostrychus; species Bostrychus sinensis. Next base: position 577,423 of record CM036251.1, on the reverse strand, counting down.
CTGGTTTAGTCCTGGTTTAGACCTGGTTTAGTCCTGGTTTAGACCTGGTTTAATCCTGGTTTAGACCTGGTTTAGTCCTGGTTTAGTCCTGGTTTTAGCCCTGGTTTTAGGCCTGGTTTTAGACCTGGTTTAGACCTGGTTTAGTCCTGGTTTAGCCCTGGTTTAGCCCTGGTTTAGTCCTGGTTTAGTCCTGGTTTAGACCTGGTTTAGACCTGGTTTAGACCTGGTTTAGACCTGGTTTAGACCTGGTTTAGACCTGGTTTAGTCCTGGTTTAGTCCTGGTTTAGTCCTGGTTTAGACCTGGTTTAGTCCTGGTTTAGACCTGGTTTAGACCTGGTTTAGACCTGGTTTAGTCCTGGTTTAGTCCTGGTTTAGTCCTGGTTTAGTCCTGGTTCAGACCTGGTTTAGACCTGGTTTAGGCCTGGTTTAGGCCTGGTTTAGTCCTGGTTTAGACCTGGTTTAGTCCTGGTTTAGACCTGGTTTAATCCTGGTTTAGACCTGGTTTAGTCCTGGTTTAGTCCTGGTTTAGTCCTGGTTTAGACCTGGTTTAATCCTGGTTTAGACCTGGTTTAGGCCTGGTTTAGTCCTGGTTTAGACCTGGTTTAATCCTGGTTTAGACCTGGTTTAGACCTGGTTTAGACCTGGTTTAGCCCTGGTTTAGCCCTGGTTTAGTCCTGGTTTAGTCCTGGTTTAGACCTGGTTTAGACCTGGTTTAGACCTGGTTTAGACCTGGTTTAGACCTGGTTTAGACCTGGTTTAGTCCTGGTTTAGTCCTGGTTTAGTCCTGGTTTAGACCTGGTTTAGACCTGGTTTAGTCCTGGTTTAGACCTGGTTTAGACCTGGTTTAGACCTGGTTTAGTCCTGGTTTAGTCCTGGTTTAGTCCTGGTTTAGTCCTGGTTCAGACCTGGTTTAGACCTGGTTTAGGCCTGGTTTAGGCCTGGTTTAGGCCTGGTTTAGACCTGGTTTAGACCTGGTTTAGGCCTGGTTTAGACCTGGTTTAGGCCTGGTTTAGGCCTGGTTTAAGCCTGGTTTAGTCCTGGTTTAGTCCTGGTTTAGTCCTGGTTTAGTCCTGGTTTAGACCTGGTTTAGACCTGGTTTAGTCCTGGTTTAGTCCTGGTTTAGTCCTGGTTTAGACCTGGTTTAGACCTGGTTTAGACCTGGTTTAGGCCTGGTTTAAACCTGGTTTAGGCCTGGTTTAGGCCTGGTTTAAGCCTGGTTTAGTCCTGGTTTAGACCTGGTTTAGACCTGGTTTAGTCCTGGTTTAGACCTGGTTTAGACCTGGTTTAGACCTGGTTTAGGCCTGGTTTAAACCTGGTTTAGGCCTGGTTTAGGCCTGGTTTAAGCCTGGTTTAGTCCTAGATCTTAGACCTTAGATCTTAGATCTTAGACCTTAGATCTTAGACCTTAGACCTTAGACCTTAGACCTTAGATCTTAGATTTTAGACCTTAGACCTTAGACCTTAGACCTTAGATCTTAGATCTTAGATTTTAGACCTTAGATCTTAGACCTTAGATCTTAGACCTTTGACCTTAGATCTTAGATTTTAGACCTTAGATCTTAGACCTTAGATCTTAGATCTTAGACCTTAGATCTTAGACCTTAGACCTTAGACCTTAGACCTTAGATCTTAGATTTTAGACCTTAGATCTTAGACCTTAGATCTTAGATCTTAGACCTTAGATCTTAGACCTTAGACCTTAGACCTTAGATCTTAGACCTTAGACCTTAGACCTTAGACCTTAGATCTTAGATTTTAGACCTTAGATCTTAGACCTTAGATCTTAGATCTTAGACCTTAGATCTTAGACCTTAGACCTTAGACCTTAGACCTTAGATCTTAGACCTTAGACCTTAGACCTTAGACCTTAGATCTTAGACCTTAGACCTTAGATCTTAGATTTTAGACCTTAGATCTTAGACCTTAGATCTTAGACCTTAGACCTTAGACCTTAGATCTTAGACCTTAGACCTTAGACCTTAGATCTTAGATTTTAGACCTTAGATCTTAGACCTTAGATCTTAGACCTTAGACCTTAGACCTTAGACCTTAGATCTTAGATTTTAGACCTTAGATCTTAGACCTTAGATCTTAGATCTTAGACCTTAGATCTTAGACCTTAGACCTTAGACCTTAGATCTTAGATTTTAGACCTTAGATCTTAGACCTTAGATCTTAGACCTTAGACCTTAGACCTTAGATCTTAGATTTTAGACCTTAGATTTTAGACCTTAGATCTTAGATCTTAGACCTTAGATCTTAGACCTTAGATCTTAGATCTTAGACCTTAGATCTTAGACCTTAGATCTTAGACCTTAGACCTTAGATCTTAGACCTTAGACCTTAGATCTTAGACCTTAGACCTTAGATCTTAGATTTTAGACCTTAGATCTTAGACCTTAGATCTTAGATCTTAGACCTTAGATCTTAGACCTTAGACCTTAGACCTTAGATCTTAGACCTTAGACCTTAGATCTTAGACCTTAGATCTTAGACCTTAGACCTTAGATCTTAGACCTTAGACCTTAGATCTTAGACCTTAGACCTTAGATCTTAGATTTTAGACCTTAGATCTTAGACCTTAGATCTTAGATCTTAGACCTTAGATCTTAGACCTTAGACCTTAGATCTTAGACCTTAGATCTTAGATCTTAGACCTTAGACCATCAGAGTGGACAGGGACTGGACCACAGATGTACGTCTCTGACCTGGAGCTTGTTGTTGTGGAGCTTTTTAGACAGAAACCTGTTGAGTGTGGACGCAGCTGCTGCTCTGAGGAAACCTGAGGGTTATTTGAGAAACTGAGATTCAGATCTGGTGTAAACGGGACTCAGGAGGTAATCTCCGGACCAGACCAGTTCTGCTCAGGTCAGACCTGATCCCTGTTTCAGACCCAGCAGGACCAGTCTAAACCAGGACTATACACAGAGACCAGGGTCAGTCCGGAGAAACCAGTCCTGTACCTGACCTCTACACAGGTGGTCCCAGACCTGGACCTGACCTCTACACAGGTGGTCCCAGACCTGGACCTGGCTCAGGGTCACACCTGAAACTTCAACACAAATACACAAATATACACAAATACACAAATATACACAAATACACACAAATACACAAATACACACAAATACACAAATATACACAAATACACACAAATACACAAATATACACAAATACACACAAATACACAAATACACAAATACACACAAATACACAAATACACAAATACACACAAATACACAAATACACAAATCACCAAATAGTAATCATCAGCAGATTTGACGTCACTTCCCACTTGATTTAAGACATATCTTCTGGCAGTTTAACTTCGTTACTCTGTGAGAAATCTAGTATCGTATATAATCACTTCGTGTCCAAGCCACTTTCAGTAATAGTTTACTAGCTTCTGTTAGCCTTTAGCGTATCTTAGCCTAGCATTAGCATGGCGTCTCCGTCCTCCGCCTTCACCCCTGTGTTCTGCTCAGTGCCATATGTTCAGTGAGAATCCTGCCTCCTTTAGTGATGATAGCAGTAGGTGTGTGAAGTGTAGTTTGTTTTTAGTTTTGGAGCCAGGTTAGAGAAGTTAGAAGCACGGCTCTGCACAGTGGAGGCTGAGGCTAAGCCAGCTAGCTAGGTAGCTATAGGGACCGCGGACCGTGCTAGCAGTAGCAGGAGCGCTAGCCAGACTAGCTCCCCAGCGCCTCCCCAGCAGACGGGGGACAGCAGGACGGCTTTGTAACAGTAAGAAGGAAGCATAGCACTAAACGCAAACACTGAGACCACCCAAAGCTTCCCGTCTGTAATGGGTTTTCTCCCCTCAGCGACACACCCGCTGAACCATCGACTCTGTGATTGGGAGCTCGATAGTTAGAGACGTGAAGCTGCCAGTGGCTACAGTTCGGTGTTTTCCGGGGCCAGAGTGGGTGACATCGAAGGAAACCTTACGCTTTTAGCCCAGAGTAGGACCAGGTTCCGTCGAATCGTGATTCACGTTGGCGGTAACGACGCCCGGCAGAGACAATCAGAGCTGCTCAGGTTGAACGTAGGGTCGGTGCAAACTTGCTAAGTCGATGTCGGACACCGTAATATTCTCTGGTCCCCTGCCTTCAACCGCTGGTTATCCAGATGGTGCCCAGAAAACAGCATAGGTTTTATTGATAATTGGCGAGCGTTTGGGGAAAGCCCGGTCTCTTACAGAGAGACGGCATTCATCCCACGTTGGATGGAGCTACGTTGCTGAGTAGAAATATGGCTGATAGCATTAGTCGTCCAACCTGAGGAACCAGAGGTGGGACCCGGGCACAGAGCAGGAGTTTAAAACACTTCTCTGAGCTTCCTTATGAGCTGGTTCAAACCCAGTATAAAGGTATTTTAGCAGAGCAAATAGAGACTGCCCCCGCCTAAACACTAACTCCAACAGCAAAAGACAAATAAAAGGAGTGAGAGCCATGAATTTAATAAAAATAACTTGTAGACCTATTAATAATATGAATAATAATCAAAACAATGACATAATTAAATGTGGATTACTAAACATTAGGTCCATTTCCTCTAAATCCCTGTTAGTTAATGAATGAATTAACGATAATAAACTTAACCTACTGGCCTTAACAGAAACCTGGCTACAACAGGATGATTATGTGACACTTAATGAAGCTCCGCCCCCAAGTCATGTAAACTTTCAGACAGCGAGGAGCACAGGCGGAGGCGGGGGAGGCAGTAAAATCACAGTCTAGTTTACTTCTTAGCCCCAAATCTAAACACACATATAGTTCCTTTGAAAGCCTCATACTGACTATAAATCACCCAAACTGTAGGAAACAAAAACCAGTTATGTTTATAATCATCTACCTGCTCCTGGTCACTATTCCCAATTTTTAATTGCATTCTCTGACTTTCTATCCAGTATAGTGTTAGACTCAGATATTTCTTCAGTATTTCTGAAGTAAAAGTATATAGTCAACAGAGTTACTTAAGAAGAAACTACTACTACTACTACTACTACTACTACTGCTACTACTACTACTACTACTACTACTACAATAACAACAACAGTAACCACTACTTCCACTGTTATCACTTTTATAGCCACAGTGTTGTCCAGAGTTACTTGAGGGAGTTACTCGAGTACAAACGTCTGGTTCCTCTTCTGTCTCTGTGCTGAGGCCCAGGTCCAAAACCAGACTTTACCACCAAAGTGCTCATGAGCACTACAGCAGTAGCTCAGTTATATTCATTTATATTCTGCTGTGTATCTGTCACAGGGGACGTCCTGCAGAAATAAAAATATACAAGGTGCAAACAAAAATAGATTAGGTTTAAGAGATTCAGAGTCAGATGCACAGTAAAGAAACGTGTTTCTTTGTACAATGAGATTCTTTCTTTGCTGTCCACACTGAGGGCTGCATAAAATGTAAAGGTATAAAATAAACAATAATAATTTAACAGTAGCATGCAAATACAATAGAATACAAACCATTTAAACTATGGAACAGAGACATGTTCAGCATAAATATGAAGCATAGGAGCTACATCAGCTGCTGTGCAACTGAACTGTAAACATAACAAAAGCAAGCTAAAGCTAACGTCAACTACTGTTTTTAAAACAACACATTTTATGCTAAGTACTTAAAAAGTAAACACTTGAAAGTGCAGTACTTAGAGTATTTGTACTAATGTGGACCTGTTTTATGTAAACTTGAACACTGGAAGTACAGTGGAGGGGATATAAGACAGTTAAGTATATTTTAAGTATATTTAATGTTTCTTTATATAAATGAACATCTATGTTCATTAAAAGTCTTAGCTGAATATATAAATGTAGAATGTTAGAATGTGTATTTGAAACATACCAATTAAAATATTCTATATTTAAAGTACTATTTAATGAGTAAAATTATTTTATTATGAAAAGATTTTTATACAGTTATTGTTGAAATATAAAACATTTTTAATACAGTTTTAATATATTTACATTAAATATGTTTCATTCACTCTTTATTTAAAATGTAGTTTAGAAATATCCAGTTTACTCACAATATATTTAAGAATATTACTTTAGTTTTTTAGCAGAGCCCAGTGAATCCTCCGCCTCCTCCTCGCTCACGTTAGGTTTTAAATCCTGCAGGAGTCGTTTCTGAAAAATAAAAACCATTTAACTTCAGGCCCTGTTTTGCTTTCATTTTGTCGTTTCTTATGTTAGGGCGATGATATTTGACAAAGATTTTCATTAATAAATTAATTTTAGAATTTCATTGTCACAACTGAAAAACAAAAACAGATTTCCCCCCTGCTCTCCAGGTAAACCTCGCTCTCCTCCTCTCAGTCTTTAAGTCCCATTGACTCACAGTAAAATCACTTACAACACAGAAAAGTTAAATCCTGTTCATTCCTCTGTGACTCTGTCAGAGGTAAACAATACACAAACAAAAACATCATTTTCTCAGTGCATTGTGGGAAATAATTCCTTATAATTCCATTGGATAACAGTGAGTGTAGCCCCGCCCCTTATGGGTTTTAAGAGGAAGAAGCTGAGTCTCAGAGAGCGATCAGGACTGGGACACAAACAACAACAACAACAACAACAACAACAACAACAACACTGTAAACAGGAAATCAGTCATCTTTTATTTACACATCTGTGGAATTATGTAAACAAACTGCATTTAGAGTAAAAATATGTAAATGACTTGACTTTTGCTCTGTGATGACGACAGGGATCAGTGTTTTTCCTTCAGGAGGAGCTGATGTTTCCAGAGGAGGTCTGAGGTTAAAGAAACCTGACCAGGAAACATAAAGAAACTGTAAACCATGTTATTTTGAAACTAAATCTATTTTCCTTCTGTGATTTCAGATTTGAAGAAATGAAACAAAAATGAGAAGAATCAGCAGCAGCAGCAGGAGAGCAGGGAGGAGAAGTGAGGAGCAGTGAGGAGCAGTGAGGAGCAGAGAAGAGCAGAGAGGAGCAGAGAGGAGCAGAGAGGAGCAGTGAGGAGCAGAGAGGAGCAGTGAAGAGCAGAGAAGAGCAGTGAGGAGCAGAGAGGAGCAGAGAGGAGCAGAGAGGAGCAGTGAGGAGCAGTGAGGAGCAGAGAGGAGCAGTGAAGAGCAGAGAGGAGCAGTGAGGAGCAGAGAGGAGCAGAGAGGAGCAGTGAGGAGCAGAGAGGAGCAGTGAAGAGCAGAGAGGAGCAGAGAGGAGCAGAGAGGAGCAGTGAGGAGCAGAGAGGAGCAGTGAGGAGCAGAGAGGAGCAGGGAGGAGCAGTGAAGAGCAGAGAGGAGCAGTAAGGAGCAGTGAGGAGCAGTGAGGAGCAGAGAGGAGCAGTGAGGAGCAGAGAGGAGCAGGGAGGAAAAGAGAGGAGCAGTGAGGAGCAGAGAGGAGCAGTGAGGAGCAGAGAGGAGCAGTGAGGAGCAGAGAGGAGCAGAGAGGAGCAGAGAAGAGCAGTGAGGAGCAGAGAGGAGCAGTGAGGAGCAGAGAGGAGCAGAGAGGAGCAGTGAGGAGCAGAGAGGAGCAGTGAAGAGCAGAGAGGAGCAGTGAGGAGCAGTGAGGAGCAGTGAGGAGCAGAGAGGAGCAGTGAGGAGCAGAGAGGAGCAGGGAGGAAAAGAGAGGAGCAGTGAGGAGCAGTGAGGAGCAGAGAGGAGCAGGGAGGAAAAGAGAGGAGCAGTGAAGAGCAGTGAGGAGCAGAGAGGAGCAGGGAGGAAAAGAGAGGAGCAGAGAGGAGCAGTGAGGAGCAGAGAGGAGCAGGGAGGAAAAGAGAGGAGCAGTGAAGAGCAGAGAGGAGCAGTGAGGAGCAGAGAGGAGCAGAGAGGAGCAGAGAAGAGCAGTGAGGAGCAGAGAGGAGCAGTGAGGAGCAGAGAGGAGCAGTGAGGAGCAGAGAGGAGCAGGGAGGAAAAGAGAGGAGCAGAGAGGAGCAGAGAGGAGCAGTGAGGAGCAGAGAGGAGCAGTGAGGAGCAGAGAGGAGCAGAGAAGAGCAGTGAGGAGCAGAGAGGAGCAGTGAGGAGCAGAGAGGAGCAGGGAGGAAAAGAGAGGAGCAGAGAGGAGCAGAGAGGAGCAGTGAGGAGCAGAGAGGAGCAGTGAGGAGCAGTGAGGAGCAGAGAGGAGCAGTGAGGAGCAGTGAGGAGCAGAGAGGAGCAGTGAGGAGCAGTGAGGAGCAGAGAGGAGCAGTGAGGAGCAGAGAGGAGCAGTGAGGAGCAGAGAGGAGCAGTGAGGAGCAGTGAGGAGCAGAGAGGAGCAGTGAGGAGCAGAGAGGAGCAGTGAGGAGCAGTGAGGAGCAGAGCAGTGAGGAGCAGTGAGGAGCAGAGAGGAGCAGAGAGGAGCAGTGAGGAGCAGAGAGGAGCAGTGAGGAGCAGTGAGGAGCAGAGAGGAACAGTGAGGAGCAGAGAGGAGCAGTGAGGAGCAGAGAGGAACAGTGAGGAGCAGTGAGGAGCAGAGAGGAGCAGAGCAGTGAGGAGCAGTGAGGAGCAGTGAGGAGCAGAGCAGTGAGGAGCAGTGAGGAGCAGTGGGGAGCAGAGCAGTGAGGAGCAGTGAGGAGCAGGGAGGAGCAGTGAGGAGCAGAGAGGAGCAGTGAGGAGCAGAGCAGTGAGGAGCAGTGAGGAGCAGTGAGGAGCAGAGAGGAGCAGTGAGGAGCAGAGCAGTGAGGAGTAGTGAGGAGCAGGGAGGAGCAGAGAGGAGCAGTGAGGAGCAGAGCAGTGAGGAGCAGTGAGGAGCAGGGAGGAGCAGTGAGGAGCAGAGAGGAGCAGTGAGGAGCAGAGAGGAGCAGTGAGGAGCAGAGCAGTGAGGAGCAGGGAGGAGCAGTGAGGAGCAGTGAGGAGCAGGGAGGAGCAGTGAGGAGCAGTGAGGAGCAGTGAGGAGCAGAGAGGAGCAGAGAGGAGCAGTGAGGAGCAGGGAGGAGCAGTGAGGAGCAGAGAGGAGCAGAGAGGAGCAGAGAAGAGCAGTGAGGAGCAGAGAGGAGCAGTGAGGAGCAGAGAGGAGCAGGGAGGAAAAGAGAGGAGCAGTGAAGAGCAGAGAGGAGCAGTGAGGAGCAGAGAGGAGCAGAGAGGAGCAGAGAAGAGCAGTGAGGAGCAGAGAGGAGCAGTGAGGAGCAGAGAGGAGCAGGGAGGAAAAGAGAGGAGCAGAGAGGAGCAGAGAGGAGCAGTGAGGAGCAGAGAGGAGCAGTGAGGAGCAGTGAGGAGCAGAGAGGAGCAGTGAGGAGCAGTGAGGAGCAGAGAGGAGCAGTGAGGAGCAGAGAGGAGCAGAGAGGAGCAGTGAGGAGCAGTGAGGAGCAGAGCAGTGAGGAGCAGTGAGGAGCAGAGAGGAGCAGAGAGGAGCAGTGAGGAGCAGAGAGGAGCAGTGAGGAGCAGTGAGGAGCAGAGAGGAACAGTGAGGAGCAGAGAGGAGCAGTGAGGAGCAGAGAGGAACAGTGAGGAGCAGTGAGGAGCAGAGAGGAGCAGAGCAGTGAGGAGCAGTGAGGAGCAGTGAGGAGCAGAGCAGTGAGGAGCAGTGAGGAGCAGTGGGGAGCAGAGCAGTGAGGAGCAGTGAGGAGCAGGGAGGAGCAGTGAGGAGCAGAGAGGAGCAGTGAGGAGCAGAGCAGTGAGGAGCAGTGAGGAGCAGTGAGGAGCAGAGAGGAGCAGTGAGGAGCAGAGCAGTGAGGAGTAGTGAGGAGCAGGGAGGAGCAGAGAGGAGCAGTGAGGAGCAGAGCAGTGAGGAGCAGTGAGGAGCAGGGAGGAGCAGTGAGGAGCAGAGAGGAGCAGTGAGGAGCAGAGAGGAGCAGTGAGGAGCAGTGAGGAGCAGTGAGGAGCAGAGAGGAGCAGTGAGGAGCAGGGAGGAGCAGAGAGGAGCAGTGAGGAGCAGTGAGGAGCAGTGAGGAGCAGAGAGGAGCAGTGAGGAGCAGTGAGGAGCAGTGAGGAGCAGACCGACACACGGCGCTGGGTTTGACGGAGCTCAGGATGAAACCTTCTGAACCAGATGTGAGTTTGTTCTGTGGCCCAGCTCTGACCTGAGAACTCAGGTAAAACCTGACGCTGCAGTAAACGCAGGACACTGTGCCAGTCCCAGGCCTGGATAACTGGAGAGGGATGTGTGTGCCACGGAAGGGCATCTGGAGTATTTGTCAGATCACTGTGAAGGATTATTGTGAATGTTTTAGGTCACAGAACAGAATCAAACTCAGGCCTTGTTTCTGTGAGGAGACAGAGCTAACCACTCTGCCGCTGCTGTAACTCTGAGTTACTTTGATTAAATGTTAAACCTAAACCAGGACAGGACTGGAACACAGCCCTGGTCTGGTTCAGAGGAAATCTGTAGGAAACGTTTGTGTCCAGATGAATGTGTGTGGAAACTCTCCGTGAGCAGCTTGGTTTGTGTTTGATTATCAGATAAAATGGTTTTAATAAAGTTATTTTTGATACTGTTCATGCTGCAGAACCTGTGTGAGGGTTAATATTAATGCTGTCACTTCTGTCAAATAAGATCTAACATAACATGGTCCTGGTCCCGGTCCTGTCCTGGTCCTGGTCCTGGTCCTGGTCCTGTCCTGGTCCTGGTCCCGGTCCCGGTCCCGGTCCTGTCCTGGTCCTGTCCTGTCCCGGTCCGGTCCCGGTCCGGTCCCGGTCCGGTCCCGGTCCTGGGTCTCCTCTGTAACAAGATCAATAAAAGAAAGTGAACGGAGAAGTCTGTCTGTGTTTTGTTTCCATTAAAATAAACTGTAGTAATGATGTCATATCAGACCAATCAGAGCAGACCAGGAGGCGGGGCTTAAGGATGGAGTCTGCTGAAAATACAAATAAAGTTTAATTTTATGTGAACAGCAGAATATACCACGAATATTTTTATTATGACTACTACAGTTTACTACGTACTACTGCAACTACTACTACTACTACTACTACTACTACTACTACTACTACTGTAACTACTACTACCACTACTACTACTACTGTAACTAATAATAATAAATAATAATTCATCGAATTTATATAGCGCTTTTTTGGACACTCAAAGACGCTTTACAATTGATCAATTATTCATTCACTCCTCAGTCACACTTGGTGGTGGTGAGCTACTTCTGTAGCCACAGCTGCCCTGGGGCAGACTGACTACTGTAACTACTACTACTACTACTGTAACTACTACTACTACTACTACTACTATACTACTACTACTACTACTACTACTACTACTATACTACTACTACTATACTACTACTACTACTACTACTACTACTACTACTACTGTAACTACTACTACTACTACTACTACTACTGTAACTACTACTACATTGTACAAACCTAGGATTAAACACAGGACTTTCTGGGTTGTGCTAATACTTCTACTACATATAAATACACTCAAGGAAAAAAGAAACGCACCACTTTCGTTTTCTCAATTTGTCAAAAAATATTACAGCCAGTGAAAAATGACAGACTACAATGAGTTTAGTTCTATTCTGAGTCAAAATGAAATGAGTGTTTTCCTGGTTCTGGTTGATTGATTTTGATGAGCAATAACAACTGTATTTTTGTATTAATCACCTCTGTCTGGGTCAATCGTGCACAACCATTCCCTATAAAAAGACACCAAAATGGAAAAAAAAGCACATTTGTTCGCAATGCCACGACTCCTGCAACCAGAGAGAGATTGGCAGCCATTGGCCTGCTTCAAGCTGAAGGAGCACACGGCTGTAGCCAGGAGTTTGGAGTCCATCACTCTACTGTTGTACGCCTCGCTGAGCGTTTCCACACCACTGGATCCTCCAATGACCGTCCCAGATCTGGCACTGGATCCTCCAATGACCGTCCCACATCTGGCACTGGATCCTCCAATGACCGTCCCACATCTGGCACTGGATCCTCCAATGACCGTCCCACATCTGGCACTGGATCCTCCAATGACCGTCCCACATCTGGCACTGGATCCTCCAATGACCGTCCCAGATCTGGCACTGGATCCTCCAATGACCGTCCCAGATCTGGCACTGGATCCTCCAATGACCGTCCCACATCTGGCACTGGATCCTCCAATGACCGTCCCAGATCTGGCACTGGATCCTCCAATGACCGTCCCACATCTGGCACTGGATCCTCCAATGACCGTCCCAGATCTGGCACTGGATCCTCCAATGACCGTCCCACATCTGGCACTGGATCCTCCAATGACCGTCCCAGATCTGGCACTGGATCCTCCAATGACCGTCCCACATCTGGCACTGGATCCTCCAATGACCGTCCCAGATCTGGCACTGGATCCTCCAATGACCGTCCCACATCTGGTCGACCACATGTCACAGCTGCTGCATTATTATTGTTTGGTCATGTTATTGTTATTGAAACTGTCATAAGCAGTGATTAACTGGGTCTGAATCTCAGGGACGGGTTTATGGTCGATGTGCACATGGAATATTTCCATCAAAAATAAGTAACCAAACAAAAATGTGGTAAAAAAGCAGTGGTGAGTTTCTTTTTTCCTTGAGTGTATATACTATAACTGGTACTACTACTGAAACTATTACTACTGCAACTATTACAACAAATACTACTAATACTACTACCTCAAACTTTAACTCAGGTAAAGGTATATTATACTAAAACAGGGGTTCTCACACTGGTTTAGTTCTGGTTTAGTCCTGGTTTAGACCTGGTTTAGTCCCGGTTTAGACCTGGTTTAGTTCTGGTTTAGTCCTGGTTTAGTCCCGGTTTAGACCCGGTTTAGTTCTGGTTTAGTCCTGGTTTAGTCCTGCTTTAGTCCTGGTTTAGTCCTGGTTTAGTCCTGGTTTAGACCTGGTTTAGTTCTGGTTTAGTCCTGGTTTAGTCCTGGTTTAGTTCTGGTTTAGTCCTGGTTTAGACCTGGTTTAGTCCTGGTTTAGTCCTGGTTTAGTCCTGGTTTAGTTCTGGTTTAGTCCTGGTTTAGTCCTGGTTTAGTCCTGGTTTAGACCTGGTTTAGTCCTGGTTTAGTCCCGGTTTAGTCCCGGTTTAGACCCGGTTTAGTTCTGGTTTAGTCCTGGTTTAGTCCTGGTTTAGTCCTGGTTTAGACCTGGTTTAGTCCTGGTTTAGTCCTGGTTTAGACCTGGTTTAGACCTGGTTTAGTCTTGGTTTAGTCCTGGTTCAGACCTGGTTTAGACCTGGTTCAGACCTGGTTTAGTCCTGGTTTAGACCTGGTTCAGACCTGGTTTAGACCTGGTTTAGTCCTGGTTTAGTCCTGGTTTAGTCCTGGTTTAGACCTGGTTTAGACCTGGTTTAGACCTGGTTCAGACCTGGTTTAGTCCTGGTTCAGACCTGGTTTAGTCCTGGTTTAGTCCTGGTTTAGACCTGGTTTAGACCTGGTTTAGACCTGGTTCAGACCTGGTTTAGTCCTGGTTTAGTCCTGGTTTAGTCCTGGTTTAGTCCTGGTTTAGACCTGGTTTAGACCTGGTTCAGACCTGGTTTAGTCCTGGTTTAGACCTGGTTTAGTCCTGGTTTAGTCCTGGTTTAGTCCTGGTTTAGACCTGGTTCAGACCTGGTTCAGACCTGGTTTAGTCCTGGTTTAGACCTGGTTTAGTCCTGGTTCAGACCTGGTTTAGACCTGGTTCAGACCTGGTTTAGTCCTGGTTTAGACCTGGTTTAGTCTTGGTTTAGTCCTGGTTTAGTCCAGGTTTAGTCCTGGTTTAGTCCTGGTTTAGACCTGGTTTAGACCTGGTTCAGACCTGGTTTAGTCCTGGTTTAGACCTGGTTTAGTCCTGGTTTAGTCCTGGTTTAGTCCTGGTTTAGACCTGGTTCAGACCTGGTTCAGACCTGGTTTAGTCCTGGTTTAGACCTGGTTTAGTCCTGGTTCAGACCTGGTTTAGACCTGGTTCAGACCTGGTTTAGTCCTGGTTTAGACCTGGTTTAGTCCTGGTTTAGACCTGGTTCAGACCTGGTTCAGACCTGGTTTAGTCCTGGTTTAGACCTGGTTTAGTCCTGGTTCAGACCTGGTTTAGACCTGGTTCAGACCTGGTTTAGTCCTGGTTTAGACCTGGTTTAGTCTTGGTTTAGTCCTGGTTTAGTCCTGGTTTAGACCTGGTTTAGACCTGGTTCAGACCTGGTTCAGACCTGGTTCAGACCTGGTTCAGACCTGGTTTAGACCTGGTTTAGACCTGGTTCAGACCTGGTTTAGACCTGGTTCAGACCTGGTTCAGACCTGGTTTAGACCTGGTTTAGTCCTGGTTTAGTCCTGGTTCAGACCTGGTTCAGACCTGGTTCAGACCTGGTTCAGACCTGGTTCAGACCTGGTTCAGACCTGGTTCAGACCTGGTTTAGACCTGGTTTAGACCTGGTTCAGACCTGGTTCAGACCTGGTTCAGACCTGGTTTAGCCCTGGTTCAGACCTGGTTCAGACCTGGTTTAGACCTGGTTTAGACCTGGTTTAGACCTGGTTCAGACCTGGTTCAGACCTGGTTCAGACCTGGTTTAGACCTGGTTTAGACCTGGTTCAGACCTGGTTTAGACCTGGTTCAGACCTGGTTCAGACCTGGTTCAGACCTGGTTTAGACCTGGTTTAGACCTGGTTCAGACCTGGTTCAGACCTGGTTCAGACCTGGTTTAGCCCTGGTTCAGACCTGGTTCAGACCTGGTTCAGACCTGGTTTAGCCCTGGTTCAGACCTGGTTTAGACCTGGTTTAGACCTGGTTCAGACCTGGTTCAGACCTGGTTCAGACCTGGTTTAGCCCTGGTTCAGACCTGGTTCAGACCTGGTTCAGACCTGGTTTAGCCCTGGTTCAGACCTGGTTCAGACCTGGTTTAGACCTGGTTCAGACCTGGTTCAGACCTGGTTCAGACCTGGTTCAGACCTGGTTTAGACCTGGTTCAGACCTGGTTCAGACCTGGTTCAGAGTGTAATCTGATGACACAGATATGAAGTGACGTATTTCTGTAATCATGAGTCAGAATCAGCTGTGTACTCGTAGTATTTCTTTGAGCAGATACGATCACATACTCCACATTCCTGTACTCTGAGTCTGAAGTACTCTGAGTCTGAGGTACTTGTACTTCCTCAGATACTATCACATACTCCACATTCATGTACTCTGAGTCTGAAGTACTCTGAGTCTGAAGTACTTGTACTGCGTCACAGTGGAATGTGTGTCTGCTGTGGATCAGTTACATAATCACATACTTCTGTACTTTCAAGAACATTACTAATGCTACTACTAATACTAATACTACTACTATTACCACTACTACTACTTTGAATAATGACGCAGGTATGAGGTGGTACATAGCCCAGTGGTTCTCAAACTGTGGGGTGGAAACCTCACGTGGTACTCAGGAATCTTTTGCTTTGATTAGATCTGGTTTTTGGGGGGCATTAAATATGAAGTGAAGACCACTGCTTAGACCTGGTTTAGACCTGGTTTAGTCCTGGTTTAGTCCTGGTTTAGTCCTGGTTTAGACCTGGTTTAGACCTGGTTTAGTCCTGGTTTAGTCCTGGTTTAGTTCTGGTTTAGTCCTGGTTTAGTCCTGGTTTAGACCTGGTTTAGACCTGGTTTAGTCCTGGTTTAGTCCTGGTTTAGTTCTGGTTTAGACCTGGTTTAGTCCTGGTTTAGTTCTGGTTTAGTCCTGGTTTAGTCCTGGTTTAGTCCTGGTTTAGACCTGGTTTAGTCCTGGTTTAGTCCTGGTTTAGTTCTGGTTTAGTCCTGGTTTAGACCTGGTTTAGTCCTGGTTTAGTCCTGGTTTAGTTCTGGTTTAGTCCTGGTTTAGTCCTGGTTTAGACCTGGTTTAGACCTGGTTTAGTCCTGGTTTAGTCCTGGTTTAGTTCTGGTTTAGTCCTGGTTTAGACCTGGTTTAGTCCTGGTTTAGTCCTGGTTTAGTTCTGGTTTAGTCCTGGTTTAGTCCTGGTTTAGACCTGGTTTAGTCCTGGTTTAGTCCTGGTTTAGTCCTGGTTCAGACCTGGTTTAGTCCAGGTTTAGTCCTGGTTTGGACCTGGTTTAGTCCTGGTTTAGACCTGGTTTAGTCCAGGTTTAGTCCTGGTTTGGACCTGGTTTAGTCCAGGTTTAGTTTTGGTTTGGACCTGGTTTAGTCCTGGTTTAGTCCTGGTTTAGTCCTGGTTTAGACCTGGTTTAGACCTGGTTTAGTCCAGGTTTAGTCCTGGTTTGGACCTGGTTTAGTCCTGGTTTAGACCTGGTTTAGTCCAGGTTTAGTCCTGGTTTGGACCTGGTTTAGTCCAGGTTTAGTTTTGGTTTGGACCTGGTTTAGTCCTGGTTTAGTCCTGGTTTAGTCCTGGTTTAGTCCTGGTTTAGACCTGGTTTAGTCCTGGTTTAGTCCTGGTTTAGTCCTGGTTTAGACCTGGTTTAGTCCAGGTTTAGTCCTGGTTTGGACCTGGTTTAGTCCTGGTTTAGACCTGGTTTAGTCCAGGTTTAGTCCTGGTTTGGACCTGGTTTAGTCCAGGTTTAGTTTTGGTTTGGACCTGGTTTAGTCCTGGTTTAGTCCTGGTTTAGTCCTGGTTTAGACCTGGTTTAGACCTGGTTTAGTCCAGGTTTAGTCCTGGTTTGGACCTGGTTTAGTCCTGGTTTAGACCTGGTTTAGTCCAGGTTTAGTCCTGGTTTGGACCTGGTTTAGTCCAGGTTTAGTTTTGGTTTGGACCTGGTTTGGACCTGGTTTAGTCCTGGTTTAGTCCTGGTTTAGTCCTGGTTTAGTCCTGGTTTAGTCCAGGTTTAGTCCTGGTTTGGACCTGGTTTAGTCCTGGTTCAGACCTGGTTAGACCTGGTTTAGT
The DNA here is from genome assembly GCA_020698575.1 of Bostrychus sinensis. Taxonomy (NCBI): domain Eukaryota; kingdom Metazoa; phylum Chordata; class Actinopteri; order Gobiiformes; family Eleotridae; genus Bostrychus; species Bostrychus sinensis. Next base: position 560,730 of record CM036251.1, on the reverse strand, counting down.
CCTGGTTTAGTCCTGGTTTAGTTCTGGTTCTGTCAGGGCTCAGGGACAGCTTTCTCAGGACAGACAGACTTCACACTGAAGGGCACAGGAATTCAACCCACAACCTTCTTCACGTTCAGAGTGTAACAGGTGCAGGAGGTGGCTCTGACTACATTTCCCAGAATGCTGCACAGTTTTCTGTGAACCCAGTTTGTGCTGGAACAGTTCATCTGGTTATTGTCAGGAGACAGTTCCTCTCTCTCACAGTGAGATGGAATATTTAATAATCATCATAAATAAGTCTTGCATAAAACTGATCTTTAATGTGCAGAGTTAGAACCACAGACCCAGGTCTGGCTCAGGTCTGGCCCAGGTCTGGCCCAGGTCTGGTTCGGGTCTGGCTCAGGTCTGGCCCAGGTCTGGCCCAGGTCTGGTTCGGGTCTGGCTCAGGTCTGGCTCAGGTCTGGCTCGGGTCTGGCTCAGGTCTGGCCCAGGTCTGGCCCAGGTCTGGTTCGGGTCTGGCTCAGGTCTGGCTCAGGTCTGGCTCGGGTCTGGCTCGGGTCTGGCTCGGGTCTGGCTCGGGTCTGGCTCGGGTCTGGCTCGGGTCTGGCTCGGGTCTGGCTCAGGATCAGTCTGGGACTTGTTTGTTTGTGAGTTTATCAAAAACCTGCCCTGTGTCTTTTTTGGTACAAGGTGGGTCACCTTCATGACATCATTCAGTATCTCAGGGAGGGGCCCCGGTTCTCTCTCAGGGAGGGGCCCCACAACTGTTCAGGGTGGGGCCAGCAGCGGGCCCTGACATGTGCAGACAGACATGAGACTGTACATCTGCGAGGACGCCTCTGACGCAACACCTCAGACTGTTCACTCCACACAGGGGCCCTTTGGCCCCATCGCTCAGAGACACCTCTGTGAGGGCCCTTTGGCCCCATCGCTCAGAGACACCTCTGTGAGGGCCCTTTGGCCCCATCGCTCAGAGACGCCTCTGTGAGGGCCCTTTGGCCCCATCGCTCAGAGACGCCTCTGTGAGGCCAAATGTTCCTCTGCATCCCCCAAGTTCTGCACTGAGCTGAGCCACACAGATGTTAACAGTAACATCTGTAAACAGAGTTAGGTTTGTGTCAGTGAGGGCCCCTCCTTTACATCCTCCTGTCCCCCCAATGGAGACACCAGAGGACACCAGAGGACACCAGAGGACTCCAGAGGACTCCAGAGGACACCAGAGGACTCCAGAGGACACCAGAGGACTACAGAGGACTACAGAGGACTCCAGAGGACACCAGAGGACTCCAGAGGACACCAGAGGACTACAGAGGACTCCAGAGGACACCAGAGGACTCCAGAGGACACCAGAGGACTACAGAGGACTCCAGAGGACACCAGAGGACTCCAGAGGACTCCAGAGGACACCAGAGGACTCCAGAGGACTCCAGAGGACTCCAGAGGACACCAGAGGACTCCAGAGGACTCCAGAGGACTACAGAGGACTCCAGAGGACTACAGAGGACTCCAGAGGACTACAGAGGACTCCAGAGGACACCAGAGGACTCCAGAGGACTACAGAGGACACCAGAGGACTCCAGAGGACACCAGAGGACTCCAGGGGACTCCAGGGGACACCAGGGGACACCAGGGGACACCAGGGGACACCAGAGGACACCAGAGGACTCCAGAGGACTACAGAGGACTCCAGAGGACTCCAGAGGACTCCAGAGGACTCCAGAGGACTCCAGAGGACTACAGAGGACTCCAGAGGACACCAGAGGACTCCAGAGGACACCAGAGGACTCCAGAGGACTACAGAGGACTCCAGAGGACACCAGAGGACTCCAGAGGACTCCAGAGGACTACAGAGGACTACAGAGGACTCCAGAGGACTCCAGAGGACACCAGGGGACACCAGGGGACACCAGAAGACAGTTGTTGTGGCAAAATCAAAAAGATAAAAAGAGATAAACAGTGATCAGTTACAGCCCTTGGTCCTGCAGCTGCTGCAGTTCTGCACTGTTCTCTGTCCAGATTTGTGGATCTGGTCTGGTCCTGGTCTGGTCCTGGTCTGGTCCTGGTCTGGTCCTGGTCTGGTCCTGGGCCTGGTCCTGGTCTGGTCCTGGTCTGGTCCTGGTCTGGTCCTGGTCTGGTCCTGGTCTGGTCCTGGGCCTGGTCCTGGGCCTGGTCCTGGTCTGGTCCTGGTCCTGGTCCAGGTCTTGGTGACTCAGCTGGGGGCTCTGTGGTGACGTCACAGAGTGAGTCATCAGCCTTGAGTGACAGCTCTTTGGGCCAATCAGCGGCGCGCGGGGGGCGGGGCCACATTCCTGCCCAATGAGGGCACGGTTTCATTCATAAAGCGGTGCGGGCGGTTTGTCTGGAGTTTCATAATCACAGCGAAACCGACAAACCTGTTCTGCGCCGGGCCAATCAGCGCTCCCCGCGAGCCCTAAACCCCGCCCCCTCCCACCGGCGGCCGCTGAGTGACGCGGGCCGCAGCCAATCCGCGCAGAGAACCGCGCTGCTCTTTATAAAGCGCTGCTCCGCGGAACCAGACCCAAACCAAAAAGTGCTCCGGAGCTGCGCCTTTCTTCCTCTTCTCCTGCTGCTCTCTGTGTTTGTGGAAATGAGCTGGACGCACGCGGCGCGGGAAGCCCTGCACGAGGTCCACGAGCCGCTGTTCTGGGTCGGCGCGTGCACCGTGGCGTGCGTGGCGCTGTGGCTGCTCTACAGAGTCCTGTCCGGCTTCAGGATCTGGGTTTTGGGCAACGGCAGCCTGCTGACTCCGCGCCTTGGCAAATGGGCAGGTGAGTGGACCGTGGCACGCGGGGGGCGACACCTGCGGGGGTGACACCTGCTCTGCCCCGGGGGGAGGGCTCCGGTCCCGGGCCGGGCAGCGGGGCAGGTGTGGGGCTCTGGATGAAGGTTTGACCCGGGTCTGGAGCGGCTTTGGGCCCGGGGCTTCACACCTGGCCATGAGTCTGAGCTGTGAGTGTGGCAGCGAGGCACGGGTTAGACCAGGTTTTGGACCCGCTAGGACCGGTTCTGAGGCTGTGGACCTGGTGATACCCCGTGGGCAGGTGAGGGTCAGCTCCAGGGGGCGCAGGAGCGGGGTTTGACCGAGTTTTACACGACTTTAGAGGCTCCAGACCCGGACACCAGGCTGCTGTGAGTGGGCCTCTCTGAACCAGTTCTGGGGCTGTCTGTGGGCCGGGTTTGTGGGCTCCGGACCCGGGTTGGGCCCCTCCTGGGAAAGTGGGTCAGCGCGGGGCCGACTGTGCAGCGGGTTTTGACCGAGTTTCGGGGCTCCAGACGCGGATGTGAGGCTGGAGCTGGAGCTGCTGTGAGTGGGTCAGTGTTGCGTAACTGAGACGTTCACCTGCCTCTGCCTCCTCCAGAGCCGAGGCCCGGACTCAGAGTCAGTGTTTAATCTCACAAACAAAACCAGGATTTAACCTAAAAACTGCCCCAGGGTCTGAGCTGTGGCTGGTTTTAGCTCAGACCCAGGGAGTGCGCAGGTCCAGTGTTTTGTAACCAATGTAGGTGAATAAAGAAGCGTGTTTTGGGGGAACTAGACCAGGATTTAGCCCCAAAATACATCGAGTACTTCACATAACGCCCCTTAACTCTGAGAATTTGTATGCAATGAGATTTAACCCACACCTCCTCAGTTCCTCCACTGTGGCGCAGATTTAAGGCTTCCTTCTGTCACCACAGACTCTCCTTAACCTCAACGCAATTAAACCAAGATTTTACCCCAAAGCAGTCACACTTTCTCCTTTGTGGTGCGTGTTTTGTGTAATGTAAAGTGTTTCTAACCAGTGAACCTTTTAGCTCCATTCAGACGCAGCTGTTGTAGAAATCACACCAGGATTTAGCCCCAAAACTCTCTCCTCCCCCTCCTCCTCCTCTCCTCTCCATCTGAAGCATGACTCATCGCTGCTTTGAGACCTGAATGCGCACTTTTCACCACCTCCACCTCCCCACTCCCAGTTTTCAGATGCGTTATGGGCAGATTTTTCAGCCAAAACTAAACGAGTGTGAGGCTAAATCTCATGTTTACCAAAGTCAGGTTTAAAGCTGGTAACGTGAGCTTTTCCATGTGTGCAGAGGTTGTGTTGAATAACCACATTCTTGGCTTTAAACGCCACCCATCTCCACTCAGACTCAGCCACACGCTCCCTGTTCCATGGAGTGCCATTGCGCAACATTTGAAACTGTAAATGGACACTTGCAATGTTTCTTAGGCGCATAGTTGGTCGATTATGAAGCCAAACCTATAGGACTTCTGCTGTGCGTTTCTTGTGCCATGACTCACTTCTGCGCAAAACACGTGGCAGTGACGCGCACTTTTACAGCCACGTTTTTAACAAAAATCAAGTTACTGTTAGGAATATTATGAACAGATTTTAATAGAAAAACATAACTATGAACAAACTTTTAGAAGAGGCACACTTGGAACAAAGTCTAATTAATGTATAGGGTTTAAATTGAGAATATAAACCTGGATTTTACGCATAAAAACAGCCAAACTCTCTACAAATAACGTTTCATTCGCTTCCAATAAAACATGCTGCCTGTTTTGGAGTTAGGCCAGTACCTTACCTCCACCGAATTAAGAGCTGAGACTTTGGCACCACATTTTTAGCCAAAACAAAACGCATGAATGCATAAAGTTCTTGCGTAATGCGCGCTAACGTGCCACTCTGTGACGTTGCACTTTCAGCTCATTTAAATTCTGAAGCGTCCGTGTAACTTTTTCAGCCCAAATCTTTGACAAAAAGTTCCTTAGCGCGGATTTCTCGTTTTATTTTCTGATGGAGGTGAGTCACTTTTGGGCAAAACGTGGTTCTGTGACGCGCGTGTGTCTGGTTCATTCGAGGCAGTTTTTATGAATGAAACGAGCTGACGTCCTGTAGTTTTGGAAGCATGCGCAGTTTGGATCATAAACATGGTCAGATCTGTCGTTTTTGGACTCGTTTTGTTTGTGAAAGCGCGCTGTTTTTGAAGGACAGTCAGCTCCTGTGGTTGTGAAGCATGACTCATGCTTGGCGCAGGAGCCGTGGCTGTGACGCGCGCTGCTTTTCTCTCTTTACGCGTGCGTTCTGTAACCTGTTTCTGACCGGGGCTCTCTTCGTTCGTTCACGTGGAACCCCGAAAACGTGACCCAAATCTGGAGCAGACGGGTGCCTTTTTACGCAGTCTCTCCTCCTTCTGCTGCTCTCCACGTCGCCCCACTCCGTCCCTCTCTCCGTCCCTCTCTCCGTCCCTCTCTCCGTCCCTCTCTCCGTCACTTCTACCCTCGCCTCTCCTCCCTCAGAGCCCATTCACAAACCTCTGTATCAGTGTCTTTTGGAGCCAGCACCGCGTCTTTCTCACCGCAGCAGCGCGCGTCTCGTTTGGCCCACTTTCGCTGCTGATTCTGCTGCGTCACTCGGACCAGTTCTGTGCTGCTGTTTCCAAAGTAAGCAACGTTTTGTCAGCTTCTGTCTTGCGTTTTGTGTGTACTCGGACTCCCAAAACCTCAATATAAACAAATTTAAGACTCGTTTACATCTCACAGATTCCTTTACAGTTGACGTTATGCGCGTAATTGTCTGGAATCTACCTCCGTGACGCGTTTTCAAGCCTAGAAATCACCAGTAACAAGACTTTTAGACGATCACCTCTCTTCTTTCAAATATTAATCTCTATTTGCTTTTGTTAATAAGAGTTTTGCTCCATTGGCTTTTTGCATAACAGGACTGCTCCAAAAAAAAATGTAAAAAGTGCAAGGCGACTCAATAAGGACGATTCATTTGGAAAGTTTACTGATTGTAGTGGGTTTTGTGCAGAATAGAAGCCCCCAGGGAGATCAGATGTTATCAGTCTGTAGAGGTGAAGGCACAGAAGCATAATGTGAATGTTAATGGTGAAGTGTGTTTGTGATGTGATGGCTCTGAGGTTGTTTCTTGTTGCAGATATCTGTGTCTAATGTAATGTTGTTGGCTTGTCTCATGTTGTAGTTTTGTTACCGTCAGCTGTGGCCAGTGCTGTGTTTTCTGTCAGAGTTCCTGAGGAACAGTAACCGGCTGGACGGTGTGTGTCTGTGGACTCTGTGGGGGCTTTGGTGGAGAAAAGAATGAGTTCTGTATCTATGGATCTATCTTAAAAAGAGCCAGGTTCTGATCCTGGTCTTGCAGATTTTGTCATAAAAGATACTGGAAAAAACTAAAACTAGTTAAAATCTAGTTCTAAGACTTTATTTAACAGCCCTGACACATGTTGTCTGTCCGTCCTGGAGGGGCTAAGGACAGGAGTGTCCTGCTCTGTTTAGTTTAGTGTAGTTATTGTTTGTGTTTATGTTTGTGAAGCCTTTGAGGAGACTGTTGTTGTGATTCTGGGACATGGAAATAAAACTGAATAATATTCCATAATAAGAAACTTTGTTGCTAAGGCCCACACCAGTGGTGTGAGGTGGTAATGAGGGTTTTCAGAATGGGCCTCTGTAGACTCAGACTCAGTGAGTCCATACATCCACATATCATACTGTGAGTTGTAAAAAATGCAGGTGTTATGCAGATCATACAATATTTATATTTTTTTTAGTCATTTGCTTGTTTTTAAGTCATGCTTGCAGTGTATGGAAGTTTATTCCCTGTAAGTTATTACATAACCATTAAGAACCATTCTTCCTGGGGTGAATAAAACGTTTAACATAGTTCAACAGCCCACACTTTGTTGACACAGAAACAGAAAGCACATTATTACAGTTAATGTGCAACAGATTTCTTTCTAATGATCATTGTCTTTATGTTTAAAAGTCTTCCTTATTAAGCTGTGATTTATAGCCAGAATGAAAATATGTGTGACTCAAACTTATATTTTGGCAACAACAGTGCTCCCTCATTAACAGGCACAGAACAACTAAATGGAATTCTTCTGTTGGACAAAAAAGCCAGATACCGCAGAGCGTGAGAAAGTTTTGTTCACTGGACGCTCTCTGAAGCTTTTCAGGTTTTTGGAGCTTTCATTTGTGCTTAAGGGCAGCATTGTTGACTTTAACATTCTTCCCTCTTTAACCTTTGCCCCAACCACATCTATCAAAGATTACTTTGTGTTTCTGAGCCTGAGTTAGCCTCCTCAGCACGTGCTGTGTGTGCTGTGTGTGTGCTGTGTGTGTGCTGTGTGTGCTGTGTGTGCTGTGTGTGTGCTGTGTGTGCTGTGTGTGTGCTGTGTGTGTGTCTCCCTCAGACTGGACGGTCGAGTCCTGAGTCAGTGAAGTGTGTTTGTGTCTTATTCCTGTCGGTCTGGTTTCTCTGCTTTTGGAGAAAGACCGAGGCAGAAATGTTGAGGAAAGACTTACAGTAGAGAGACATTAGTATCCTCCTCCTCCTCCTCCTCCTCCTCCTCCTCCTCCTCCTCCTCCTCCTCCTCCTCCTCCTCCTCCTCCTCCTCCTCCTCCTCCTCCTCCTCCTCCTCCTCCTCCTCCTCTCAGAGACAGACCTATGCACCTTGTCTTTCTGGAATATTCTGTGTTTAAACTGGAGTTATCCTTGGTCTCTGTCTGTCCCAGTCTGACTTTAGTTTTCAGCGTTGGGCTTGGTCTGGACTTAAAGGTTCTCGTGTGGTGTGGATGGATTTTGTAACACTCGCTTGCAAAAACTTAAAACAACAAACATCAACTGAACAACATCATAAATAAAAAGGAGCAGGCAGCTTCTGGTGGAGAAACAGATCTGCAGCCATCCACCAAGATAATGCTGAAGTGTTTTCTGATAGGAATGGGTAGCGTTCTTCTTTTTCTGTGTGGATCCTGAGTCCTCCTTCACTCACTGTGGAGTCAAACCCTCTCCCAGAATCCACCTCTCTCCAGTCCATCCCAGTCTCCCACTGTTCACTCTGAGTCCTCCTCTAACCCGACCTCAGCAGCGGTGAAGTTCATGGCAGAGCGGTACAGTTGCAAAGTTCCCTCGTTCTAACCCTGAGACTTTTATTCACAAAGTCTGTGTGCAGCCGCAATTTGCCCAATGGCACCGCGGCTGCTTTAAAGTGCTGCAAACTGTCCAAAGTGTAGAAAGCATTACCTGTGCACAGGGCAGGTGAGTAAAGACTGCAGCTGTTGTATTGGCTGCAAAATACGTGATCAGAGACCTCCCCTCCTCCACAGAAGAGAAAGCAGTGATTGTTCACAGCAGCTGCCTCCTGCTGTGCTCTCTCCATCTCACCTGGAAAGGTAAAACACACCGAGGGAAGCAAGGTCATATGAACATGTGCCTTTCTGCTCTGACACTGTGTTGGAAAACTTAACATCCACGGCAGAAAGAAAAGATTCAACTGTGGACACCACTGTTACAGCAGCATCTCACACACAAATGGCAAAGAGTTTTTTTAAATTTCCTGAGTTGTTCACACAAAAAGGCAACACGGGTCACGGTCACAACCATGATTTTAATGAAAAATGTTCCTTTTGAGAAGGAAGAAATGTCAGTGGAAGCAAGGCAGTTCATGGAAAGAGTGGAACATTGTGTTCAGCTTCACTACAAAATGAAGCTCTCTGTAAAACCCAGTTTTATAAAAATGCCCAACAGCTTTGCTGCTGCCCAGCGGCGAGATAAAGCCCTGAGAGAAAGACTTAGCAAAGATGACTTCCTAAATGACGTTGCTGCCAAAAGATAAACTGAGGGTCCCAGGGTCTCAGATGGTAAAGTCTGGGGTTCCCTTCTGCTTCACCCACAGAAGGGAACCCTGCGTTGTTTTTGACTCAGAACTACGGTGGCCCAGAGAGCTCAACAAATTACAAAAACCAAAACACACTTTACAAAAAGAAACTGCCGTGTGACATTACAACATTCACCTGCTCCAGAAGCTCTGCAGCCGGAAACTGCCCTAACTCTGCAGTGGTGCTGTACTTTTACTGCCGAGCAGAAACATGAACTGTTTCTGTGATTAACCATGAACAGTTTTAGTGAAGGCTGAGGTCAGACTCAGGGCAGGACCGCTCCTCCTCAGATGGTCCAGAGGCGCTGTGGGCCGTACTCACGTCTTTGTTAAAGTTTGTAGATGTCAGCTCTGGAGTTATTTAATTGCACAGATTTTAGCTGATCTCAGACTGAAAGTGTCTCAGGACTCTTGTTTATATTGAAGTCATTTCCGTTTTTGTCTCGTGCTTGATTTAAGTAAAACTCTTCGTCCCAGTCCTTCTTCTGAGAACATCTCGAACCCTGAGTCTCTTCCCAGGACGGCCTGAGCCTCCCGTTGGCCCGACAGTAAATCCTTGTTAACGGTATGTTGGCTCCAGACTTTCGTGTTTTTCTGGTTCAGATGTGCGTCACATGGTGCCACCGAGGGCCCTCCTCTCCTTCTCCTTCTGTGCTTTTGCAACAGAAGGATTCTCCTGAAAAACCTGTTTCCTGGGCTCATGCTGCTGCAGAACAGAATGTTTCTGTGATTGGTTTTGGCAGGAAGTCGACAGAGAGTCGCCCTCTGACAGAGTTCTGCTGGGGTTAGACTTTTATGGCCTTGGTTTTGTTTTTAGGAAACAAACTACAAACAAACTATAGGATGTGAAGTTACTTGATAAAAGTGGATGTAATAAAAGTACATTTGAATTAAACACTGACCACTGTAAAATTTGTCAAATTGACCAAAATTAGTGTGATTTAAATGAGTGATAAAACTTTACGTGAATTAATAAGTGTCAGCTTGTTTTTTTTATTAAATCACAAGCACATTTATCAAATCACTACTGTTTTTTATCAACTTAAAATCACAGCTGTTCTTATTAAATTGCATTGCAGCTGAATTTTTGTTACTTCTGGTTAGATCCAGACAGAGGCCACTTCCTCACAGCTGTAAGCCAGCGACAGGCAGCAAATAACAGATTTAACACTTGCTATAAAAAAAACTCCCATCTAATCCTTCAGACAAGGGTTTTGGCTTTCACGTGTTTATTATTTTTTTACAATATCTCTGAGCATCGAGGCAGGACACCAGGTCAAACCCCGTCCCAGACCTGACGCACTTCATTTCAGTAAAGCACACAAAGTTATTCAGCATCGTTCGACCCAACCACAAACAACACATCAGGGACTCTTTATTTTTATAAAGCACTGTTGGATGTAGGTTATCTTTTTTATTTTGGCCTCCGCTCCAGTTTAACCACAGTAACTTTTCTCTGGAGCAGCTCCAGTGGCTTCAAAACTGACTTCAGACTGAGTTCTGCTTTAACAAGTTTTGTGAAAAGTTTAGAGTTGGACTGATCCACAGACATCCACAGGGAATCCTCTGCTCCCTCACTGTGCCTCCTCTGCACCCACACAGGAGTTCTCTACAGAATGTGATGTTCCACTCGTGTTCTGTCGTAAATCAGCTCCGACTGAAAAACTGGATCGACCTGAGTGCGGGGCCCGAGGGGGGACCCGAGGGGGGGCCCAGGTGCAGCTGTGCTCTGATGTTTGAGTAAAAATGTAATCTCTGAACACAAAACTGTGACAGAAACCATCTGTGAGAAACTGGAGATTAGTCCATCATCGAGACTCTCAGACTGATCACACCGACTACCGGCTAAAGCGGGGCTAAAGCGGGGCTAAAGCGGGGCTAAAGCGGGGCTAAAGCGGGGCTAAAGCGGGGCTAAAGCGGGGCTAAAGCGGGGCTAAAGCGGGGCTAAAGCGGGGCTAAAGCGGGGCTAAAGCGGGGCCTGAATTAAATTAGAGCAGGACTCAAGCTGCAAAAGACTCCTGAGTTTAATAGAAAGTCGAGGAGGCAGTGAGCTCTCGGTGTCTGAGTATTTCCTGGCCTGACTGGTTTCAGAGGATTCCACAGGAGCTGAGAATGTACTGCTGTGATGAGAGACCAGGTCTGGACCGGAGCCGGGACAGAACTAGATCAAGTTTAGATTAGAGAAGGGAAAAGGTTTCAGTCCAAAGACTTGGGCAAAGGACTGGACTGGGTTAAGACTGGATAAAGTAATTTAGAGAAAAATAGTCTCAGACCAAAACTCGACCAGGGATTTAAGAGCGGGGACTGGACCGGGTCTAAAGGACTGGACCGGGTCTAAAGGACTGGACCGGGTCTAAAGGACTGGACCGGGTCTAAAGGACTGGACCAAGCTAAACCAGGACTGAAACAGCTCCTGAAAAACCACAGTGAGAGGTGTAGATGGGGTCTGGTCCTGGTCCTGGTCCTGGATATTTCTAATTGTGCCTTTCCTTTAGGTTAGAAAAATTAAACTTATTTTTTTATTCCAGTGTTTATTTTTCGATGCTCTTGTGTTTTTTCTGGAGCGTTTTCAGTAAACTCCTTTTGAAAATTACTGATCTTTTATCTTTGGCATTGAACGGTCCGGGCTCCGGGCTCCGGGCTCCGGGCTCCGGGCTCCGGGCTCCGGGCTCCGGGCTCCGGGCTCCGGGCTCCGGGCTCCGGGCTCCGGGCTCCGGGCTCCGGGCTCCGGGCTCCGGGCCGTGCTGTGGTCTGTGAGTTTGAGGCTGGGGTCCTGGTTAACGGAGTCTAAAACAGCTCTTCGTTGTCTCCTGCTCTCCTCTGATTCTGAGGAAATCCCTGCTGAAGTCTTTTCTCTCTGACTGTGGTGCTCCCTGAGCTTTGCCAGAGCGCCCCCTGCTGCAGCCTAAGTGAACTGCAGCCTCTGATTCCTCTTTGTTTCTTTTCTTTTGTCTCCTCCTCGCTTCTCTTCACTGTGCACAGGAAAACTGCCTCGGTCTCACTCAGAAAACATTTGAAGACTCGTTTTAAGTCTCTTCACTTCTGTTAGTGTTTTATTATGGCTTTGTTGCAGGAGAGTGTTTATTGTCAAGCAAAGTCTGTGCAGTGTCCATGTCTCATGAATGAGTTAAATGTGAGGATTTTGCTGATTCCAGATGAAAAGAACAAACTGAGACTGAATCTGTCTCTGAGCTCTTTATTATTCTAATGTTTCTACAGCAGTACTACTTTACTGCATCTGTTATATTGAAGTACTGTGTGTACTACTTTACTGCATCTGTTATATTGAAGTACTGTGTGTACTACTTTACTGCATCTGTTATATTGAAGTACTGTGTGTACTACTTTACTGCATCTGTTATATTGAAGTACTGTGTGTACTACTTTACTGCATCTGTTATATTGAAGTACTGCGTGTACTACTTTACTGCATCTGTTATATTGAAGTACTGTGTGTCTGCAGTGAGGACATGGGAAAAAAAAAAAGTAAGGATTTTAAACCAAAACTTACAATACTTTTATTTCAAGCCAACTCAAAAATGTAGTAAAGTAAAAGTACCGCTTGTAAAATTGACTCAAGGAAAGTAACTAAGAGTGAGGTGAACCTAAAGCTGAGTGTAAAAAAACAAAAAGGTGACTTTCCTTGGGGTTAGTGAAGTGTCCGCGGTGCGTTCAGGCTCCTCCCGTTCGTCCCAGTGCTCTCTGCGGTTATGTAACGGTTTTATTAAAGCAGTGAATGGGAGGTGAATTCAGAAAAATGCAGCGTTACGTAAGAAGAGGCTCGGTGGATCAGGAGGAAGCCGGGGGCCCCTGAGGGAGGGGCCATTCATAACAGAGGAGTCTTCTTTATTTAGAGACGTTTAGTTTATGTTTTTATAAACTTCTGCAAGAAACACTGGCTCAGGTTTGTGCAGAAAGACAGCATGGACATTTACAGAGGAGCAGTTTTCTTTTTTATTTTGAAGCTAGTAGTAGTAGTAGTAGTAGTAGTAGTAGTAGTAGTAGTAGTAGTAGTAGTAGTAGTAGTAGTAGTAGTAGTAGTAGTAGTAGTAGTAGTAGTAGTAGTAGTAGTAGTAGTAGTAGTAGTAGTAGTAGTAGTAGTAGTAGTAGTAGTAGTAGTAGTAGTAGTAGTAGTAGTAGTAGTAGTAGTAGTAGTAGTAGTAGTAGTAGTAGTAGTAGTAGTAGTAGTAGTAGTTCTCCAGAGCTTAAAACGCTCGGTCTCAGGGTGAAACCAGGAAGTGCTCCTGTGTGTTTCTGAAGCCCAGACTCGTTCTGATCATTTCAGCCTCAAACCTCAGCTCAGTTATTATTCAGGTTTTCCACAGATGCATTTTTCTGATCTAAAACCTGAAACACTACTGCAGAGTCCAACACAGTTTCAGAAAAACTGAATATGAGACCTTTTGAAATGTCTTTAGGAGGAATAGAGACTTCTCTGTGTAATTAAAGATTTCCTCAGCTTCTGTACAAACCTCTGTTTTCCTGAAGTGAAAGAACCGAAGCGTTTCTTTGTGAATCGCTGCTCAGTTTTTCCTGAGTCGTGTTTAGTGCAGTGCTCATTGATGAGGAGTTAGTGTTTGTGAATGACTCCACACAGCGCCCCCTGCAGGCTCCCTCTGCACACGTCGCTCCTCTCTCCTCTGTGTGGGAGGCGCGGGGGAGGCGCGGGGGAGGACACGCGCCCCGACACGTGCAGCAGCAGAGGATTCTGGGTAATCCTCCTCTTCATTCACATGGCTCTGTGGCACATCTGCACCGGAGACTGACGGACCAATCAGGGCGCAGTCTGCACCGGAGACTGACGGACCAATCAGGGCGCAGTCTGCACCGGAGACTGACGGACCAATCAGGGCGCAGTCTGCACCGGAGACTGACGGACCAATCAGGGCGCAGTCTGCACCGGAGACTGACGGACCAATCAGGGCGCAGTCTGCACCGGAGACTGACGGACCAATCAGGGCGCAGGGAGCAGACGGAGGAGAACATGAGGAGAGCTGCAGGAGCGAGACCCGGGTCCGGGTCCTGGTCCTGGGTCTGAGCTGCAGGAGCGAGACCCGGGTCCGGGTCCTGGTCCTGGGTCTGAGCTGCAGGAGCGAGACCCGGGTCCGGGTCCTGGTCCTGGGTCTGAGCTGCAGGAGCGAGACCCGGGTCCGGGTCCTGGTCCTGGGTCTGAGCTGTAGGAGCGAGACCCGGGTCCGGGTCCTGGTCCTGGGTCTGAGCTGTAAAAACATTGAGACTTGTTGTGTGAAAGTTCCCAGCGATGGTTCAGACCTCAGTAGTTTTTCAGTGGCAGTGCGAGAACAGATCTGGAGAACTTCTCTCAGCTCTGCCTGCAGGTTTTTTTTGCTGCAGGTTTTTTACTGCAGGTTTTTTTGTTGCTCAGGTAAAACGCAGCGTCAGGACGGCGTTTAAACAAAGTGACTGTGGACTGATCCTGTCGCAGTGAGGGGACTCTGAACCGTCCTGGGCTGGTTCTGTGAGTGATAAACACAAAACACCACCGATGTTTCATTAAAACTCGAGGTCCTCTGTGTTTTTTACTCCTTGACCCTGCTCCTGTGAACGTTCTAACCCAGACTGCAGCTGTAGACCCTGAGACCCCCTGAGGTCTTTAGACCATATTTTTGTGGTCTTGGTTCCAGTTCTACTCGGTCTTGTCTCGGTTGTGGCGGTCTCTGATTTTATTCACCAAACATCCTGAGATGATACTGCTCTTCATAATTTGTCATTAGTTTTCTGCATCAGAAGAACCAGGAACAGATCTGACTCTGTCTGTGGCATTAAAATGTAAAAGTACGTACTGAAGTACAATTTTTATGTATCTGTACTTTACTTGAGTCAATTTTACAATGGGTAGGCTACTTTTACTTTTACTCCACGACATTTCTGAGTTGGTTTGAAGTACAAAGTATTTTGAGTTTTGGTTTAAAATCCTGTGTTTCTCTCAGTGTAGACACACAGTACTTCAATATAACAGATGCAGTAAAGTAGTACACACAGTACTTCAATATAACAGATGCAGTAAAGTAGTACACGCAGTACTTCAATATAACAGATGCAGTAAAGTAGTACACACAGTACTTCAATATAACAGATGCAGTAAAGTAGTACACACAGTACTTCAATATAACAGATGCAGTAAAGTAGTACACACAGTACTTCAGTATAACAGATGCAGTAAAGTAGTACACACAGTACTTCAGTATAACAGATGCAGTAAAGTAGTACACACAGTACTTCAGTATAACAGATGCAGTAAAGTAGTACACACAGTACTTCAATATAACAGATGCAGTAAAGTAGTACACACAGTACTTCAGTATAACAGATGCAGTAAAGTAGTACACGCAGTACTTCAATATAACAGATGCAGTAAAGTAGTACACACAGTACTTCAATATAACAGATGCAGTAAAGTAGTACACACAGTACTTCAGTATAACAGATGCAGTAAAGTAGTACACGCAGTACTTCAATATAACAGATGCAGTAAAGTAGTACACGCAGTACTTCAATATAACAGATGCAGTAAAGTAGTACACACAGTACTTCAATATAACAGATGCAGTAAAGTAGTACACGCAGTACTTCAGTATAACAGATGCAGTAAAGTAGTACACGCAGTACTTCAGTATAACAGATGTAGTAAAGTAGTACACACAGTACTTCAGTATAACAGATGCAGTAAAGTAGTACACACAGTACTTCAGTATAACAGATGCAGTAAAGTAGTACACACAGTACTTCAGTATAACAGATGCAGTAAAGTAGTACACACAGTACTTCAATATAACAGATGCAGTAAAGTAGTACACACAGTACTTCAGTATAACAGATGCAGTAAAGTAGTACACGCAGTACTTCAATATAACAGATGCAGTAAAGTAGTACACACAGTACTTCAATATAACAGATGCAGTAAAGTAGTACACACAGTACTTCAGTATAACAGATGCAGTAAAGTAGTACACACAGTACTTCAGTATAACAGATGCAGTAAAGTAGTACACACAGTACTTCAATATAACAGATGCAGTAAAGTAGTACACACAGTACTTCAGTATAACAGATGCAGTAAAGTAGTACACGCAGTACTTCAATATAACAGATGCAGTAAAGTAGTACACGCAGTACTTCAGTATAACAGATGCAGTAAAGTAGTACACACAGTACTTCAGTATAACAGATGTAGTAAAGTAGTACACACAGTACTTCAATATAACAGATGTAGTAAAGTAGTACACACAGTACTTCAGTATAACAGATGTAGTAAAGTAGTACTGCTGTAGAAACATCAGAATAATAAAGAGCTCAGAGACAGATTCAGTCTCAGTTTGTTCTTTTCTTCTGGAATCAGCAAAATCCTCACATTTAACTCATTCATGAGAAATACTTTTACTTTTTTACATGCTACAGAAGTACTTTTACTTCAGTAGAGAAGTTGAGTACTCCACTGATTCAAGCCACTTTTCTTCTTTTTTTGTTAGTTTTTTTGTGAGTGTTAGTTTCCAGGCTTTGGTCTCGGTCTCAAACCCTGAAAGTTCAGCCTCGTCCTGGTCTTCTCTGTGGTTTAAGGTTTTTCTCATAAACTGTCAGGTTTAGGTTTTTCTGCCAACAGAAGAAGAAACTCTCGTCCGTTCTCCTGACCCCTGCCTGTTCCTCCTCTGCGCTCCTCATTCACCTTCTGTGCTCGTCCCATTGACTTTGTTTCCTCAGAACTGCGTGATCTCGGTCGTGCTTCTATTCCTGGGATTTTGATCTAAAAATACCTGGGTTCTATCTTTAGTCTGAGCAGCAGCAGCTTCAGTGGCACGTTCCTGTGGCCATGTGACGCGCGCCAATGCTATTTTTAAAGACACAGCCACACAAGTTTTCATAATTCACACAGCGCAGCTCGGAAATAAACGGATTTTTCTAAACCGAGCTCTCTCCTGGGGGCAGAGAAGTCAGAGGATACACAGAAGGGAGGAGAAAAAGTTCTTTCCTTTAGGTGACATGCTTCTAAAAACATAACGTAGAGTGGCAGAGTGGTTAGCCTGAGGAGGGGGTTGTGGGTTAGACTCCTGACCCCTGAGTGGAGCGTTACTGTGGGTTCTCCAGACTGGGGTTAGTTTGTGACGCTGCACCAATGACCAAAGCCGAACTCTGTAACTCTTCTGCTTTTCTCTCTTCTCTGTTTTTGCCTCATGTTCCTGTCTGGAGCGCCCCCTACAGGTCAGGACAGGTCCGGCGGAGCTCAGACCTGTGCAGTGTCGTTATCGGCCCTGAGTCGGATGCAGGACGCTTTATTCAGCTCACAACAATTTATTTAACATCGCATGAACTCAAACAGTTTCTGTAAAGGGAAAAGTGACCGAGTTCTGCTCTGATGTTAATGTGCCCTGAGAGGTTTCAGGACCATGGTCAGCTCCTGTTGTTTGGTTCCACGCTGCATGGATTTAAAGTTTGAGTTTAGTTTTTATAAGAACTATGGCAGTGACCGTCTTTGGGCATCTCACAAATCGATGCATCAGACTCCTTTCTGGTTCATGCATTCATTCTTCAACAGTAATTCATTTTAATTTTATATCTGAGACTTGGTTTTAAACACTTTCTACTCCAAAAATCAAAACTAGAGAACTAATAATTGATACGTTGCAGCAGTAAATCCTGTAAACATTTATCAGAGCTGACTTTTTGTAAGCAGCCTAAGATTTGTATTGGACACAGCCGACTTTAATAATCTGTAGTCTTTACAAAATTCAGATTTTTACTTTTCTGAATCGATTCAGAATATTTTTAAAGAAGCAATTGCTACATCTGAGAAATGAGTATTTTCCCCACCTGTACAAAGAACCATGAGACTAAAAACGAGTTGAGATCTGGGCTTGTGTTGGTTTAAAGTCCAGGCTTCTGTCAGTGAGGGAAATATCAGCAGCAGGAGAACAGTTTGTCCTCGGAGGTGATGTTAGAAACAGGAAAAAAGGGCAAGTTCTGATAGAAAGATGACAGAACACACAGCCAATGCCATTAAATGTGATTTTTAAGACGCTCAAACATTGCACTTTGACCTCTGTTCTTAAACTTCTGCCTGAAACCTTTCGTCTCTCGTTGGTAACGGAGCGTGCCTGGTTTATTCTGGTCTACTCCGGTTCATTCTGGTGCTTATTTAAGAATGAAACTGCCTCTGCTGCTGCTATATTCTGCTCTGATCTATAAATACATGTGTGTGCCGTTGTGAGCGTGCTCAGTGGGAGGCGGACCATGTGACCGGGTTCTGCTCTATTTTTATCCTCCGAACCTGAAGCGGAGGGAGACGGAGGGAGGGGGGCGCGTTCCGTTGCGTAACACCGGGCCCGGGTCTGAAGAATCCTGCGCTCTGATTGGACGAGGAGGAGGTTTCTGAAGAAGAGACGAGATTAAAATAGAGACGAGAGGAATCACGTTTTCATTCACAAGAAACTCAGACAGAAGAGAGAGGGGAAAACTCCAGAAATATCTGAGAGGATATTTTAAGCAACTTTCTTTTACTCAACAAACACGGAAGAGCAGAAAGTCTTTAAAGTTTTATAAAGTCATGAACCAAAAGATAAACCTGGGACTAAAGAGAATAGAT
The DNA here is from genome assembly GCA_020698575.1 of Bostrychus sinensis. Lineage (NCBI taxonomy): Eukaryota > Metazoa > Chordata > Actinopteri > Gobiiformes > Eleotridae > Bostrychus > Bostrychus sinensis. The sequence goes on along the minus strand of CM036251.1, from coordinate 542,471 downwards.
GAGGCCTAAACCAGCGAAAGAAATGTGAGTTTGGTGGCTCCAACACAAACATCTGCAGCTCTGTAGGCGTCACATCACTGAGGGAATCTGCAGACGACTTTGAAACCATCTTTGTCATCTGTCAGTTTAAAATAAAACTTTCTCCCTGTTTTCCAGAATCTACAAATAACATCAAATAAACCACTGCAGCTTTATTAGCTCAGAGCACGGCTGAGCTGCAGCGCGACACAGGACGGAAGACAGTTACTGGACGTAACTCCAGTTCTCAGAGTGAGCTTGGCTCCTGAATAAAGCTGCTGTTGAGTGGCCTGTTCAAACATGATCAGTCCAATGAGTATTTAACTTTTGTTTGTTTGTTTGTTAGCATTTCCTTATGAGCCGAGTGACTTCTGCTGCAGCTCTTTACGCTAATTTTGTATTTTTGGGAGAAATTGTCTCTTTACATCTGGAAGGTTGCAGCGCCCTGGACTAAACCAGGGAACAGTTGTCCAAATGTAAAACTTGGAGGAGCTGCAGTCTGAGCCGAAACCCTCACTACAGCGCCCCCAACAGGACACTGCTGCATTTACACTCTTACATCCACTCTGAGAAGTCTTAGTCCTGGGTTTTGGTCCTGGTTTAGAACTGACCTAAAGTCCCGGTGCGAGCCCGGTTACTGTTCTGAGTGCGGTCTCTTCTCTTCCTCTGCCGCAGTGCTCATGTGCAGAGTTCAGTTTCAGCCCTCCCGGTGTTTGTGGGTCAGAGTTCAGGTTAAACTCATTCCTCAGAGTAAACTTCATGCCTCAGGCTCTCACGGCACCTTCGATAAGATCAGATTCTTCACATCGTCCCGGGGCTGAAGTCAGGTTTCGAGGAATGTCCTTTTAATTTAGGAAAAATGTGTCAGATTCTTACATAACCCAGAGACCTCTCCACTGCTCTGAGGCCTCCTGGTGCTGCCTGTCTCAGGTTAAAACCATGTTGTGTTAATATTTGGGACCTGATTTATTTTTGATAATTCTTAGTAAAAGTCTGTTTTGATGCTGACATTTCCAGTCTGCTCCCTGACTGCAGGTGAGCATAGATCTGTAACAGCATTAAAGATCTGAGTCCTCGCCGGCCCCGCGCTCCGCTCCGTCCTCGCCGGCCCCGCGCTCCGCTCCGTCCTCGCCGGCCCCGCGCTCCGCTCCGTCTTCGCCGGCCCCGCGCTCCGCTCCGTCCTCGCCGGCCCCGCGCTCCGCTCCGTCCTCGCCGGCCCCGCGCTCCGCTCCGTCCTCGCCGGCCCCGCGCTCCGCTGGCAGTGAGGACTGTGTTTGTTTGTGGTCCAGTTGGAGCACAGTCTGAGTCCGTTGCGCTGTTCCCTGGGAGCGAGGCGCACAGGGCAAAGAGCAGCTGTGTGTTTTATTTCTATAGTAATCAGTATTGGACGTGATTGTGGACGACGAAGTAATTCCATTGGCGTATGGGCCTCTGAAAATGGCAGCCGTCAGTGTCTGCGTGTCCACTTTGACTGTGACCGTCTCGTGTCTCGTGCCTCCTGCAGTGACTTCAGAACCTTTTACCCTGAGTGTCTGGTGTAAAGGAGCAGTGCACCTGACGGACGCCACTTTGTTTTCCTGCAGCTGTTTAGTAGGAGCTTACGTGACGGGGACACAGGTGAAAAGTATTAAAAGTATGTGACCCTTGTGCTCTTTAGGTGCACTGTGGAGGCTCCAGTTCTGGTTCAGTGAAATCTCTCGCGTCAGAAGAACATTTCTCACATTTCTCTGTCATTCCCAGACTCCTGCCTTCAGTCACGTCGCTGCTTCAGGACGCTGACATGTTCGTGTGTTCAGAGACACGCGTGCTCTTCAGAAACCTCTGTCATCTCTGTTGTTCTAACCCCGTGATGGAATCCGGTCAGTTCAGTCCCAGCAGGTTTCTGTCATGTTCTTCCTCGAAGGACGTGGCACTTGGAAAAAAAAAACAACTTTCCTTTGGCACAAAATCACAGTAAACAGCTTTTGGCTCTACCTCTGCTGATATTTTCACTTCTGAAGTAGATCCTTAGAAATCTCATTCTTCTAACTTCACTTCTTTCTCAGTCGTGTGAACAGTCGAGTGCTCTGAGTCTGCGTCACTGCTGTAAAATCAGATTTATCAGATTCCTGCGCAGAGTCGCTCCTGGTTTTGGCTCGAGCAGAACAAAGTGAAGACGGAGAGTTGTTGTTTATTAAAAGGAGTGTCCCGTGTTTAGTGAAAGTGTTTGAGATACTTAACCTAATCCATCCACAAGGGAGCCACGAGCTAAAGCAGTCTTTGTGTCAGTCTCAAGGATAAATGCTGTGTGTGGTGTCAGGAAGGGCATCAGGTGTAAAACATATGTCAGGATCAGTTTGTGACACTGTGCTCAGCAACTGCTCAACTTCCACACCAAGAAAATATTTACTGCATAAAGTTCTCACACAAAGCTTGCAGATAAGTTTGGGTCACGTTAGCTTGGGTTTCGCGCCGCCATTTCTCAAAAGTAAGAGAGAAGTCTCTGCTCTGTGATTGGACAAATCACTCTGGGCTAAAAAATGTAGGCACTAATGCTGTAGACAGGAGCGGGGGCGGGACTAACTCCTGTCAGTCACCTCACTAATGCTGTAGATGGGAACAATGGTCTTAAAAAAGTGTTAAATGAAAGCTTCTGCAGACGTCCAGAGCAGAGGGACAGATCTCTGCTGAACGTTGTTCTCTGGTTTGTCCTCAGTGTGGTGTCTGTGCCCCTCCCTCGTGTTTCACCTCTCACCTGTACATAGTTGTTTCTGTGGTCTGTAGCCCCGCCCTCTCACCTGTACATATTTCTGTGGTTTGTGGTTTCTCTGGAGTTGGTTCATATTCCTGAGAGTCTGCTGCTCAGGGCTGGTTTTAACTCAGCCCCAGTTTTCCTCTTCCTCTTCCTCTTCTTCCTCCTCTTCCTCCTCCTCCTCCGTGCATTAGGAGGTGCACCCTCTGGAGTATGGCCAGTTAAATCTCAGAGGAGTTTGTTGTTTGTGTATTGTTGTGTGTTTCTGACACGTGCCGTTCTCTGCGGTGCAGACTAATTCCTGTGGTGTTTGACCTCAGATTAATCTCAGGTGTGCATCTTATTTTACCGTCAGAGCAGTCCGTCCTGAACTGGTCCTGCCGTCGGTCAGAGCACAGAGAGCCAGCCTGCTCAGGGTTTGTCTCTGGGTCATGTTGCTGACTTTTTTTATTCTTAAGTCGTCAGTTTTCAAACTTCATCTCTGCACAAAATGGCCGCCTCAGAACGACTCTAAAACCAGGAGTTTGCTGTGTGCTTGGACATAAACCAGTCTGTGATGGATTTGTCATTAACAGCACTTATTTGGGGTAATCTTAAAGCTGTCTTTGGTGCTTTTGGTCAGGTTTTAGAAGAAAAAAACCTACTGTGAAAGGTGTATCCCCAGTGAGCTGACGGTAGATTCTGGACATTGTTCTGACCGGTCTCTTCTGTTTCTCCTCAGTTGTGACTGGAGCCACAGATGGGATTGGAAAGTCCTACGCTGAAGAGGTGAGACTGGAATCTTTTCCACTTTTCTAACACAGCACATGTATAATACTGTAAACTGTTGCTCTGAGTGACTGTGGTGGCTGTAACCTGCCCACACGAGCCCTGCTCTGGCTGCAGCTGTGAGGGGAAAACTACAAAACCAAAACTTCTCCTGTGCCAGCTGCTGTGGAGTCCAAGCAGCAGAGTTCATTTCTGCCCGGACTCCACTCTGCAGTCATTTAGTGGAGGATTTTGTGGAGGCCTTGAAATAAGCAGCGAGTTTCAAGCCCCAGCCGTTCTGAAGGAATAGGACTGGCTCTAACGTCGGTCGTGTGTTATCTCATCATCGTCTTAGCTTCAGTGTGGTCAGGTTTTATCTCTGCTCTGTCTTCTGTCGGTGAAAACTTTATTTACAAAGCACTGCAGCTCAAAGTGCAACCCACATTCAGAAACAATGGCTTTGTTTTATTTTACAGTATTTCATTCAATAAAACTGAAAAACAAAATGCAAATAAAGGCAGCAGTTTAGTTTTGAGGTTAAAAAGCCAGTTGTGTCCTCAGATGGAGGCGGGTTCTGTGTTTAACAGCAGCTCCTGTGTTTGTCCACAGTTGGCTCGTCGCGGGTTTGCGATGATGCTCATCAGCCGCTCCCAGGACAAACTGGACGACGTGGCCAAGTTACTGGGTCAGTTTAGTTTTAGCCACAGATGCATAAACCTAATACTTTCACAGATCTCCAGCAGTATGTGGTTATTAACAACATTTGTGTTTCTTCCACAGAGGAGCAGTACAAGGTGGAGACCAGGACCATCGCTGTGGACTTTGGAAAATCCGACATTTATCCCAAAATTGAGGCAGGACTGTCCGGACTGGAGATCGGAGTCCTGGGTAAGAGGCTGTTACTGAGAGGGAGGGGGGTTTCTGGTTTAGGGTTTGATTCCTGTGCCTCTCCCTTTTTAGTTTTTAACTGCTGAAGTGTCTCTGAGCAAGGCACTAACCTCAGACTCTTCTTTAAAGTAACAAATGGGTGCAGGGAGTAGGGTTTAAACTGAAATTCTCTGTTGTCTCTGCTGCCCCCTGCTGTCCACACAGGAATCTGCTGCTCAGGTGAAACAGGGTTTCCAGCCCTGACTTTGGCTTCGAGGGTTAGGCAGCAGCTGTTTGTTGAAATAGTTGGCAAAAAATAATGTTTTTTGTTTTGTTTTTATTACCACTTCCCTCCTAAAGAAGCTTCTGATCATTACTTTTCATTATATTCTCTAAAAACCTCTCTCTAGCCAAAATGAAACTATAATTTGCAGTGAAACAGTAAATGGAATCTGTGAAGGTGAGGTTTCAGTAAAACGTGGAGCTGAACTGATCCTGGTTTGTGCTCGCCCACAGTGAATAACGTGGGAGTGTCGTATCCGTATCCAGAGTACTACCTCCACATCCCAGACCTGGACAATGTGAGTCTACCTTGAAAATATCTAACTTTTTTCATACGTTTTAGTTCTTTCACCGATTGTGGATCTGTGAGTTGTGCTTTGAGTTAAAACCATGTCCATTTCTGAGATGTTTTTGTGTCTCTGCAGTTCATCACAAACATGATCAACGTGAACATCACCTCGGTCTGTCAGGTCAGTCTCACCTTCATAAAAGTGTTCGTTACATCCCTGACATCTAGACCAGTGGTTCTCAAACTCTGGTACAGGTCCCACTGGTGGTACATGGGACCCGGGCGTCTTTTTCCAGTTCAGGTCTGACTTTAGTTTGGATTAGAGTCAGTTTCAGTCCTGTTCTAGCTGCGGATTACATCGGCTTAGTCCTGGCTTAGTCCTGGCTTAGTCCTGGCTTAGTCCTGGCTTAGTCCTGGCTTAGTCCTGGCTTAGTCCTGGCTTAGTCCTGGCTTAGTCCTGGCTTAGTCCTGGCTTAGTCCTGGCTTAGTCCTGGCTTAGTCCTGGCTTAGTCCTGGCTTAGTCCTGGCTTAGTCCTGGCTTAGTCCTGGCTTAGTCCTGGGTGTTCCATTCCTGCCCATGGGCAAGGCACTAAACTCTGACATGAATGTGCGAGTGTAAATGGGTGAATGTGACTACTTGCTACTTTGAATAAAAGCAGCTCTGTTCCTTTTTTGTTTGTTTTTTTGTTTCCGTCGATCCCTTTTGGAGAATCCGCTGTAAAAATGAATTTGTCCATAATCATTTTTTCTTTTTTAAATGTTTCTGAACAAACTGTGCCTTGTCTTTTGCAGATGACTCGTCTGGTTCTGCCGCGGATGGCCGACAGGTCAGTACTTTACTTTTCAGTGTGTCTTTAAAGTCAGGCCTCTTAGTTTCTCCTCACTTGGTTTTTACTAGTGGTTCTGAAGCTGTGGTACTGGCCCCACTGGTGGTACGCGTAGGACTGGATACTGTTCAGATTTTTTCGATACCAGTTCTTAAACGATCCCTGGTTTTCGATCCCGGTGCCTGACGATACTTTTTCTGATTCCTATGGTGATAATTCATCTTCTACAATCATAAAACACAATAATATTCAATAAAAGACACATTTATGGAGCTAAACTGTTAGCTGTGAGTTATTCTGTTATTTACTTGATTCAGGCAACGGTAAATTAAAGCTCCCACTAGGAACTGAAACTTGGTATGGAACAAAAATGTTTTCTATACCAGTAGCATTGTAACTTTTCTTTCAATACCACAGAACTATTGAGACTGAGTTTAGTCCCGATTGAGACTGAGTTTAGTCCCGATTGAGACTGAGTTTAGTCCCGATTGAGACTGAGTTTAGTCCCGATTTAGAGCCAGTAAACGTATGACTAGTTTTTGAAATCCAAATATTTCTTGAGGTGTGGTACTTGGTGTGAAACGTTTGAGAGTCACTGACCTAGAACACAAATGCAGCACTTTCTGTTGGATTTGAAGGTTGTGGGTTTGATTCCTGGTTGCATGAGGCTAAGAAAAGCATTTACTCACATTTTTAAACATTTTTAAATCCTGGAACTGACTTAAGATGCTCTGCATTCCTGATCTCAAAATGGTTCTGGAGGAATTGGCTACAACATTGTCCACAAATGGTTACGATTCTGAATCAGCCCCTGGTCCTGGTCCTGGTCCTGGTCCTGGTTTTAGTCCTGGTCTTGGCCTGTGCTTGATCTTGGTTCTGATCTTGGTTTGTTTCTGGTCTTGGTCTTAGTCCTAGTCTGGGTTCCTACTAACTGTACTTGGTCTGTAGTTAGTCCCGGTCTTGGTCTGGAGTTAGTCCCGGTCTTGGTCTGGAGTTAGTCCCGGTCTTGGTCTGGAGTTAGTCCCGGTCTTGGGCTGGAGTTAGTCCCGGTCTTGGGCTGGAGTTAGTCCCGGTCTTGGGCTGGAGTTAGTCCCGGTCTTGGGCTGGAGTTAGTCCCGGTCTTGGGCTGGAGTTAGTCCCGGTCTTGGGCTGGAGTTAGTCCCGGTCTTGGGCTGGAGTTAGTCCCGGTCTTGGGCTGGAGTTAGTCCCAGTCTTTTGTCTCTGCTGCTGTGCGTTCCTCGTCTCTGATTGGCTCCCCTCTCTGTCCCATGTGACCCCCAACCCTCCCCTCTCCCCCAAACCTCCGTCATCGTTTCTTTTCGACCAATCGCGGCGCGGCACATGGCGGGCCGTGTGATGCGGGCGTTGCCATGGAGACGCTGCCTCAGCAGCAGCAGAGAGGAATCTCCCACAAACGGCTTTTTATAACCATCACGACCCTGCTGCACCATCCCAGGATAACAGCAGCGAGCAGGGATTCTCTGGGCACGGAGCAGAAAAATCCATCACAATATTCAGATTATTAAGACTTTTAGAGCTGAAGAGCAACATCACGACTCTGCTGCATGATACACGACAGAACAGGGATTTATTTTCTGGGTACAAATGCATAAACACACAGAATTATTATCAGAAAAACCAGAGTTAAACACGACACAGACAAAGCCATCTGAGTCCTGGTGCAGAAATGTCACAAAAACAGCCGCTGTATGAGGAATAATCACCATTTTAGAGCCATAATCACAAGGAGTCACACAGGAGTCTTTGTGCCAGTCCCAGGCCTGGATAAATGGCGAGAGAAGTCCTGGTGTAAAACTACATGATGGTTAGCTGCGTCGACCACAGAGGAAAAGACTTTTAGAGCCGAAATAAGTCCCCACCGCGACCGACTGTGGCACGAAAGCGAGAGGTTGAAGGGTTTCTCGGGGTTGGACTGCGACGAGACGTCGACGAAACCGAGGCAGGAGCTGAGAAACGTCAGGAGTCTCCCACAGAAGGCCACTGCTGCTGGAGCTGAAGAACCTCTGCACTGCTTTTGTTCTGGTTTTTACTCTCACTTTTGTTGTAGTTTATGGTTCAGGTTTAGTCCAGTTTGGTCTAGATCCCGGTCTAGTCCTGGTTCAGATCTTGCGTAGTCCTGCCTACAGTGAACTCTCCTGTATTGTTCTAAAACCTCTGTGTTTTTGTGTGGTCCAGGTCTAAAGGAGTGATCCTGAACATCTCCTCCGCCTCTGGGATGTACCCGGTTCCTCTGCTCACCGTCTACTCCGCCACCAAGGTCAGGAACACTCCCGTTACCTTCTAACGTCTCTGTGTTCTCCAAACGTCGCTCTGTTCTCACGCTGTCCCTCGTCACAAACAGACCTGGAGTTGGGTTGTGTTTGGTTAAATCCTGGATTCTCTGGAGCTGAGTTTATCCAAAAAACAGTGCACAGCTCTGTTTCCTCTGACTCCTCACAGATATTTTTACTTTGGGAGGGAGAGACGGGTTTAAAATCAGAATAAAATCAGAATAAAATCAGAATATAAACCTTTTAAAGATGTTTTTACTCCCAGTCCTCTCCAGCTGTGAAAGCTTCTGTGCGCTGTGTTGCAGGCGTTCGTGGACTTCTTCTCTCGCGGCCTTCAGGAGGAGTACAGGAGGCAGGGCATCATCGTCCAGGTCAGTACTCAAGTACTTTTACTACGACACATTACCCACAGCATCAGTCTGCTAGAGCCAGAATACTGTTCAAATACTACAATGGTACAGAAACCAGAGGGGGACTGTAGTAAAAGTACTGCTACTTCCAAGTCCTGTTAAGGTTAGAAGTAAAAGTACTGTATTGTGTAGAAGTAAAAACTACTGAATGTATGCCTACTACTACTACTACTACTACTACTACTACTACTACTACTACTACTACTACTACTACTACTACTACTACTACTACTACTACTACTACTACTACTACTACTACTACTACTACTACTACTACTACTACTGTTTCTTCTGCAGTAACTACTACTACTGCTCCTACAACTACTACCACTACCCCCCACACGACTGCTGCTACTACTGGTTCTAGTACTAGTACTACAACCACTGCAACTATTACTTTTACTTCTACTGCAACTACTACCACCACACTACCACTTATACTACTACTACTGCTACTTCTAGTACTACAACTACTACGAATAAAGCTACTGCAACTAGTTACTACTACTCAACTACTTCTCCTGCTGCTAGTACTAGTATTACTACTTCTGCTACTACTACCACAGAAGTAAATAAAACAAAAACCTTTAGAGGTTTTTGGTCTTGATACTCAGTAAAATCCCTTTCCTTTGGTTGAGATGAGCTCAGAGTTATCAGAACGTTATTATTTTAAACCTGGAGTGTTTTTCTGAGTCTGAACTTTAAATAAAAAAAGCGCAGTAAACTTGGTTCTGAGGAGATCAGAGTGTTCCTGTTCCCCACAGTTCCCAGTCTGAGTGGAGCAGGGTCCATTGTTGTTCACTGGTCTCTGTGTAAATGTGGCGGGCTCAGGCGCCCTCAGGTGGCGGAGAAGCAGAACTGCAGTTTAAACTTAGAACAAAGAGGTTTATTTTTAGCACAGTCCTGCTTTTGTTCAGACTTCAGTGAAATCCTCAGGGTTTTCACTCGACTGGATCCCAAAGAACGGAACGTGACGTCGTGTTGAAGCTTTTCACTCGAACTGTTAATAAACGCTCGGAACACATCCGAGGCCGACTGCGTTTCTTTCTCTGCTGATGTGAAAGAACTCAGAGAGAAATGTACTTTCCTTATTCTTGTTTGTTTAAAGATAGTTTTAGGCCTTTTTCGGCTTTTTTAG